>OY720661.1:16752468-17285646 GCA_963170745.1 Phymatocera aterrima | reverse complement strand
GACCCCCAGGTAGACATGTGTTCGTTAAACATGAATGTATGTATGGCACAGGGCATGCATTTTACACGTATGTGTAGTGTGCATACATATGGCATAGCTATGTTGACTCTTACAATTAGCTATAATGCTTGCGATTGATGCATAGGAATTACTGCGATGTATGTCCTAGGTATAAGGTATACGCGTATGCAGGTCCGTATATAAATCTTTTTTCGAAGAAGTAGGTACCTGTATGAAAACGATCTTAACCTATTAAGATAGTAGTTAATCTTGGAATAGATGAATCCGGGCCAATGCTAAGCTACAATTTGCTTTTAAGGAGTTATTGGCTATTGCAGGTCGTGTTCTCATCGTAACGGATTTGAATCTATAGATTATGGATTCCTGTAGCTATACGAATAACTTGGAGCTGTAAAGGAAAAACTATGTGTAAAGTAAGAGATTAGACATCCGCAGGCTGGCGACTATGTTAATACATTCATGAATGATGATTAGGTTCCTCTTTACTTCGAGTACCTTATACCTCGTATGAGGGCAGATTCGTTTTATATACCTACATATAGTAGATATTTATTATTCTAAAAAATTCGTAGTTTCGATGAAAAAAATAACGTCCCACTAATTCAGGGAGTATTCGAAAGCTCGGAGTTTCCTACGTTTTTTGATTCATGAGCGATCCTCTTCCGAAAATTGTGATGGCCGCAGTGATTCCGGAAATGTTGTGAAACGTATGTTTTTCAGAGTCCCTCGCCGGATGTAAATTTTGAGAAGTCACTGCTCGTTGAAATTTTAGAAATTTCGAAAATGTTTAAAAACCTCGCGGCCATGGGCTCGAAAGTCCGATGACGCAATCTGGGGAACGGCTCGGTACAGGTGAACTGAGCTGGCTAGAAATTTTCGTTAAACCCCGATTGTTTCATTCTCAATAATTAATGCTAACGTAGTATGTCAGGATTATCTTCGAAATGATTCAGCGATGCAAGGACCAATGAATCGTTACGTTAACAATTTATTGCCAAGACAAATTTTATGTCATACCTACCTATGGTCATACTATAAAATTCAACAGTCGAAAATTTGCAGTTCTGTAGAAGAACAGTGCGTGCAGCTAGCCCAGCGGAGAGTTAACTGATTTGTTTCACTTAGCTCTGCACGATCAGCTTTCTTTCGAGGATAATAATTATTGACGGTAATCATGACGACGATGATGATCATTGTGACATATCAGCTTCATTGCAGTTTGGTACAATTCATATAACAGACTTCCGAAACTGTCCGGTAGAAGCGAAAATCTTGTGACATAATTTTGAACGAATTATAGGAAGTTGGTGTATTTGAGAAACGCTATTTTCCAGTTTTTCATGACCGTGATATCGGATTTTGAAAATCTGGAATACATCGAAACAAGGTTCGATCTTTGGTCTCATTTCACAATGTGTGCAATCATAGACTATAGCTTTTCGGCGGGTAGTCAAGTCTGTGAGGAAAAAAAACCGAAAAATCAAAGTCGTGAAGGTAGTATTCTGAGTAGTCGGTAGGTACCAGAATGGCTCGCATCGGCAGAGAATGACTCGACAATAAATCTACAATATTTGGTATTGGTCCTCCAAGGTTTACGAGTCGTCTTCCGGGGTGCCATATGCTTTAATAACACCTGCGCCAAAATCAAGTTTCATGTTAATTGACTAGTTCATGGGTGGGATGTGTCTTCAACGGGCTATGGAGATGCCGAGTCAAATTGTTATATTCAATTAGAATTTAAATGAATGGCATTTGCACGCATGACACGCGGCTCGGGGTATTAGGTACTAGAGTGCGTATCCGCAGCGTCCGCATTACACAAACCTATATACCTACACGTATGCATACGTGGAATGATTGGCTGGAATTACAGCTGTTTACGTCATTCTTATTTACCATTGTGAATTTTTTATGTGTCAATTTTCCGCACTCGGTATCGTTTTACGGCACGCGAGTTTGCCCCCATCTTTCCTTACGGCAGTTACGGGAAATTGTTTGTCGAGTAGGTATTTTCTTCGATCCTGCGTTGCATAAGATAGACGCATATGTACACACGTCTATCAAAAACCTTGGCGCTCTACTCTCTTCCCTCTTTCTTCTCCCAGCTGAACAATACAAATCAAGCAAAATTCACCACTCGCATGTGGTGTAGCATAGTGCAAGAATTAGCTGAGTTTCAGCTAAATTTACAATCTGACAATGAACTGAACCCATCTGAAGCCAATGTTCTTGAAAGTCGGCTAAAAATATGCATGCATAGCTCAAAAATCTCAGGGAATACGCGATAAAAACGTGACTCACCGTTGATCACTCCTTTTTGGTTTTATTATCCATCATTTCTCCCTCCATTATGTTAATTAATTGCTCGAAAGTATGTCGTGCACTTCTGCGGATATAGGCTGACCTGTTTAGGTACCCGTGGTCGCGTGCCTTCGTTTCATCTTTTGACAGTCTCCCTCAGGAATCACGTGACCTGCCCTACTAGCATATCGTGATTCGAATGTTGACCAAAGTATAATAAGACGCGAGAACCGGCGGCTATTCTTCGTTTGCCATGGTTTGTTCGTTATATTTGTTCTCATCGCCTGGCATCCTGGATCCTATTCGATAGCCAAACACAATTCTCGAATTTTGATTATTCATGTTTTATCATTTTGTGTCACGAATCTTCATATTTTTTGTCTTCGGATCGCTGGAACGTGCTACTGTATCTTCGCAGGGTAACAGACAAAAGAGACTGAACTCAGGCTGTTCTCCCCAAAAAACCCACAATTTTGAATATTTCTTACAACACTAACTGACAGCGAGACAAATTCTCCAAATTTCTACCGCGCGCGGTTTGATTTGGTAAATCAAGTACTGAAAATTTGATATCGATTATTTATGAAACAATTCGATATCAGTTTACGGAAATGGGAATGCCGCTTTCCGTTGCTTCAATGAACATTTCACTCTTCGTGATTTTTGTATCTACCGCTAACTCGACACTTTGAATTTATTGTTAAATTAAAAATTGATACCTAAATAAGAAACAATGTACCGTATAGCTCTCCTTCCGTTCTAACAACGGAAATGGACCTGGAGTTGTTTTCATCTACCGTTTCAGCGATACCGAAATAAATCGTGCAGCAGACTGAGAAGTGAGAGGACACGATTGGCTATTACAAAATAAATTGGTTGCCCAACGATCCGCTTGTTTCATTGACGATTTCACGTTCCGCTGAATAGATCGGCCACACTTTGTTTGCAAACTTTGATATCCCCCAACATAGTCTATTAGCTGATATTCTATTTGCGTTTACTTAAAAATTTTTCCAGTGACAATTTGAACCATCCATATATATAATTTGATAAAACGTACGTTTTCTCAAACTCTACTCTGTAACGATCGTATAACTCAAAAAATACCAACAGCTTTCGCTTATCCAGGGCTCAATTATTTTTAAAACAGAATCCGAAGGACTAGCAATCATCGATTTCGAAGGAAGTAGAAATTCGCATAAAAGAATATAGGATAGGTTTTTTTGTTGGAGTGAAATAGTCGATGCGGGAAATATGAAATCAATTTGGGGAAGACCTATCGATCAGGAACACATAGCGAATCGCATCGTGCGATGAATCAGTCGTATATACCTGTACCAACATTTCACACGATGTATAAAATTGTGGAATCGATAAGGCAATCACCTGAAAAGAGTAAAAGTTAACGTTAATTCGGATCGAACGGATCTATTCGTGAGGTGTAATTACTTATAATTACCTTAATTAGTTGAGAGTGTTCAATACGGCGGTGGAGATTTTATTGATACCTACAATGGGTGTTGTTCGGGGTTTTTTTTTTTTTTTTTTTTTTGTCAATTCTGTGAGGTATTTGTAGATTCGTTCTTTTTTAAACAAACGTTAAATCACGTGAAAGTCTGGTATAATAACGCGAAACGTCGAACTGCGCGGTGAACCGTAATCAACCGCACCCAGTATCTTTATCTGGACTGCGCCCTTCAATCAGTATACTTACCCCTTTGCGTTTTCAACCTTTCCGGTGAGGAGATCCTGTCCCCGCCGCCCCGTGCCAATTAAAATTAAATTGAGGTTCGTCGTTCATTTTATACACCGCATATATACCTACATACGTTTACCTTTGTCGCGTTTTCACATCTACGACTGAACATTGAAATCGATAATGAGATTCTATACGAAAGTGATTGCGTCAGTACATTCCTCGTCTTCCACGTTAATCAGTAAAAGCCAATTTTCTCCATGTTTTATGTAATATAATTATTCAATTTTGCCTTCTTATATATTTCGTCCGATCTGATGTTCATTCGGGATACTTAATAAGGATACGGGGGGGCTGGTGGCTGGTTACTCTTGAACTCCGGGGTATTACACCAGCGGATGAATTCGTATGAAATATCTGAAGTCCCGTGAAGTCCGTAAAATCTCATTAGAAGTCTCACGAAGTCCCGCGAAGTCTTGTGAAGTCTCTCGAAATCGTTTGAAGCTTTTCAAATCTATAGAATCTCGGAAGCCCCGTGAAATCCCGTGAAGTTTTTGAAATCTCTGAACTCCTATGTAGTCCCGTGAAATCTTTTGGAGTCTTCGATATCTGAAATCTCTGAAGTTCTGCAAATTCCCGCGAAGTTTCTCGAAGTCTTTGCAATCTCTGAAGTCCCCGTCAAATCCATGAAATCCCATGAAGTTAATTTGATGTCTTGAAGTCTGGTGTACACCATTTTCCGAAGCGAAGGGAGAAGTTATTTTCATCCGTTGGTAAAATTAGCATGGCGAATACATGTACGTACGTGTTATATATTTGTTCAATTGCACTGAAATCCTACCTCGTCGTACTCCAATCAATGCAGCTTCAGTGCTCCTGTCGGTTTTTGTCGACAAGTAATATTTAAGAGGAATATCAGACACAGGCCGACGAAGAGGAGGGAGCTTTTTAATGGCACTGCAGAAACGAAAAGCTCATTGCTCGAACAGTCGACGTAGAACAATACTTTGAAATCTGTGCCGATGCGACGGTTGCTATTACACACTCCATATATGCACCCTTCTTCGATCCTCAACTTCTGTCCACGTCGTCCCCCATCATGCCATTTCAGTTACAATAGCAATACTATAAGTACTGTGTTTCATCCACAATCAATGCAGTCCCGATTTTTCTCCTACAAATTGTCAAAGTAGGTATACCTAATATCGGTGCTGAGGTCCAAGGTATAATCATTGCGCTTGTTTGGTTATTGGTGAAATTATAGTTTCTTCGTCTTTCTATTTTATTTTCATATCTTATATCCAACTAGTTTCTATAATTTCGCGACGGACGTGTTTGGCATTTGTGTATTACAAGGGAAAACCAATGGGAGAGGAGAACCTCGGGATTTCATCGTGCGACATATCAAGTGTAGATGCACGCGGGTGAGAATTCAAACGGGTTCGTCTCTGACGCGAATGTGGATCAACAAACTCGTTCGCAGGTATATAACTATATCTCACCTGCGCGTCCTCGTTTTCTAGTTTTTTTCTCGCATATGCCGGGAACAGTAATAAGCAGCGTAGATGAGAGTAAAATGTAGATATTCGGGTCGACCTGTCGCAAGACTAAGTCGATGGCCACAGGACAGGATCAGGAGAGAACGCTCTTTAAATAAATTCTGGATTCTGAATTGACAACCGGTTTTCTCGTATTTTCACTGACAAAAACCACCGCTAAACGGGCGACTATAACGAATACCCACACCCGTCTACTCAGTCTCCATTTTTCCATGGCTTGAGCGATTTTTATGAGAAACAAACTTCAATGATTATAAATTGCATTTGAACAGAATTTGTTAAGAACATTTTCTAACCGTCAGAAATATGTTGACAAAAAATAGAAATAAATAAATAACAACGAACAACTCCGCTGCAGCTGTTCTTCGTGTTCCGGTTCGGCCAGTTTCCGAGCGGATCGGTCCATATGTCGTCTATATGTACATATACATACGCAGATACATACGAGAGAGAAAACTGTAGCGGTATAATGTTATAGCTGTATAACATACGTATATAGGATACGTATTGCACACGCATTACCTACATAGTCTGATATTTGTGGTATGAAAAGCAAGAAGAAGAACGTGTGCTGCAATAAGGATCACGTACATTTATACTACATACATAGATGAGTTTTGCCGCAGTTCTTCTTATTCTTCTTCTTCTTCATCTTTCTCTCTAGACTCTGGGTATATACATAGGTTGGTATATATAAGAATATGCCTATATATGTTCGTCTCTTTGCGCGCACGAGAGTATTCAAATATAAATACATTATCGGTTATGGTTGGGTATATGCAACTGCTGCAGCCCACGTTCGCTTTTACGTAATATACACACGTATGTATACATACATGCATACATCTGCTGATTTCTCCCAAATAAATTTCCATTTATTAGTTATACGATGATCATTATTTTTTGATCGATCATTCCGGGGACTTTGGAGACGTGGGAATGATGGAGAGACAAACGGACGAGTGCCACGTTGTGGGTCGCTTTGTCTCTTCCCATAGCGGCGAGTCAGCCTAGTCTAGCCTTTCAGGCGATAGTGAATTGTGGATATGGCGGATGCTGTACCGACGTTCGGATAGCGGTCCTCCGTCAACCTCATCTCGGTCCCTGTAGCTGCATGTTTGTAGGCTCAAAGTCTCACAGTCTTACATTATAGCTGGTAGTCTCAAGACCTGAGATATATATACCTATATTCGACGCACGCGGCTTCTCGAATACGGCGATAAGGCACACAACCCTCCAGTCTCTGCGGAACAAACTCTCGGCCAAGCTAATTGTAAGATCTCCGCGTTTTTCTGCCCCACGATGATTATAATTGCGGGAATTACGTCATCGCCAGCTACTTCACTATTATACATGTATATACGTTATGTGCAACATTTCAGGACGCCTGAGACACTTCTACCTGCGCCCCTGCGCACTCAGCGATATCTTTTATCTGCAAATAATAAAAATCACATAAGATACTCACACATCGGTTTTTTTTCTCACGTTACGATATCGATAAAATTCAAGCGATCACATGGCATTGTGCTGCAGTCTTTCGTACATCGTCATGATGGAAAGGGGCTTGGTCATATAATTGGCATTGAAAGATTATTGATAAGTTTATACCACAAATTGTACATAGTACCCATACCTAAAGGTATGTATACCTACGTACGTTTTATCCATAGATAGCATTGGGAACAAAACGAAATTTGTGAACACCATATAGGTATGGTTTTGATCAGTCTCAAGCTGATAATGGCTTCGCACCATTCGTTATCGATTTTCAATGTTACCGCGGTTTTTTTTTTTCCCCCAACAATCAGTTATATCCGCGTATATATTCGATAACCGATAAGATTATGTATGTATATACCTATAATATGATATACAGTACTACCTATGTACGCGGGCATAATGCTCTCCTTCGTAATCGGGAATTAGGTGGTACTAAGTACATCGATATATCCTTTTTATTGATCGAACTACATGCATACTAATGCCGATCTAAAAATTTCGAAGCTTTGCAAACAAAACAAGGAGGTAAAAACTTTGAACGAATGCGAATTGGGTATATAATATATATATATATACACGCATGTATCTACGTATAATAAGGTACAGCTCGATCCACTCGCAATGAGTTGACTCATAGGAAGTAGTGGCTCTTGCGGCTGGACTTTCGTTATCTTGTGCTCCAGTTTCAGGGGAAAGAAAGAAAGAAGAAGAAGAATCAGTTGGAAAAAAATATATATTATTACATATTTATGTATGTATACGGCCGCGCCGCGCCGGCTATACGAGATGTCTCGCGATGATTAAATCTAAGTACGAATTACCTTAAAAGTACCGAAGTATGCGTGTTCCCTTCTTCTCGACGATGAGTTTCTTCTATACTTAGGTGTACATGTATACGCATATGCGTTTGCATACATATGTATATATACGTACAACTCCGCGAGATGAAATATGGGAAAGAAGAAGAAGAAGAAGAAGAAGCAGAAGCAGGAAAAAAAAGATTCCACCAAGGTCACGACCGCGTCACTCATATTAGTATATTAATATATATTTCTGTATGTATGTTGCTTAACTAAGGTCAATTTTATTTAATCTTAACAAAGTTATAGTATGGCTTTGATTGCACAATTTATTACGTGCGGGTCTACATCATCGCATATACCTATACGCAGCCATTAACTAGGCATTTCATACTGTCAAGAATAATTCTCAAAGAAATTCACGCCCAGGTATATATATATCAGGTGAAAATCTGTTACCTGCGGTTCTAAAAGTGTGCGCGGTAGCTTGGTTTTTTGTTTCTTCTCTAATTTCGCAATAACGATGCGATTGTGGATAAACTTCTGTGCACCAGGTATATACGTGTCATTTCTTCTTTCAACGTTTCTCTTTCTCTTTTCCCACATTATATACACAGTACCTATACGTATCCAGGTAAAATATTCAATGTACCTTATGGATACAACATATACCTATATAGTATGTGTAAAAAATGCCTACGGGAGTCCGTGGTGTCCGGTGCTGCTGCTGCTGCTGCTGCTGCAGGTACAGATACCTACATTACACTCGTAAAGCCTGCAACTAGTTGATAAATAATTACGCCCACCCCATTGAAACTCGTTATCTTGTTACTTGAGAAATGCAATTGACAAGTTGTTCGCATATTGAATGAAAAACTCAAGATTCTAAATATAGAAAGCGGGCACTGTGCAACGGTGCATTCCAATCATGGACATTGGTCAGTGTGTTTGCGTATATACTCACATATGTGTACGCAGATAAATATATAGGTATAATAAATAGTATACCAGCGCTAGGTCCAAGCTATACTCGTATGTAGATGGTATATGTACGCATCTGCGACTACACGCATATATTCATGAAAAAAGTTAATTTCAATTAACTTTATAGTCATGTTTTCAACTCATGCTGAACTTACGTCGGTAGGTATATATCACGTATATCACGTATATAACGTTTATCACGTATTCGTGAATTCTTGGTGATTATCATGTTGTACATACGTATACGTGCATGTACGCGCATAATTTTCATACCTCGACACTTTTTTTTTATGTATATACGTATCGCATTATAGGATGTTTGCCCTAACGCGCAAAGACCAAAGGTTTCAATTGCAGACATTTCGCAAATACTGTATGATCTTACTTATTTCATTTTTACCTGCAACTCCTATAACAAGGTATATATACATACCTACATAGGTACCAGTGTTGTAAACGGTACTTTATATACTGTACCTAGGTATAGGTACGGGTACTCAGATGTGCCTGGTTAAAGGTACTCAGGTACATCTTTTAAATCAACGATCAAAAGGTATGTGGGATAAATAGATTATAGAAAAAATGATATTAATTGGAATCAAATGTTGCTTCGTATAAATTATGGACAGCCATTAGTCATTATTTTATTATTCCGTTACTGCATTTCAAAGATATTATAACCGAATTTCGGAATCTCGGAAATGGATTTACATTACTTTAGGTATTTGTTTTCCAGCAATTATGCAAGTAAAATTATTCATGAAATGGTTACATGAATTTTGTCATTATTAGTAATAAGTAATCGAAATAGGTCCCGTTGAAAGTTTGATATAGACGTACTCCTCATGGATGGCAGTTAGCGGTATTGATGTACTATAATGTATTACAAATTTATAAGACGAGTGAACTTTTTAAAAATTCTCATGTTGGTAGAAGTACCCCGTACCTTCAAACATGAAAATTGGTACAGATACTCTCAAAATGCGCCTAGGCATAGGCATAGGTACGAGGTACCTGATTAGGAAAGTACCTTTGTACAGGTTTCGGCACTGAAAAATGTACCTAGGTGGAGACAAAATTTATGTGTAATATACAATAGATAGGTGGAACGATGGGTATATGTTGTATCGAATATTCGAGAGCCATAGAGACTCGTTATCCCAAATGTACAGAAGCCGTTTCGAAAACGAGGATCGTACTTTCTCGCGAACGACTCGATCGATTTCGATGAAACTTTGAGAATTCATTGAGTATACGATGGCAGAAAGTGGCTGAGTATTTTACTTTTTTGAAACATCAATTAGATTTGATGAAAAATAATGTTTTCCTATGTTAGCTAGGTTAGATTGCCAGCGGTGACTCCGAATGCCCCTTAATTGAATAAGTAAATGAAATTCCATTTCTGAAACGAATTATACACGTATAATAATTATTGTATGTACTCGAGATTAGCCGCATAGTAATATCTACAGAGATTTCAATGCTTCCATTAGAGTTTACCTGTAACGTACGTATAACGGTACAAAATTATGGCAAATAATATCAGTAATAGTTTCGACACTGAATCGTTTCGTGAAAAATGCAATTCACGCTGATATTTTTCGACGGAAGTACATATACTCACTTTTCGCGCGATCCGGGATTCGCGAGATTTCGTGATTTTGTCGCGTTAACGTTATACCTATATATAAACTTGGCAGTACGCAACCTCATACATTACAGCTCATGCAGATTTTTCACATAGTCATATATATTCGTCACACTTATGTATGTATGTATTTATGTATGTATGCATGTATGTACACACGTACCTACATGTTACGTAGTAGATAGATTACATTGCATTAGCATAAATAAATTTCACGTAGGTAGGTATATTTTTATATAGCATTCAGCATGATAGGTACATACATACACAATTATGGTATGTATACTGTTTTACAACTAAGTAGGAGAATATAATTATTGGCATATTTAGGCGGATGAAAAAAAAAAACCTATTCCAATCCAACACACATATTGAAGATTGCAAAAAAAAAAAAAAAAAAAAAAAAAAAAAGAGAGAGAGAGAGAGAAACAGAAAAAAAAAACTTAATCAAATCAAAAATTCGTTTCCTTTTTTCTTCACTTTTGTTGCTGTATGAATAGTACACGATATTTCAGCATTTCATCAGTGTTGTCGCGAGACGTGTTCGTTCACAATACCATACGTATATAATAATTAGTAGCTTGTAAGATTTGTACATTCGAATACTGCAAATATACGACGACGCAGATCGTAGACGTATAATACTGTATATACATAGGCAAACAGATAGCCACTACTTTTCAATACCTTTACATATGATATACGGGGTGAACCGAAAAGTGACCATCTCTTGACACACGCATACATACATACGTGTGCGAGGACCGTATAAGTTATGTTGGTGACATAAGCATCTGGGAATTTTAATGTCAGAAGGATTCGAGTACCTACGCACACATGTAAGATATAACTTGGTAGGAAAGACTCTGCTGTGCCTTACCTATAATATAGGTACATACATAGGTTTCTGTATATGCATGTGAAATTAAACAACGAACCGAAAATATTAGTTCGAACGTCCGGCTGTGATTGCTCCCAGAAATTATCCAATTGCCACTCGTCCCAACTGCATATTTCATCTTCATTTTCATTCTCATTCTCATTTTCTTATATTATTTATGCAAATTACAGTATATTTAGGCTCACGGGAACGGCAATGATTATTTCTTGCGAAATATTTCTGTAACTATGATAATAGGACTATAACATAAGTCGGTACTGTACAGCAGCTATATATTGATGAAGGTTGGAAAAGACTCGGCCAAGCTAGTCTCTGTACTATACCTGTCCTATGTACACGGGATCAATCGTGCCTTTGGACTTTGTATAATAATTTGGTTACGAATCATTTCAAAACTGATTTTCAGAGCGGTCTGTATATGTATGTGTTAATTACTGCCGCAGTTCGCAGCCGTGCGATGAACGGAGAAAATGCAATAACGTAAACTGTACCAACGTATATACCTATACTAACGGGAACAATTTGAATACGCACAATCCACGGGTGTATATCGAGTTGGGATCTACGGATTGTTGAACACGTTAGCGAGTTAACATGCGGTAATTGAAAAGCTGCACACTCTATACACGAATTTGAAAAAAATGAGACATAAGTTCTCAGTTCGAACTAACGAGCATGAAGATCTGGAATGTTATGCTAGAATAATGACCACAAGCCACTTGCAGATCTAATTAACTTATACTCTGAATTCGTCGGTGACTTATTATGAAAATCGTTTTCTTTCCATGTTTTTCCCTCTTCTTGTTCTTGTTTTCTTTTTTTTTTTTTTTTTTTTTTCGAACCTACTGCGACTTTGAAATTTGATAAGAAATATTAGATCGGAGAATAGAAAAATGGGGGATGATCCCGTGAATACCAATAGCGAATTATTTCAACTAGCTATAACTGCAGACTGACGTCACTTCCGGAATACTGACATCACCGAGTCATAAGTTGGTAGGTAACTGAATGTCATCGTGGCCCACCTCGAGAGATATATCATTTGCAAATTGTAATTGTAAATTGTAATGCTGTAGGTATAGGTATGTCCGGCAGTGTTGTTGTCATGGTGAGAAAATCGCGTAGGGAGATACTAATAAATAATAATTACGTTCGTTTCTATTGCTCGTTTGTGAACTGTACCTGAGGTATGTATATACCTACACTTGCTTATAAGTTGTACCTACAGGTATACTATACGTTTCATACGTTACAGAGTTGAGAAGATTAGGATAAAAGTGGAAAAGCACACGACATTTTTCTTTCAAGTGGAATGGAACACGTTCTTCAAAACCTAGTTGCTCAGCAAAAATACATCCGATTCATATGAAATTGACATCAGCGGTGAAGAAAGAAAGAAAGAAGGGCATGACACTCTTCGATTTTCAAAAATCGAAAACAAATTTGACAGATTATTTATCGACAGTCGTAATTTGTTGTTAATATTTGTTTAGATTTTTGAAAATTGAAGAGCGTCATGCGCTTCGTTCTCGCTTTCGCCATTGCTGATATCAGTTTCGTATTAATCGGATGTATTTTTGCTGAGAAACTAGGTTCTGAGCATCGTGTTCCGTTTCACCTTAATTTTATTTCTTCCTCTACGTTCCTCTATTTTTTTCCTTCGCAGTGGATCGCGGCAAAAAATCTTCTGATACATACTATATCACATCGGACTATAATATTGTTTCAGTAATTATGAGTCAATCATGGATAGTTGGAAACTAAACTTTTAGTCATATTCCAGGAAACGCGTCTTCAATGACGCGGCAATGACCCTTGCTACTGTTCTTTACGTTAGCTAAAGGCGAGTTGTGAAATTCTCACGCCTACTTAGTTGTAGTTTGATTTCACCCAGAATCAAACCCATTTTCTAACAGAGATCTGACTTACCGGGGATTGATAATGCCGCTCGAAAACGTTCTTCTATTTGCCGTTCGATGCCGCGGTGATGGCAGCCTTTATTACTTTGAAATAAAGCGCGAATCCAATTAGACCTGATTAGAATGCGATCAATTTACGAAATAGAATTCATCGGTGTTCATTTGAATCTCTATCCAGGGCATTACTCGTTTCTATTTTTACGAACGCATCAACAGCTCAGACGATAACTAACCGTGTATTTATTTATACTTATACACAGTATACGACGAAGTTTTCGAAATCCTTTTACATATTCTGCAAGTTTGGTGAATATTGATTCACGTTATCACGCCGCATAGGTATTCATATTCTTCTTTTCTTTCACTTTGCGCAATCGCCGTACAACTCCGTATTTGTATGATCTGATCACACCACATGCGCCTAGACTATGCGATGGAATTCTAGTTACTTTGTCCCTGTCGGACTTCATTACTACGATTATCATTATTATCGTTGATATTCTTTTTTTTATTATCATTATTATTCTTGATCTCTATCTCAGGCGAGTAGCGGCTTTCCTACAATTGACTCCCGATTTATCAGATCGAACTCGAATCGTTTGGAACGTGACGTGACGCGGCGCGCCGCGGCGCCCGAGACCGATCCGGTCTCTGCGGGCAGCTTGAACTGTCATCGAGAGCTTGTGCGCTACCGAATGACTCACCGCGGCGATATAGGTAGTATATATCCATAATAATTGCTGCAAAATTGCGACATGCAGTCCATTGCGAATGTTCCAATGAATTGTTCTTTTTTTTTTTTTTTGTTTTTTTTTTTTCCTCTTCGTCTTGTTTGAATTCACAGCGTAATATAGGTACAATTACGGCATTGGAGCCCCTTCTACTTGTAACCATAATCGTAGACCGTATTCAAGTTATGTATAGTTACGTAGGTACGTTCCACGAGTATAATATCATAGCCGGCGTGCTGCATTGTTAACTAAACGCTGCATTATTTTTATAACAGCTGAAATTATAGTATATTTCTTTTCGCCGATTTTGTCCCGTTAACGGTATAAACTTAAGCTGTTGAGCCGAAGCGACGGAATTTCACCCCATTAGCTCGGACCGCATCTGCAATTTTTTTTTCGTAATTTTGAGTAAATTGTTCACCGTACTTCAATCGCATTGAATTTTCGCTTTTCGGTGGATAGGAGTCATATCCTCGCCAGGTTGGTCCTCGGTAGGTCGTGTAATTCCCATTTTACAAACTTTTAGAAAGAAGTCGGGTATGAGGCACGCGAATTTGGGGGGGGGGGGGGGGGCAAACATTATTCTCGTAGGTATATATGTCTTGGTTAAATCGGGGGATACTCGCTCGCGCGAAGATTAGAATGAATCGCCCTGTATAGTATATGAAATCTAAGTTAAAGGGACGGCGGATTACGTCAATGAATCTTGCTATATACCCACCACCTATGCATTGAAAATTATTATATCAAGTCGGGGGCGCGTGCCAGACGAGTAAATTGGAGCACGTGTATATATATACACCTACATATACCTATAGAATACGTGGCTCGTACCTATCCATGCCTATACGACGTACGACGAAAATATTATGCCAGAAAACTAATAAAAGTACTGCAATATAAAGAACCAGTATTTCAAGGCTGAATTCCCAGACATTTAAACACGAATATCTGAAGTTTAATCCAAAAGCGTATACGCGATAGGTACAGCTTATACCGGTAAACGCTAACGAGAACAAAAACCGTATACGCGCCTAGATGTGTAAGTATGTATAGTGGCAAACCGCACTTTAACAAAAAGAAGCGCATGATCATTGAAAAATGTCAAATATGACAATCAATGCAATAGGAAATTATGATGCAGCAACTCGATCCACGATCTATGTCTGCGGAAGCAGTCAACAAACCTTGAAACGCGACGCGTTATCTCGATTTCGTTATTTCACATAGAAAGAAATCTTTCTCGATCTACTCGGGGCTGGCGAGATTCAAAGCAAAAAAAAAAAACAATTGAATACATGAGAGGAGACATAAGCACGGACAAATCTCTGGGGATTTTCAAATGTTTGGTTACGTCGGGTAAAACAGGTCGTCATGGTCATTAACAGACTGGAATTATCTCGATGACCCGACGCGATATTCCTGTCCTATATAACGTATTCTCTCTTTTATAGAAATTGTGTGCCTACACACATTGGAAGTCGCGATATTAGCGGTGGCACTGGCTCATGCATTGTGTTCACACCAACTTTCAAGAATCTCGTATATACGTATAGTTATCCCCTGGCAAGTAACAGTTCAATTTCATTAGCCTGTTCGCTGTTAGCCGAGTGCTTAACTTTTATCCGACACTCGCTTAGGTCGACAGATGTAATAGATAATCGGGCTAATTCGAAGCCCGCCTTAACGAAAATAATAGACAATGAAGAAAATGAAGAGAAAGAAACGGGATGCTGTGCGGTTTTGTCGCACCGGATGCAACTCGGGATCGAGTGAGGTACGGGCGAGATTTCAGGAAGTGAACGTTGAATAATGGATGCGAGAGAATATCTCGGCGAGACGAAACGACGATGGAGCTTTCGGCGACGAGTCGCCGTTCGGAGATGACAGACACCCGATTTAGCAAACGCGATGAAACGCAGAATTTGATAAAAAAAACAATATGAAAAGGAACAATAGTTACGGTAGTATATATATACATTCAGTGACGATGGCCTTGATTTCACATTCATGCATTTCAAATGGGTCGTGAAATCGATCATAGCTGGCTTGGCCTACATCAACGGAGCTATACAGCCCGCAAATGAATTCTTTTTTCTTATAATATGTATTCCGTATACTCGCAATCTCTCGTTGTCTGCAGACTCCTTGAGAACTTTCGGAAAATCTGCGGGAGATGGCTGGACAGAATATGATTAGACTGACACTGACTCAGACTGTTCTACGTTTCATGAAGTTATGGCGAGCGAGCCTTCTTCTAAAATTGTGATTATACTTTGTTGTTTCCTGGGCTTTCTCTCGTATCGCGCATGCATACATTAGGCGACAAGTGCTTGCCGGTTTTTCCAGCAATGGCGTGATCCTTCATCCGCACTCGGAGTGCAGTGCGAGAAAACTTTGAACGAGAATTTAATTACTGGGACGGAAACTCGTTTGAGAACGGGAGGAAACTTCAGCGCCAGGGCTTCCTTCAGTTCGGTTATATTTCACTTCGATCGAGCTTCGATTTTTTCCAGTTAAACAACCAGATTTGGGGCCGTCATTCATTCGATCTGTCTTATGTCTGTCGAACAAACGTCAAATAATTCGCAGAGCGATGTGCGTTACGGATGCTACGGTTTACTGTTGATAATGCGAAAAAAAAGAACAAAAATTGATAAGAACACGCTGATTCGTCCTCTGTATAAATCTGGCCAAGGACAATCCTCGGGTACTTCACCACCTGCGCAAACCACGCTGCTTTCTCGCGTGGCCACGAACCGGCCGTTCGTCTGTCAGTCCGTCGTTCCCTCCCGCGTAGCGTTGGCTTAACACAGAGCCACTTACAGCCTCCTGCTGACTATATCGTTTCTTCGTTGTCGCCAATATTAATTTTTCGTATCCAGTGCAGCGTGGCAATGGGATTGAATTCGAGAACGAAAAATCCGGCGCGTACGTAGATTTGCGGAAATCGGGGTGTTGAACTGTTTGTACTCCTTTTTCTCTGTTTCGAGGATCACCATTCTCTCATTTGCTTTGACCGATTTGGTGCAAAGGATCCCGCAGAATATTCCAAATTGCGGAGAGAGATCGCGGAGATCGATACCTACGATTTTCAAATGTCATTGCGATACTCTAATTTCAATCGGCTTTTTTCTTCACAGTTTTTGTAGACGCGGTTTTTATTCAAATTTTGTGATTCAGTGGGGCGTCAAAGTGCTATTAGAGGAGTGACGAGGCAGAAGTTCTAAAGTCTGTCTCGTGGTCGTAGCAAATCCGGTCAATTCGTCATTTGTCAATCTTTCTACGGCTAATTATAAGCGAAGTTTATAGCAAGGATTGCTCGTAGTCGATATTTATCAGTCTTTCTATAATCTACGACAAATCATTTTATTTCCGGGTAGCATTCTTGCTTATTGCGCTTCCCAGTGAGTGTTCGAATTTTTCAAGAACTTGGTGCTTTTCACAGTCATCTGTATGACTAATATCCAAATTGACGTAAAGCGATTGACCAAATATTGTGACATAAAGTGTGACTAGTATGCTACGTCAATTAACGCACTTTACGGGTGCAGATCTAGACGTTTAGGATCCTGCAGAATATTCCGTTTAGCAAATCTCTGCTGACTTCAGTGCCTCTTGTGATATATACCTACCCTTGTGAGATCGACAATTTTCTTGTGAAACCTTTTATAGGGAAATTGTCAAGATTCCGTTTCTAGCTAAAATGACTTCCCGCCTTCGCGGCTCGGCGAAGGAGGAAGTGAAACCTGCGTCATTGTTATCCTCGAAGTCTCGGACTTATCTGAGTTCCTCTAAAGAACCCAGAGACAAGTCTGATTTCGAAGGATCACGTAAAAAAGTATCGCGAAAAGAATCAAAAGGGAAATATGACAATCTTTCCGAAAGGAATGACAGTAAACACGACATAAATGGATACAGGTCACCTCCGAGTGACGTTGACGAAGAGGAAGATCCGGATCTTCTGTATCGCAGAAGTCGGGATCATTTCGGTACTTGGAATATCCAGGATATAATTGGTGAAAAGAATCATCTACCTCTTTTGGACGATAAGGTATCGAAAAACGATAGGAAATCACGATTCGATTTGTTTAAATCTAATGGCGTTGAAGGGAAAACAATAGCTAATGGTTATAACACCAGAGCGAAGCATAAATCTCCGGAAAGTCCAGGCTCCGATTTATACCGCAAAAGATTCGATTCTAATGATAGAAAACACAGCAAAAGTCGATCGCCCGATCTCGATCGTGACAGGCATAAATTAAATAAGAAGAACAACGGCTTTGATAAAACAAGAAGATCACCGGCTAAGGAAATCGGAAGGACCTTCAGCCCGCCGTATCATGACGAAGAAGAAGAATACCGTCCGCGACAAAATCGAGCTCTACTTCAAGAAATAGAAAACTTTGGATCAAATCGACGTCGGCCTATCAAGACTGACGAGTCCCCCGAACGTACCGAGCGGCGATATGCTGGTAATATTTCCCCTGAAAACGAGAATGATAAAATCAGGTTGCTAATTGACAAATTCAAGAGCAGCGACCAAAAAACCGAGACTCAGGAATCGGCTCCGAGGAAGTCGGCCCAACGGCACAGATCGCCAAGTCGTGAAAACGATAAATTCAACGTGAAAATACGATCCGGAGATGGTCACGGTTCGATAGACCGAAGCTCCTCGAAAGAGAAGACCGAAGATTGGCAGGATACTAGGAAATATCCTTCCCTTGATCGGAAAGCTTCTCAATATCGAAGATACGACGTCGAAGAGGACGAAAGAAGGTTTGCATCTAATACTCGCAAATGGAAGGAGATTAATGACGAGAAATACGGATCCGAATCCCTCGATCGCAAAGAGCGGATGAACAATGCATCTGAGAATCAAAATTACAAATCTCTCGAAAGGAGGAAGCACAAGGCTAACGGAGATCACCGAGACTCGATCGAAGCCGGTTTCAGAAAACGCAGTGACACCTACAGCCTAGAACGTAGCGGCCATGAAAAATCTGATGATATCGAATTATCAAAGGAATCATCAGCCAAAAGGAAAAGTTACGTTCATTCTGGTTCACCGGAAGAATTTGACGTGCAAATCCAAAGGTATGAGAGAGCGTTAACTGCTCCTCGCAAGAATCCAGAATTGAGTAAAAAAATTGAAGTGAAACGTCGCAGCTCCCTGAAGATTAAAGACGAGGTGAATAACGAGGCTCCGGAGAGAAACGGTAGACACAATCGACCTCTGCTTCCCCCCGAGGATAATGACCATAAATTTGAAGATAGAAGGGCGAACTTCAACGCCAAGGATTGGTATGAGGCAAACAAACAGTTTGGAGTGAAATATTTACAGGAAAATAGCAAGATTCATTTATCCACTGATGAACAACGGAATGATATGATTGAGGTTGAATTTGGCGAAGAACAGATACGTCACAGTAGTCCGATCAGAGAACCAAAAGAAACCTACTTCGGCGATCGTGGGAGGAGTTCGCCCGGCGATTCTGTCGCCTTTAAACAGAAACACACGTCATCTTTGAGAACGGATCCCGTGGAATTGCACGAAAGGAATACTTCGGACTCCAAGCTAAACCGCAAATCGATGAGAAATTCGATGGAAATTGACCGACCGAATGCAAGCCGAAACGAACCAATCACCATCAAAATTCGCAACATCCCGGAGAACCATTCTCAGAATGAGCGACGAACTAAAAACAGGGTTTTTGTTAACGACGAGGAAATAAATGCCAGAAATAGGCGATGGTACAACGACGATGACTCGCCGAAAAGAGATGCTCGAGGTAACAGAGATAAAGAATGGACCAGCGCTACTACGCCTGCTAGAAAAATTTGGAATTACAGGGAAGAGGTACGGAAAAGAAGTTTCACGTTTTCATCCTTTTATTCTTCCTCTCCTTCGTCTTTCTGTCCTACAATGTAATATAATGACACAGATTTGCTATTTCTGATGCACTGGACTGTTGGTTGACTTTTATGACCAGATCTGTTCTTTTTTTTTTTTTTCTCTTCCTATACATCAGAATGGAGGAACGGATGGATAGATCAGTTGATCATTTCATGCTCACGTCACTCTTCGTTAAAAATGAAGTTTTCGTTACATAAGTAACAGTTGCTTAATGTACGTCACGTAAATGTCACCACACGCCTCCAGACTTGCCATATTGTGTAGGACTGTGGGACACGTTAGACACGATCTCTCCTCGTGTTTGTCATAAGATGATGTCCAACCGCAACCAGCCAAAGTCGTAACAATACGCCTGTCAATATTTAAGATCGCCGAAAAATTTCCACCACGATCTTTACAGAATTTAAAATCGGATCTTCCATCCATCCGTTGTATGTATGTATGTACATACATCCAAACGGTTCAGGTCATTTCGAATCTCTTGTTTTACCGTTAGTCGTCGTATATTTATTTGTTCTCGTCCTCTTTACCACGTCATATATATATATATATATATATATATATATATATATATATATACATTTGTGTGGTAAAATAAAGAACTGCGGAATCAAGTATTTTTATCCTTCCTCCAAAAGATTTACTGTTCAAATTTGAGCTCAAGTTTATATGCCATTCTGCAGTTATATCGAGGACTTCTAGAGGTGTCTATGTTTAGGTTAGGCTCTAAAGATCACGGTTTATTTGAAATTCCGGTCACTACTTCTTTTCATTACTTTTTCTGGTTTTTTTCATTTCTCAGCCTGATCTCGTTTACCTAGTTAATTGATAGAGGAACATTGAATGAAATTCAATTTACATGTTCACAGCTCGATGTAGTGTATACGCAATACACACGCGTAGTTATAGATATGTATACGTTGGGAGACACGTTCGTTGACCTGAACGTGTATGAAGATCGTGTATTAAAAATATGAGAAAAATAAGAGAGGAAGAAGAGAAAGAAGACGAGAGAAAAAGTGAAAGAGAGAGAGACAGAGGACAAGAAAAAAAGTCATATGATAATTAGTGAGAATCATTTGCGATCGTTATTCAAGATGACTAAATATAGCCACAGAGATATCAGCTAGTATTTCTGCAGGCTATTCAATATTTGGCGATACAACACGGACGACGGACTCGTACACGTGGGCAGTTACCATATTTGCTAAGAGAAGGTGACTCTCTGTGTTGTCCTCTGATATTGCTTCTATTGCAGCACGTTAACATGGTCCTCCTCTACATACCTACACAGTACATACAAACAATATATTATCTGCATCCGTCCAATAGATGCGCTACTTAATCTGCGACGATGTTACAGGGAGTAGTCATATACTTCTGTATACTCGTAGATAGCCAATTCATAGGATATAGCATGAAGCTGGTGGACCAAAATGAATTTTTTTGGAAATATTGATCGGTAATCGAAGAAACGAACAATTCATATTCTAGTGTATATATTATATTATGTACTATGCCAGATACTCGACCGATTCATTGTCGGTACTGCTTTGCAGAAGTTAATTACGCCGAGCTCAGCCATGCGTGCACAAAAAACCGGATCAAATCTGCATATTGCCCGGTCGTCGTGTGGACCTCGTCCGAGGTAATTGACTGATGACTGGCTTCAAATACATACACCTTTTGTATTTATATCACTCCCGATTATCAAAACTGTAGAACTTAGAAGAACACCTTTCATCAACTTCATACGGATTGGAGGACCATTATTATTACGCCATTGGCGCGGTACATAGACGTATATATTTTGAACCTATGTAAACTGTGCAGTATCGTTGAATATAGTGATAATCGCGGTTGAAAGTCCTTTGTGGTTATACGAATGATACATATTAATAGCTTTCTCGACCATTATCCGTTGACTATTGCAACTCGTATACATACAAATAGTTTGCATTGTGACAGAGTGCCTACGTAGATCCAATGGCTCACGGATAAATAAGTGAATGAGTGAATGAGTATACTCGTACAATGCAGTAGATAATAGTTCGTTTCGATACTAGTGCGAAATGTCAGGCGACGGTATAGGCAAGTGCGATGTTTTCAGCATGAACCGTGGTCGAGCTGTGCCCAAGCCGAGCCGGAGATGAGTCCTGGAAGCAACGCACGAGCCTAACCGCCTCATTTCACAGGAATATCGATCAGTGATTTTTAGAAAAAATGCTTGAAAAAGTTGCATGCAAATGATGTTTCGGGAATGTGGGTTGCGGCGAAGCCGCTGACGGGGCTGACTCGCGTGGAGCGCGAAGGTCTCTATAGGATACGATTCGTGCTGAAAAACATCGCGTTAGCCACGGTTGGACATGATCGATCTAAATCGGGCCGTTATTGCACGCTGGATTGCGCAGAACGTTGTGCGCACGCCTGGCGTGCGATATTGGTTCATGTTCGGAACCGTCTGAAAAGTACCAGAATACGGGCCACGTGCGGCCCCAATGAAGTAACTTTTCATGCTGCCTTGCAGAAAATCATTGATAGACCCGCTGATCGAAACCGATACCTCTACCTTTCACCTAAAAGCCATTTTATGACGCAAATTTAATGCACATTTAAAGAAAACGAACCAAGAAAAATATATCATATATCATATATTTAGGTTGGGTTGGGTTGGGTTAGGTTAGGTTAGGTTAGTAGAAAAATATATCATTTATTCCTCTCGTTGGTATATATATTGATTTTACGGAGTCATTATTCCGCTTCCAAAGTTATATCGGCAATTAAAACATTCACAATACGGTTCAGAGCGTGCCGAAAGAAACCGGTCTTACTCCTCCAGTCACGCGGTGTATACCTAATTTGAAATTTTGTTTTTCATATTGTCTAGATTCATAAATTATATGTATACCCACATGGTTTGACTATACCGTTTCATTATCGAGTGCATGAGGTCCGTTCCATGAACAAAAAACAGCGTGTGTACCGTGTAAATTTGCAGCACTCACACACGATCATCTTGTATTCTAGAATTGACCTAACTAACAAAAAAATCTGTAGGTAGCGTCAATATTGTTGGAAGTTCATCAGCTGGACTTTTTCTCCGTCTTCCTGAACGGCTACATTTATGTAGCGAAAAAATTCGATCTTGTGGGTGTATAGGTATGAAATATCCAGTAACTTGATGGCCCTCGATTTCTATACTTATAAAAATAAAAATCACTATTTTCATTCAGATTTCTACGTGTTTATACTCATACAGCCCGCGGCGTAAAAATGCAATATAAATGACGATATCAGGTCACCAACGTCCAGATTGGGGTTCCGCATGGTGTTTTTTTTTTTTTTTTTTTTTTTCATATTCTAGTAGTTTGGGAAAGAGTATCTAGTTCGTATTTTTGATTTTTTCGATCGGGCCAAAACTGCCGTTAACATAATAGATTGGAATCTGTAAGAATATGACGTCATGTGACCCATGCGAAAATATATCTATATTTATCAAAATCAATGGAATCCAATCGCCTATATAACATATACGCAATTATCATTTTTAACGAAAAGGACGAAATTTGTCTTCGTTATTTTGGCTCAATCTACATTATGCACTCCCAAAAATTGGCAAAAAAGTTTACATGCAAACTCTTCCATAACGCTTTCCACATCTTCGGAGGTCTTCAATTTTCCACTTCATACACTGTAGATACAAGTGCGTCCATACGCGTTTTCATAGAAATATTCACGTGGACGCTGCGAGTGGCATATATTCACCGCGCATACCTACTATATATGCATAGGTACCTGTAGGAGAGTGCAAAATGTACATGTGTATGATAATCGTATCTTTGCCGAGGTCTTGCCGACGCAACGCAACGCAACGCAACGCAACTCTACTCAACTCAACTTAACGGTCTCAAACCTACCACCTCATACCGTCGCCGCGTTTCTGCAACCGCAAGTAAAGAGCATAAAATTTATAGTACGATTTATCGTTACGCCATTAGTCTGCTGGACACGTCTTTGTCGCTACGAAATTGGAGCATGTTAAAATTGCGCAAGAAAGATTAATCCTACCGCTCATGTCAGATTAGGTTCTACCTACTGTGTATTCGGTATTCTACTACTTTTTTTCTCTACCTACTTTCCGTTGTTTTTCCCCGTTCCTTTTTTCCCCTTTTTTCTTTTGACCTCGTCGTTTTGACTTGTTTGTTGTTTCTCTTAAACTGTAATATATCGAGTAAGTAAAAGTTTGACACCTGATGTATCGCACGATTCTTACCTAGGGTACGGTATATTTATTTCAATTTTTCTTCTGTTCTTCTTTTGTTTGCACCAAGAACAATTAATCCTGTATATGTATAGTTATTGTATGCACATACATAATAATTGTACACAAGCTTTCTTGCCGAAAACACACATGTAACCAATTTTTTCAAGATTTTTTTAACCCGTCGTATCGGAGATATGAATTTTTCGAATTAAAAGTAGAAAAAAAAACGCCGTTTTATAAAATCTGAAATCTCTGAAAAATCTAATAAAATGGAACAACATTTCCAAGCGCTATTAAATTAGAGCACGGAGATTCCATCACAGTAAGAAGATAAATTGAAAAAAATATGAAAAAAAATATATATAAAAGTCACGGCAATTCATTTTGGACGTGCGAATGAACAAAAAATTCCTCATTGAACATGGGTCGAGGAAAGTATATATCCTGAGAATCACCGGATCATAAATATATAACAAATATATCTCTATATTTGTATATCATTATATAATCATTTTCAGAATATATACTTTTTTTTACCCATATATCATAAGGATTTCTGGTTGTTCATCCACCTCCACATCCAAAATGCATTTCTTTCACTTTTGTGCATTTTTCTTTATATTTTTGAAATTTAACTTTTACTGTAATGGAATTTCCATGTTCTAATAGCGCTTGAAAATTTTGTTATGTTTTATTAGATTTTTTGGAATTCTTTAAGATTTTAGAAAATGGTGTTTCCTATACTTCGTTGAAAAAATTCATATCTCCGATACAACGGGTTGTTGTGAAAAAGTTTGCAAGAAATTGGGTACGCATTTTTCGACAAGAACTTTTGCATACAATAAATTATGGAGCAGATTCGAGACGTGACCGTCAGATCTTGATCGAGTTTTCATAGGATGACCCATATTCATAGATATATATTATAAATATTCCTATATCGCGCATGGTGGTTATCCGATTTTATCCCGAGATTTGATGTCGCGAAGAGAACGGTAAGAAAAAAACCCGCTTCTTGTCTTCAAGCGGCACGTTCACTCGTATGTAACGTAATTTTATAATGGCCCATCATTTTATTCAAGATTTTCATACAGGCAACTTGACGCAAAGTGCAGGATAAATGTACAAAAGTACATACATTATATATATGTATATACCTTGTATTACATATCAGGCTGGTTTTCTTACAATTTTTTTCTACCTCGTTCACCATCGGAGAAGTGAGTTTCCGATGTTGAACGACGCCCGACGCCTCGTGGGAACGAGAGCTCGGTAGCTCGATTCCAGAAGCTGCCGCACGCGGTTTGCAGTTTTTCATCGCATATGCACGAAACGGCCGACTTTCCGCGCCTGTGCAGGAGCGGGCGCAAAACGGCGGTCTACCTATCGAGGGCGTCGAGCAGCTTCGCGCATGCGTGCCGTGCAGCGCCAATTGTTCATTTTCCTTCCTAGGGACTAGGGAGCGGGTAGAAAATATTTTCCTCACTACTGTCTGGAATATATGGCTCGGAAAAACGGCATTTTTCGTGCACTTGCGACGAAACATATCGCGTGTGACGAGCGAGGACAGGGGTTTTCTGCCTCGTGCGAATGTACTGCCCTCGGTATCGGCGCGCCGCCCTCACCTCGTGCAGCACACTTCGCAATCGTCAGAAAACACCAATTTTCCTCCCTAGTCACACAGTATACTAATTCCCTTTCAATCAACACACGATTATTACTATACAAACACTCTGATCAAAGCATCCCGAGAACGATGTAAGTTGGAGGAGCTGTTCTCGGTCTCATTTCGTGGGTACCTAATTAAATTGTAAATAAAAAAAGAAGGCTGGGACTATCTCACACGTCCAAATTCAACTTGTACGCAATAAACTGGCCTAACATACTGAGAGGATATGAGGAAACCTGCGTAAGAGCGGAAGCAACCGTGGTGGCGATGCCTGTGTCAAAAGAGCCTGCATCGGTGCCACCACGATCGCTCTGCTCTTATGGCTACCTTAGGTCCACCCGGTATACTCCGGGCATAGAGATTTTTCTACGGCATACATTATATTCATGTTATACCTTACACATACACACTAATTTTTATTATCGGGGTGGAGGGAAGTATGATGCCCCTCTCATGGTGTTGCAGTAATAGTTTTATATCAACCAAGATGATATTATATGTATATGTATTGGTATAGTAGTATATATCCTTAGATATTTGCAAATCTGGTTCAACTGGTATTTCAAGGTTGTCTTCGATCTACCCAACTACCTACGTTACGTCGGGGTCGAGAGACATTTTTATCATTTGTTTTTGTCTTTTTCTTATGTTTTTTTGAATTCGAGTTCCGAGCCCGGGGATCAGGCCATAAACTCGGTTCCAGTAACTTCTTCGTGCTTGCTATTCCTCTCTCTCTCTCTCTCTATCTCTCTATCTATCTATCTATCTATCTACCTCTTTTTATTTTTGTATCAACGGCAACTAAAGAATGCATCTTATTTGCATTGCGTAGAAACTGATGTCACTGATGAATTCAGGAGACAAACAGCCTGTTATAGGTACCTTTTATATTTCGGTCATAATATAACCAAGAACATTTCAAGACGATGTCATCCATAATTTGATTCCTTTTCTTTTTGGCTTTTGGTTTTCTTCTCCTTCACGAAGCATTAAATTGTCTGTAGTCTAATTTCACGAATCCAATGTATGTAAGCGCATACATACCGACAGGTGTAGATTTTGCAAAATTAACACTCCCGCAATTTTATTACTGTATACTATTACACATAACGCAGTTTCTGCCAGACGAGTGCAGACGAGTATATACATATGATTTATGATTCGTAAACTGAGACCTGAGACGTGCGTCGCTCGTCTGTCTAGTCTCCGACCGCAATTGCTATGAAATTATAGAATGTTGGTATAAAATGGAGTAGGATAATTTTTCATAAATAAATAATGTTTCTGTGTGTTCGGGAGGGTTGTTTAATATGATATTTTATAGCTATTCGTGTTTTGATTGAACGTGAACAGCTGATTTTGACTTTACTCATCTTGAAGCCGCACGTGGTGCTCTGCGGGTCCGTCGTGGATATTTCAAAGATTACGCGAGGCTGGAGTTTATAAGATGAACGCATCAAAATGATGGAAAATATAATATCAGCTGAAATCTTGCCACAGAGATGGATTTTTGGATCGTTTGGGTTTTTATTTTTTTTTTTTTTCCGTCATTCCGGAAATTCCCGGCGTCGGCGTCGCATATTGGACATACATTTTCGATATCGGATTCACTTCTGCAATGGAATTAAGTTCGATCGAATAATTTCTGTTTGTATTGCAATATTGCAATTTTCATTATGGAATTTGAATATTTATGTACAGAATTGGGAGTCGAGACCGATTTTCGGTTCAGATCTTAAACACATGTCAGCCACACCGTGGACTGCGGTATCGTTCGATGACGGATATAATGAAAATACTTGTTCGCGGAAGGTAAAAAATGTGAAGAAAATATATATGTATACTGTAGCTCGTATTTATAAGCGGCTTTCAAGCAAACCGTAAAATAGTGATCGTGATATTTTTATCGCTCGACTCTTCTCGCTCGAAGAGACTTGAGCGATTGATTATATCGTTTGTTGCTTTACATTATACTTATACGATGATATCGCGGTTATACTAACGGAGTTGAAAAAGAGTAACATTTCTCGATTGATATTATCCAGCGTATAACGTAACAGCTAGGGGCCAAAGACCCAAAGATGCCAGCCATTGAAAAGAAATAGAAATTTCTTCACCACAAATTTCAGTCTTTCTATTTAAATATTTCCACGCAGATTCCTCTATCGAAAATCATCGCATCAAGGTTCAAAATTCGCACAACTATATGAAAAAATTATGTACCTACACATACGTACAGATACATACATACATCGCTCAGTTATATACATATACTTGTATACAGTGATACGCAAAGAATGCCGAATCTCTTTCACCCACGCGTACGAATCAGTGTATAATTTAATTCTCATACTTGATCAGATTCGGGTATACGTAAGTCAATTTTTGTACGCGTGTTGGTATATACATATAAATAGGCGCGAGCAGTGAGAAGTGCACCAACGGAATTTTTCATACGATCCTTGGACGCTGTTCAAGAATGCGAGAAGAGGACTGTGACTAATTTCTGAAGAGCTGTACATAATTTACTTTTGTCTAGGTCAGGAGAACCAAGACATTCGCTAAAGATACATTCGCGCTCTTTCGGCCGGTGCTTCTCCAGAAAATATGAAATTTCATTAATATGCGATGGAATTCGTTTCTCAAGCACCCGCCGACTTGATTTATCTATATTTTGTCTATCTGAAGTGTTTTTGCAAGGTTGATTCTTCTCCAGGTTTTATTTTCAACTACATATTACATGGAAAACGATATTTCCATCACTTTGCAAACTTTGTCACATGCAATAAATCAGTTCTAACGAACTCGTTTCGCCGATACACAGAGCTCATTTTCTTTCCCTCGTTTTTTTTTCTTGCCTTCGGAGGAAGTGATCGTCGCGACGTCCAATGACGAGTGATCTTCCGTTATCGAAAAACAACCGGCCTGGATTCGATCGGCGATAGATTGGGCCAGAATTCTGCATTTGGATAGTATTGCAAAGAAAAATAGAAAGAAATGAAAACCTATACTTCCAGTCGCCATCAGACACCTGTACGACTCTGTTTTCTCAAGTGGCGAGGCTCAAGAGCGATTTTCGATTCTGTCACTGTCCTAATGATAAATCAAACGTGTACACATAGATAGACATAGATGAAAATCGCTTGAATTTTAGAGCGTTTCATAAAGTCGCTTGGACAGATTTTGATCATTTTACCATTTCAACGTTGAACCGACTGCATGCTTCTCGTATGAAAATTCAAGTTATTAATTATGAAAAATTTTGATATTTCAGGGGGCACAAATCACAGACGTAGACGAGGGTCAACCCTGTTTGAAATGCGGGGATACCTGTTCTGGCTTCCTGCAGCATCCTTGGAGGTGAGTCTACTTCCCAATTATAAAATACGGTACAGATATCAATAATTATTCGTTAGCAAATGCCCCTCTGCTTCTTCGATCGTCGTCAAGTATAAGAATAAGAATAGCTCATTGCGATGGGAACTGTAAGATCCTCTGCTAGGTATCCGACTTTAGGCTGTCCAGCTTCACTTCCGCATGTCAGTAATTATAATAGAATCGACGAAAGCCTACCGCTATCGGAAACTCTTCGTCGATGTATCCAATGATGAATATCAAGGGCATGCCAGACACAATGTGGGATGATCCATCGCCAAAATTATAATAGCCGTGCATATATGGGCTTCTTTAAGAGATTGTGTTTATTTGCACGAGTATTTTAACTGCCCCCTTCCGTGTTCTGGGGGGAACTCTTTGGAAACAGTCTCTTGCCGAATCTCGTGAATCGACATACATAGTTTTCGATTCACTGATGTTGAATCTCACGTACGGAATCACGTATCTCCACGATGCAATGGAGATATGATTTCTCAAAGATTTTACATCCCGAACGGTTGCTCTCACTCGTTGGCACCGGGTGCTGCAATCGATCTTCGATTTCGACCGATTTCGCGTGGATTCATCCGATTCCGTTCCGATTTCGTATGATCTCGTTACGATTTCCAATTCGATTTAGATACAGTGATTTCGAAATGATTTCCAGTTCGAGCGATTTGAAATCGATTTCGGCGCGTGGGCCGGACGGGACACACCGATTCCACTGATTGACTATAGGTATACGTAGCTTCTCGCTGGGATATGCACACCTATATCATGCGTGTTCCGTTACAGGACATGCAAGTAGGGAATTATCTTAGCTTCTTCCCAACTACGAATTCAAATTTCTTCCAATGCAATTGGTTTCTTCCTATTTGAATTTTATCACACCTACTATGCATCTTATATAGTGGTTGGAATTCAGTTACGCCTGGAGCGCATGCAACCGAACTATCGTTCGCGTGTTGTTGCCAGACGTATTGTTATGTTACAAATGTCGAATGCTAAGCCACACACATCTCATCCAGCTCGCGTAAAACATCTCCAAAGGATTACACCATATACCTATCTGTCTATCTATCTACCTACCTACCTATCTACTGTACACATATAATTAAGTTCACAAAATCAGGAAATATTATGCTGAGCTGTTGTACCACAAAATTTACGGTTATTACTCTCCTGCCAAGAGATTTACCGACCGGTTGGGGGGGGGGGGGGGGGGGGGGGGGGGGGGGGGGGGTATTACGTCAGAGAGTCAGGAAGGAAAGTAGGCAAATGAAACGTTGAATCATGTTGGAATCCGCGCTAGCTGCAGTCTAGGTGGCATTGCACCATCTTCATTCCCGTAATATTTGTAATACACCTTAATAACTATAAAATACATTTCTTGAATGTGAATATCCAGATTTACCGTCGCATTTATACCTGCGACAGCGCATATGTTATCTATATCATAAATATCTCATATCCTGAAGCATGGAATTACAAGCAAACGGGAATTATACGAATTATATTTACCATCGTTTAGTGTCATAGTTTTTTTTTTTTTTTTCAAATTTGTGAACTTTGTACGTATGTACATGCGGTATTAGGGTGTTTCTGGATAAAAAATAGGTTGATTCTCCAACATTTTTTGGGCCACACCTGAAATAGTTAATTTAAGTGGAAGAACAGATTCTATCGAAAGATGAGGATTTTAGGTTGAGCGCGAGATCGGGCTCATTTGATTTTTCATTTTTTTCATTCTTATCGAATTTGAGACGGATAATTGTTGGAAAATATTTGTTTTCTTCATCACAGCTGTCAGAATGTCAGATTGTGTCCGGAAAACTATACTTTTAAAATTTTCTCATTCTGATTCATGTTCAAATTGGTCCCCCGCGGATTTTCACTTTATTATTCCACTACTTTTCAAAACTATTATTCATAACGAGTTGACAAACCGTTTACGTCATGGGTCCCACTTTAAAAATTGAATAAAAACTCGAAGAAACTCTTCTCAACAAATTTGTTTTCTAACAATATTGTCCATCATAAATTCGATAAAGAGGAAATAAAATGAAAAATCAAACGAGCCCGATCTTCCACTCAACCCAGAATGCTCATCTTTCGACAGAATCTTTTTTCCCACCTAAATTAACTTTATTCTGTTCAATATTCGGTTGATTACCTGTCTCCTGCGCTCGTTCTCGGGGATATTGAATCGATTGAACATTATCAAACCGCGGTTACATAATTAGATCATTTTTCCGGCTTTGCACCGATAAAATTAACCACGTGACATCAAGAGCTCGGCATCGTAATCAGCATTCTTGGTTCCTGGCTTCGGAGTTTCAAATATTGATACATCTTTGTGAAACCAAGGAGTGTCTGTAACAGACATTGTGAACATAATTAATCAAATTCGACAAAGAGGTTGATCAATTATATTCAGTATTCAGAAAGCTTCAATTCAGCAGCAGCGACAATCCTTGGTGAACGATACCAATGATCGGTCAATCAATTTTGGACGTAATCCATATTTTCAATTCCTCCCCTTTACAACAGCTGACCTCATGAAAAATGACGTTTTGTTCTCCAATGTGCAAAACCAGAATTGAATATCGAATACAGCGTAGTCGGAGCTTGTGTGGGAACCGGCGGGGATCAATATTAATGATGAATAAATAAATGACGAAACAAAGGAATGTTGGGTATAAAAAGGACGCTCTCAGATCATGGCATCGTTAAAATATTCTCCGTCGCGATTGATCGTTAGATAGGAGAACGTTGATCGGATTTAATTAACTCATTTACATTACACCGCTTTGCACTGTATATATATAACGCTTTGAAATAATAGCACGAAGAGATCGTGAGCTTAACGCTGCCTGTACGAATAACATACGGCATGCTGCGAGTAGGGACGCAGGTATGTACCTATATATATATATACATTGCATACATACCTACCATATATACGCCTGATCTTACGGATGGACGCAAATCTCTCGGTGACAGTATATAGACACCCACGCCAAGAGATATACGTATGTACATTCGCCGTTATACACACATACGTTCGTTATGTATAAGGGAGAGCAGAACAATGCAATACTAAACCGTAGGACCAATCACTACTCGGCAGTGTTTGATCCTTTGGCATATATCTACTTTGTAGATACTACAGACGTATGCTATACCGATATAGGGATTGGATTTTCTAACTTAAACCGTGTGATCCGATCGTCGTTTGAAGATTACCGTCAGTGCCGATCCCCGTCGTATTGCCTATACTGCTGTTACTTGAGTTTAATTTCGTCGGCGTGAGACTAGATTAGACAGACAGTGACGCTACCGGTGTTAATAAGGATGTAGCGAATTCAACATTGCACCCTGTCGCGGTTAGAGTCCGTGAACAATTTGAATTGAAACGTTTGTTCTCTGCGTTTGTATACGAGCATAGGCGGGTATGCCATATGCGGAATGAAAATATAGAGGACACTTCTGCCAGTATGCCGTTGCAACTTCTCGTTCGCCAATTCACCATGCGATGAGAATTGTCGCAAACGTAGTTCGTGCTTCCAAGGGATGGACATGAAATGAAAGTTCCAGGCGACGAGACGTCTTAATTCATGTCAGCATTTTCCGATGTCCAGTCCGCACCCACTCGGCATGCGAAAGACTTCATTCCCCGGAAATTTGAACGCCAAATCCAAATCTCTGCCCACTCACCCGGCGAGATATCTATAGGCACTTTCTTGCGTTCGCAACCGTCAAAATTTACCGAATTTACTCTGCTGGACGTGCAGGTTCGAGTTTTTTTCAACTTCGTCATACACTCGGTGTTCTACAATCGTTTCTCTATGAAGGTATTCGGCTCAATCTGATAAATGTTCAAAAATTTGTATCCAGGAGACCCCCGGTGCTCTCATGCAGAGATACACATCATCCGCATCCGATTGGCTCTAAGTATTAATCACATATCGTTGGAGCTTCACATCAACCAAATATCGCGTTAGTAATGAGATTTAGGCCCGTTGAATCGATTAACTTGGCGATCGGCGCTCTAAATCTTCCATTGAGAGATGAGCTGCGTTTCTTTTCTTCCTCCTCGGCTCTTCTAGCTCTCTTCGTTTAGCTTCGAAAAACCGCGTGCTCTTGTTTATGGTATTTATAGTTTCACTACGTACTTTCTATCTCTGCCATGCTGAGTCCGGGACCATTCGGCCGCGGAACGAAAAATTTGATCTTATTTTTTTGCGATCGGCATATCATTAAGTCGTCATGTCGTAGTAATAGTCGTGCGAACTGAATGTTATAATTCTTGTCCGCCACGTAATTTTTCGGAGTCTGGACGGTTGTTCGCAGAAAGTCCGCGGACTCGTGTCCGCGTTCGCCTTTCCCAACGACTTATTCATATCGTTTTGCAACATAGAAATAAAAATTTATATTTTCCGTTATTGCGATATTTTTTTGTAGTTCAACCACTGGATTCGAATCGCGCAGTGGGTTATATTTTACAATTAGGTATTGAACATAGTTGCGGAGTTGGAAATGATACAGCCCGCCATTGTTGGAATACAATTAGTGGCGTAGTGTGGCGAACTAATTTGCAGTTTGTCTTACTTTTCTATTTTGGATTTTCAATCAGGCTATTTGCGAATCCAACGTTTCGTTCGCTAAACTCTAGATCCTAAAGGCAGCGCGGTCAGGTCCAGTTTATTTTCAACTGTTGTACCAAACGCACAGAACCAGAGAGTGCGTGTTCACACGCGTTAACTTGCAACCTTAATATCGGAAGTTAGGTCTTGTAGTACCTTTGAAAATTGTACCTACTGCTTTCGACGAAAATTATTACAAACGAATACCTACGCGTGGGAAATCGGCGATGATCTTGATCGATCAGGATTCCATATCTTGCCAAAAATAATCTCGGCAATAAATAAATGTAAATAAATAAATAAACGAACCGATCGATCAATCGACAAGCAAGTGGAGTGAATACAATTGAGTGAATAGATTCAAAGCTATGAACAAATAGAAAACTAAAATAATAAACAATAAAGGGTATATATATATATATATATATATATATACCTATAGAGACGGCGTTCGCTCGCCGAAAGTCTGATCGATAAGCTAAAGTTTGTCGGAGCTAATTGCGCGAATGGTAAACAGCTGTGTATTGTAAACAGTATCGAGTGTCCATATAGCGAATAATGAAGTTGGTGTTCTTGTTTTTTATACCAGACAAGATAAATTTGGTATAATGAATGTGTCAGGAAAGGCTTTTGTACGAAGTTATGAAATTCAAAAAAACCTCACATCTACACTCACCACTCCTTACGACCACGAAAATTGTTCTATACCTGAGTAGTGGTCCACACCGACCGATGTGGTTAAACAATTTTTCACAGTCTGGTAGAAAATAGACCATCTTGCTATTTTCGTGCACGCTATCTTCTATGCTGTTGTAAACTATCGAATCATCGTTGTAGGATAATGGTAAACTAATGAGCAGACATCAGTTTCCAACCCATATCATGTTAGCTGCTATTTTATCGTATTGATCGGTTTAATGAACGTATGTATGTTCACACAGACCTATACCTATGAGTGCATGGTAGTGACGGGAAGCTAAAGAACAGCATTTTTGAACCCTGTTAATTGGCAGTTGATCATCACAGGAATGTGATAATGAGTCCGAAATAAAAATAGAGTGATAGTTCACTGTGTCACGCCGGTTGTAATGCACTTTCGTATGGATTGCTATATCAAATTGAAGAACGGTACCTACTTCAGAATCATGAGGGGGTTCGCATATCTTTCAATCTACAAATCTTTTTGCCTTGTATGCCTCATTTGGGTTCCTTTTTTGACCCGACCACGGAGAATTTAGAACAGAGAATGAGTTGAGGAATCATCTTCTTCTGTAGGACGCAATCGTGTCGGTAGTATTCCATTTCGTATCGTTCATCGAACGGATTATCCCCCTTGTTCTTACAAACGTGGATATAGCTGCGGACGCGAAGTTCTTTCATCCATCAACGCTCGGCTTGTCACTTTAACCCAGCAACTGAGTATCGTCACACGACGATGTCTGAAGATTACTACTCTACTGATGAGGACAGACTGAAATGCTGGCCACCTGTGACCGGCTAATCTAATTAGCGTCCTTAGACATTATTTCCGAAGTATATCCGATGCACGATTCCTAACAATAGTACCTAATGCCAAACGCGTTCCAATACACAAATTTTTGCACGTATTTGTCTCTCCTTTCTGCATATCGTACTGCAGTATAACTGAACGTGTTTGAACTCAGTGTCTCGAAAAACTTACAATGGATCGCTAATATTCAGATGATCTCAGTTTTACAGAATGTACAAATAAATCGGGGCTATAGGTATACACGTACATACACGCGAAGCGATGACGCATTTTTCGTTACCGCGCGGCCATTGTTCACTCACCTGGGCGATATTTTTGTCAGATTATCTTTTACACGTCTACAGCGCTCGTTTGATGTATAACGTTATAGTATAGGGTAGAGCGGCATCCGCATGTTTAGTAACAAAGACTGAACATCTTCGATAATTATGATTTTGCAATCACTTAATATCATCAAACTATCATTTGGCAGAGATGCACTTATTCCACGATACATAGCGTTTCTTGCAAATTATATTGCGACTTGATCCGGGGACATCTGTTCCTTCGCATACTGCATCAATGCATTCGCTACATGCTGATCCCTCATACCAACGCACCAATCGCATCGAAGAATGATATCCCTCGATAGAGCGCTCTCTGCAGGCTTCAGTAGTACATACGTCTTATTGTAGTACGCAACGATGCGTTGGTGTGTTCAATGTTACCTAATACTTACGTACATACATACGTACATGCATAGATGCTGACTTACATGTTTCGTTTACACTGTTTGACGATGGGATCTGAACGAATAACTGAGTCATTCGTTGCCAACCGTTTATACTGGATGCTCGGTGCTCGGATGGTCGTATTCGATCTCCAGTGAGTGCAACGACTCCGCGGACGTTGCAGAGTGTTTGTGCAAAGTGCGAAATAGTTATCAATCTCATATTTTGTTCACTCATGCCATCGAACGGATGGATCCAGAGCTGGGATTTGACATGCAACTACTGTGCAGGAAAAACGGAATTTGCAAACACGGGGAAGGTGGCTCGTGTGACGCGTTCGGCAGTGTGACATTCCACGAGGTGCTGCATGTATGCAAATTAGCGAATAGTCAACACAAACTGTGATTATGTCTCCTAAAGATGTTTATCTGGAAAGTCACGTCGCCCAATACGACGGTCTTTGGTTTTGATTGCGTTTTGAGTTTTATTTCTCTGCTATAAATCATTGTGCTTGGATCTTTATTCGGCGGGACATACGGCGATGGTTAACCTTGTTGCGCTGGTTATTAATGTAATATATTTGCTCAACATTTCCTAGCGTAACATGTTTTCTCTTCATTACAGAGTTTAGCTTCTTATTTCTTAGATCGTTAACAACTACAGCTGTGTGGTCATAAAATTCTCGATTTCTCGTAGTATATATATTATAATGTTCAAATTAATTGGAGGAGAGTGCGAAGCGGCCTCGTATAAATAGCGATACCAAAAGGAGAAAAAAGAAAATTCAACATTTTTCGGTAATTAGCACAATTTTCATTTGCCATCACCGATTGCGTGTGTTGGATTTGAAGGCGAACTAGAGTGTACATCTTTTTCTTAAAAATATTGAAGCAGTGAATGTGTATATTTTGTTGTTGTTCTTGTTTTGTTATTCGGTATCGTTGCATCATTCATAGTACCACAGAATAATCTTATTGGCGATGAATGTACGAACACTTTATTCTTTCGCTGACGAAATAAACACGCCCGTATAGCTTTCTACGTCTGAAAACCAAACTGCCAACAAGTTAGCGAAGTACATCTGCTGTCAGTACCGAAAATACGAAATTCTTTTACTTACATATTTTACGTCTATAAAACAACTAGTACTTTCTCGTAGTTCTTAAGCTCGAAGTTCTATTTCAAACTCAGAGTTTTCAGCAAACGTAAACAATGGTTTATGACTGACGGCGCGATAAAAAGTACATTTTTAGGAATACAATGAGTCGGGCATGTTACCTAGGTATGTGATCTATCTATACCCATATACATGTAGTTTTGCCGGTACGTGGACTTTGGTGGGTCAGTGGTCATGTGATTTCGAAAGAGAGAAGGGTGAGAATGCTGGTTTCCAATTTATCGGTGTTTTCTAGTGACTTTGTCACCGAATAGATTAAATTGAAGTGGAACTAACCGGTCCTAGTTTAACGGCTCTTACGGGAATTGAAACGAAACACAATCTGGAAAAACACCAACGATGTAAATTACATTTTTTACGAACCCATGAAAGTCAACGTTAGTTGGCCAATATTTGTGTTCGCGATGGTAGGTAAGTTAGGCACCATACGCCCACCCGTTCGAGATGAGGTCACCGGTGTAATTTTACGTATTAGTCACACCGAATCTGTGATTTTTAATTGATATTCAAATGATCATTCCCCTGCACGGACCATAAACAATCCGCAGCGGGATTCTCAGGGTTCATCAGCATTCGTACTAATTGATTATTGCACATTTTACTCCTGTCTATGAAAACCACGCGTTTCTATTTTTGAAAGCCACTAGATACACGGAATCAACTCTTGTAAAAATACACCTGAAATAGTTTATTTTTACATGCCTTTACTCACGATTCAGGTATAATTCTCAGGAGAGGAAAAATAGAAAACAAACTTGCAATTAATTCTTCTCGCGCGATTGTCGATAATTAATCAAATCTACAGCAATGCTAATTGGCCTTTTCCACACAATGCCACGCTACAACGGTACGTTACGTTTCAACTAAACATTCCGAATCCCGCCGTAGATATAAACGTATAGTTCAAACTCTGAAGTGTAGAGCGGACATTCGGCGACAAAAGCACCCGGAGGTCTGTGCTACGGTGAAATTAAAATTGAGCCGATTTGGGAAATTGTTGAGCCTTTAGCTGTCAAATATTTTATCCATAAACCTCGAGTGTCTATGATAGTACGAGAACTTGAAATATTCTTTGGCTTTCATTGGGACAGAAACAATATGGAGATTTCCTCAACGACGTGATATCAGTGACATACACAGCTGTTGGGAATTTACATGACAAAATCGAAACAGCGTTCAACAAACTCTCGATTCTCCTAATTATGGTTCTTCAATATGACTTCTAGAATGATGCTATCACGCTAATTCTCCCACCAATTCTCTCAGCTCGATTTTCTCTCTTTTATATACCGATTCAGTTGTATTTCATCAGGCGACCTGTTTCACGGGCACGCAAACATGCCCGTTCGTATTATATGGAAGCGGTAAAAACTCTCAGCCAAACTGGCGGCGGCGTATCAGTAGGTACGATGAAAAGGTATAACCATGACGACGCACGTACGAAATTATTATAAATACAATTATTTGTTACGGTTTTTTGGGGAATCTGGATGAACAAGTGAACTGGCGGGCATGCGAGAGAAACCGAGCTAATCTTCATCTTGGTTGATAAATTTATTACCTACATCCAAAGTCGTGAATTGCCAATTTCGCGAATCTTTGTGTTACCTATAGGGAGCGGACGGTCAGTTGTAAAACGATCCGTTACTTTCGGCGCATGCAATATGCGTAGACGCATTGATTATTTCCATTAACAATAAGTTCATATTTCAGAAGTTGAGTAGTATGAAGTGTGTGTATGAAGAGACGCAAATCTGGGACAGCTGTCAGTTCGCTAAAGCAGTAGCACTAATCTGTTTTGTATGAAAACAAAAGATGGATATTCATGTCACGTTGCATGCCGTTGACAAATTGGAAGAACTAGAAACGTTGGCTTCTAAAATAAGAAATTGATTCCGTATCGTAATCCTCGTACGTATGCATGTGTACATACATACGTACTCTGTCACGAACGTTCACAGGAATTTAATTCGAGAAACTTCCGCGTTCATTCGGTCCTACAAACTCCTGGGCATTTGTGATAACGGAGATAGAAATACATTTATGTAGCTATATGTATCTGTTCAGAAGGCTGCAGCAGCATTTATCGCCACTTGAAATTATCGAGCTCAAACTTGAACTGCGATCATTTTGAGACTGCTTCGATTCAGAGTACGGTTTCACTTTGGGATCTAATCCCTATCCTCAGCCTTGGCCAAGTCTGTTGAAGAAGCTTTTGCTCTTTCTGATTTGATTTTGAGTAGTTCTTTGAGCAGTCTGTTATTCTCGCCCAGGTTACACATACATCATCTAGTAATCTCGAAGAACCAATCGATCGCCTTTGAATTTCTGTGTGGTGCGTGCGTGCGGTGTTTACAGTAGACATACTTCAGTTTCATGTTTTCTTTAGAAATTTTTAAAACGTGACAACCTCAACGGTAACGTTCGCCCCGTGGATTAGTTTTGCCGCTGAACAGTCTGCTGCAGATTGTTTGTTATACGAAATGTTTCTTCGAGTTTTTCACCTCATATTAGGCTTGTGAACCTCACCTCTCTTCTATTTCCTTTTCTCTGCATAATTTTTCGCGAATGAATCAGAAGTATGGGACCTGTTTTCAGTTGGGAACAGGTCTGTGTTATGGTCATGCCATTTTCGACAACAAAATACAATGTAACAAAGAATTTCATCCCTAGCGGAGATATGCGTCCCATAATTTCTGGTCTTGTTTCTCAAGGGAGAATTATAACACAGTTGTAAGTGATGGGCCAGACCTAGCGAAAGGGTAGCCGATGACATTTTCAGGTGAATTGTAGTACCAGGTCCCACGGGGCTCACCGTGCAGCTTGAAACAAGAATGTAGGCGCCTCAGGGAATACATTTATTCACGTTGACGCCAACGTTTCCACAGACCGAGTGAGTCACTTTTCGCTCTGTTGAGCAATGAGACAAAGCGTACATTTAATTTGTGAATTCACTTCACTTCACTTCCACCGGCAGCAATGATGCATGTCCGCAATACGCCTGATCTCTTCCAGAATAATATTAGCGCATTTAGCTCGATTACTGTTTGGCAGTTTTGTTCGTTGGATAAATTTCTAACGAGTTTTTCGTGCCGATGAACCCTGATGAAATTTTCAATGAATCGCAGTTACCTATCGGAACGGTCACAACATTAATTTGGGACGAAGACTCAATGGACGCGGAGCTGGGATGTGAGTTGAGCCACAGATTTTCTCCACTTGAATTTCTTGTGCAGAAATATGCACCGCGTGTATTGCAATATGAAGAGTTCATCGAGTGCCGTGGATTATAGAGACGTATAACGATATTATATCCTTGAAAACCAATCACTTTACGCCTCGAGCCCCATAATGCAGCAACCCGTTTAATATCGAGGCGTGGTCTTCCAATAAACAAAGCAGCCCTCTCAAACTTATCCTGCAGTTACCACATAAAAGTTCAATAAATTATTATACCTGCTGCGCCTTGCATGACTAGCGACGAGTTGCTATCCAATATTGAGCAGGTGCCGTTCACAGAGCCTAGAGGAATCTAGGGCCGAGGTTCTAGGGCCTCATAGTAGAAGCTTGTATTTTAACCCTGTTATTCACGCATAAGGTCACCCTGCATATCATATAGTGTATCCTAATTACCAGAGTAGGTACTTTGTCATTGAATGGCGGTACGGATTTAAGTAGCTCGTCTACTTTTGATCTGATTCCAGAATTTCGGAATCTCAGAATAAAGCATCGCTCTCTTGATAGATAGCTTCAGTAATAGGTCATTATCGGCGTTTATCAATCAAGACCCTTGAATTTCGCGATAATTCTTGAACCAAAAATTAATTTCATAGAGTTAAATGCGCGTTGATATTCGATGCGTGGAGCAAGTCGTCTCTGCATTCATTTGGTAGGAATTGGAAACGTGAGATTTCGTCGAGAACGAAGGTCTTCAATTCGAAGGAGGCTTGAGTATAACCGGCGTAGAATTTCCGTCGACTAATACAAATCCTACCCTTCAGACTCCAATTTCAGTTAGCTACGAATAAGGCTGAAGGAAATTTCGTTCGAGGCACTGCACGGACTCGATACTGTTTTGACGAAAATAACCAATTCCTTTCGGCCATTCATAATCACTTCGAAGCATCCATTTCTTCACAAATTTTTTCAACCATTTCCATTTCACTTAGCTCTATGTACGTACCCCTTAGAGAGAAAGCTGTGTACCCGAGTCAGTTACTTTGAAAATCTCTAAATGTGCATATTCAAAATGCCCGGGGAACAACCGAATCTTTTTTTCGATTTACTCGAATGAGCTTTGACCGACTGACGACAGTTAACAGAAGTTGTGCTAGTTTTCGAGAGAATCTGGGATGTGGCTTCATTCGGTTCCAATATGAAACGTGCTGGTTTTCATGCGGAATCTGAAACGTGCTGTTTTTGTGTTGGGCGCCGATATATGCGACCTATACGTGCTATCAACATTTTTTCTCTTTTCGTCTAAACATCTGATATCATCTCATTGGAAACGAAACATGATGAAGGTTTTCTCACGTTTCTTTTTCCATCCCCAACGATGTACCGCCGCCTTCAATATTTTTGGATAGAGTGATGCGATCAACGATACCTGAATATAATTCCATGTACCTAAAAACAAACGAAAAAGATAATTTTGTATTTTTTACTCCGCATAACCGCGCTGATAACCAATTTTGTATACGTCCGCATATGTACACTTGGATGGAAATAATTTGGTGAATTCCATCTGCGCACTAGATCTGCGTTTACGTAGTATACGTATATACGCAGTTTTTATCTAATTTAAATTTGATAAATTCTGCTTTTTCCACAGAGTTATACTCATGCAATTTCCGTGTCGTTTCGTTAATCTCGTAAGGGCATCGTCCTCCTCCCATATATGATACACGCTTTGTGCTGTGCTGCAGTGGTAATTATTATCCGCCACGCTATTCGCTCGCAGGTATTATTTGAAAAAAGCTTCATTCGTTTGATTGTTTTGCGAGAGAGAGAAGATCGGATGTGCGGGTGCAACGAAAAAGAAAGAAAAAACTATATACATACATACATCATACATTGTATGGATACCTATATACATTACCGGCGTGAAAATTTCACATCGTTTATAATGCGCACGCGTTACGTCTGCCGAATGTATTCTATACCGTCCTTTTAGTCCTCGTCGAGAGTAGATCGTATACGCGAGAGTTGTTAACGAAAGCCGGGGCGAGATAGTTTTCGCAAGACTTTCGCATCTCCCGGTTGAAAGAAAAAAGTAAAAAATGTAATAAACAATAAAATATATGCAAATTCGTAAAAATTATCCAAAATTAGACACTTTTTTGGACGTAAAAATTGCTTACGTAACTATACATTGACTCCTCGTCATTGCGATACTCTGCAGTGTTTCGTTATACTCTTCGGATTATTCCCGTGAAATAAATCTTGGATTCTCCTTCTCGCGTATAATTTTCTCATTCTTTTCGTGCTGAAGATCGTAAATATACGTATGCGATATACTTATTAGTACGATGATTTAGTCTCCGGCGAAGACGAGGCGCGAGCGGTGGAATAATTGAAGCATCGCGCGTCGGTGTGTACCAAGCCATCCGTACCGAGCATGATCATATTAATTGACATATTTATGACGTCACGTTTCGTTATAGTTATAGAAGATTACGGTTGTTGTCCTTGCAAGCAAGAAACCCTACGTTGTATCGGTAGACGTACGGGTTAACGTAGCCTTAACCTCGGCCAAGTCGCGTGTGCAGCGATCTAAATTCTCCTGGGTCACGGATTGTTCTACGGTGTTCGCTATTCACCGTCAGTTGGGAAAAAGAATTTCGCATCGGAGCTTCGGCCCAAAGCGCGCTGTGTTCGACTCATCGTCATCGTACTTATTATTATTGTTAATATTATTATTATTGTCATCGTCATCGTCGTTATCAATTGTTTTGTTCGCTTTACATAGAAAAATACATGGGAAAAAGTTTCGGGCGCGCGTTTTTTCGCTCAACGATTTCACGTGCGATATCGAATTTTGATCAAATAGTGCACTCGGCTTATCTTCGCGGAGATCGAATCACGAATTTAGGTGATCGACTGTTATCGCGATCTCGCAATCAGCTGGAAATCACGACGATATAGACTCTTCTGTTTAACTTTATGCGGAATCGATGAAATATATATATATATATAGCTGTAACAAGCGGATAATCGTGCCTGCATAATACGTATATATACAGTGACGCATAGTAAATATACTAGTATCAGCGGGATTGCATCGTATACTCATTATTCACGGCATTGAATGAACAATGATTACATGAAGACTTTGAAAGTGATTTAAAATCGCATAAATATCATATTATACAATACGAATATCACATTTGACGTATAATGTATGGTGGTACGAATGGTTGGGAGAATTGGAAACGGGCTGGCACAATTTTGGACGGCACGTGCAGCCCGGCAAGATGCGCGAATTGTATGAATTCTGGCTTTCGTAGGTGAGTGAGATTCAATTATCATAGTTTTACGACAATCATTATCCCTCCTCCCGTTGTGTGTGTATTCTATTAGCTCGATCATTCTCTCGAACGACTTGGCCAATATGCCATTCATTCATGTCTATCGCATTTCCCAAGCTTATCTATCATACGTCCGGGGACTCGGCATTTAATAAAGAAACAACGTGAACGCGATATTTTCTGGCATCCTGCAATGTGACAATTTCATTAAATTTTGCCCGATTGCGTGACTGGAATATTTTCTCGGAGTGAGAAATATAACCGTTTCGGTAATAACGACACGCCGGATGATAATAATTTTCACGTTTACGTCGAGGTGATATCACGACCTTGCATAAACGTTAAAAAGTGAAATTTCACCTCAATTCAGGATAGGAAACAGCTGTTTTTTTTTTCTCGTTTTTTTGACTGATCAGCTCTAATCTAATGACGACATTGTACTACAAACTCTCATCCAATGTGTTGTCGGTTAATTATATGCAACTTGAATTGCCGTAGGTAATGTACTACATATGTACGTAGGTACGTTTATTTTATCGACGTATAAAGAGACTCGAATTCGAACGTTATATCGATGCGAGGGTGAGGAAATATTTATACTTCGCGCTCTTCTTATCGCATGGACTCACATTTTTTTCCCCCTCCCGATAATTTGGAAGTTCGACATAGTGGCAGTTGCAACGGCTCAACAAACTCTTATCTTGTGATCGAATAGTGAACGTTGTATAGTAGTGAGTGTATATATCATATTATATAGTCTTCGGTTATTTTTAACCGCTAATTTGAACAGCTCAACAAAGTCACGTATATCTCGTCTTTCGCCGTGACACGAACGGGCTGCTTTCCCTCGTTCGATATAGCACCGCCTAAGTTACCTACTTACGTTGCATTTTAATTAAAATTCTCGAAACAACGCGATGGCGGGACTGCGCCAAGGTGACCGAACGGAAGCCTTGCTCTTGTGGCATTTTTTTGTGTGTCTCGAGTTTTTTTTTTTTTTTTTTTTTATCTCTTATGTTGGAAAGTTACGGACATGAAGCTGAAACTTCACTTGCGATTGCAGATTTTTTTGTTGGTGAAATTCGTGTGAGAGAGAAAATCGTTTACAAAATCTTTCATCGCGTTCTTGAAAATCGTGGCAAACATTTGTTAAGTTTGTAGACCAAGATCAATCCAGGCAATATGGAAACAAAGAAAGAGGAAAAGAAATAATCGCAGATCGAAAAGATTCATTTTTCTTTTATACGTGCGCGGTGACGTTCCTCATATTTTTCACGAGCCTTCGCACACGGTTTACTTGAAACAACTTCCAGTTCAGTTTACTCTTCGGAGAGCGAGCGAGCGGTCAAGGGGCAAGGGGAAGGGGAAGGGGAAGGGGGTGGGGGCTCCCATGACCGATGCTTACATGTCAAAAATATCTATTTTCAGTACAAAAATCGTTGGCATAATAATGTGCGTGCGCTCACACATACGTATCTTTGCTGGATATCAAGCAAGAAAGAAAAATAGTTGCAGGCTCTGAATAAAGATTCATCGGCGTTATTATATACGTGTATAGGTATGAGGTGCCTATGTCCTCTGACATGAGATAAGAAAGTTATTCATTTCTGATGTATAATGTTTCCATATCTATCGCATATCGGTCCGTACGATAGATAAACTGTCGACTTGCCAGCTTATGCCAGACGGTACCGGACCAGTACCGGTTTGAAGTAGCGTCCGTATTGACGTATTATAGACATTTATTCAAGCAGTGCAGAATACATTTGACGGGCGCTGTTCCGAATGCCGGTAATATTATCCGTTTTAAAACAATGTTATTCCCCGTGTTAATATACTTCATATGAATTTCTCTTCGGGCATTGAATTTATTCAATTATAATGTAGTTACGTGACACGTGGATTGTTGGATGAACAAAATTGCTGCACACGCGTCACTTGACTCGGATAAGTGAACCGAAGAATGCCGCGTGCTTGCACAGTAATACTAAATAAAAGTAACTCCTTCCCCTACCCCACCCCGAACGATATTTTCCATCGCTGAACAAATATCCGAAGGTTGACACACTCTTTTCCTGCAAATACTATACCGTACCTTATTATATCTCTACGTATTAAGTATACCTACATACCTCAATGCAACTGTGTGCATGAATATGAGAGTTGAACACGATACACGGTGCAGCATTAACTCTGAACGACGAAGCGTCGTCAGTTGTTTGTCGGACTTAGTACTGCGTGGAACATGTTAATTGTACCTAAGTGGGATTTCAACAAAGTCACGTGGATATTTCATTAAAACGTGAAGAAAAGGAAAAAGAACTGGTCCATGCAACAGGATAGCGGATCATTATAGTCAAGGTTTCGAATCTTTCCTCGTTTCACGTTATTTGTCGCGTCCGTGGTTCGGTCGCCACGTTCACACGGCACGCAAGCCGCAATATCATCAACGTCGCGTACGAGTAACTTGAATTAAGAACATTTCATCAATGTTACTCCTAACCTAATTAGATTAAACTAATTCGATTTACCGAGTAGGAGTTATAGATCGCGTCGCCGTATTTGCCACAAAAATAATTCAGCAGTGGCAGCTAACTGTGCGAGGACGGGGACAATTTTGTTCGGAGTAAAGAACAACGGTATTCTTCTCACCAGTTTTTGGCCAATAGCCGTTGCGTCGAAAAATACATCGATATTCGCCCGCAGTCGGTCTGGTCTCTTCACCGCGGTGATTTCACGTTGTATATCTACCGCTAATCGCGAGTCTCTAACGAGTGAATCATAACTTGCGCGTAATCATAATATTATATGTACAGAAGTTTCATATTTTTCAATCACTATCAATGCCGCATGTTCAGTGTCATTTTTCGTTATCGTATCGTATCGTTTAGTTTGGTATACATATACTTTTATCGGGTGAACTGTGTATTTAGGTATATATATATATATGTATATGTATATACGTGGCAAGCAATCGCATTCGGAAAGGACGGGCTTGTGCACGTTACTCTGCCGCGAGGTGTACGCGCATCTGTACAACAACTTCGTCCAATAGAATCGCGGTGTTGATCGGTATTTAAGAAGATTTTCAAAATTTTGGCAAAAACGAACAAAACGTATAATAGTCATAATAATAATCATAATAATTATGGTGTGGGACAACACAGAATCATCGGTACTTGAGGTTGTCGAGAGTAAAAAAAAAACACCCCGATTTCCATCCCGCGAAAGAAACTTCGCTGTACGAAGACGGGCTCGACGTCATTCGGGAGGCGTCGGTGTCGATGTACGTGTGGGTGCGTCTCCGACGCCCACGACGACCGAGGATTGCGTCGCCTACACTTTCGAGGATCCGTGTAACACCGACGCTACCAGTAACACGTAAGACTCTTCTCTCTCTCTCTCTCTCTATATATCATTTTTTCTCTCTTTCTGAATTTATTCCCAGAATAATATATCACTCGGTCACCTTCTCTGCGAACAACTTCCCAAATCAACGCGGATCCGGAAATTTTTGTTAGTAATCGAACGTTTGCAGGGTTTTAATCCAGTTAGCACGATTCGCCCCCCCCCCCCCCCCCCCCGCCGCCTTTTCCGGCAAAACTTCGGTCCGCACGATTTTTCGTCAAAACAGGCAATGTTCGCTATCTCCGATGATATACCTAATTATTTCGTCTGATCACAATTCGATGGTTGACAGCGATGAGAGTATAAATCAGTTTTATCAACGGAGTTACGGATAATATGCCAACTTCATGACAAAGAGCACCTTGATGGGCTACTTTTTGAGGCGTGAGATAACAATCTAGGTGAAATTATCTTTGACATTATACAAACCTTTGCATTGTTTGTCCGGACCTCGATCCCAGGGCAATTTTGTTTCGATCTGCATTGTGTTTCCGGATGTTCAATTAGTTCGTTGATATATTTAGTTGAATGTAGAGGCGCAATGTCGCCGTTTTCATATCTTATTATATTCAGGTTCGGAATCGTTATGGTTGAATCGATTATACTGTAATTATTAATGAATTTGTATGTGTATATATCGATGATAATTTATATAAAGATGACAATACAACCGAGGCAGCGGTACTTACAAATCGAAGAATATACTCAGAGATATGATTTCATACCTTGATAAACTTCATGAATTTGAAAATAATCGCATCGATTATGGAAAGACCTCGATGCTGCTATATGACGGACACTTTATTATAGAGTTGACCTTCCGCGAGGAAAAAATAACGAGGACTCGCCGCTATTTTGGTACAATAATTTTCTATACGTTTATTCATTACGTTGATTCATACTCCGGTGGCCTGTGTGTATCATCCGTCTTCTTGAGCTAAATAATGCGAGGGTATAGATACGAGTACGGAATTACCTGCCTAATACCTAATTCATTTGAACAACAAAAACAAGATTAAGTACGCAGATGAATATTAACGTTGATTAGGTTATACGTGGTATAACAATATATCCATAAACGCGCAATATAAATTTTGAATTCATTTCGTAGCGGCGTTGATCACAGAGAATATATTTATCGACGTTGAATTATCGCCGCGGAAAAATTGTTTTCTAACGAAACATACAGGCATCAGTTTCATTCGCGAATCCTACGCCAGCGCGCAAAGGTGCAGGTGATAAAAATTACGAACGTCCGCCGCAATACGCGCGCATTTACACAGGGCGCGATGCAAGTTGTGCGGAACACATTCGGCGGATAGATTCGTCGAGAAATTCCGAAGCGAAAAGTCCTTAGCCAAAAATTCCTGTGACCGATAGTTACCGAGTTACAGAATGTTCGAGACACCGGATCACAACCCTCATATAGTCTATGTCATTGTGCAAAGACTTTGTTCGCTCGCGGATCCATACATACATACAACTTCTGTGATAGGTCAAACTAGATCTGATGTTACTCGAAAACCAGAGGTCACACCAATTTTTTGCCAAAGGACTTTCCGCTACAGAATTTCTCGAAGAATCGATCCAAAGAATGTGTCCCGTTCAACCTGAATCGGCCTGTAGTATGCATACGTACCTATACCTACGTGTTCCACACACTGCATGACGTTCTCGCATGCTCACGAGATTCGTTGAATTACGCACGTCTACTGCCTATACATTGGTAGATACATACCTTGAATATGTTTGGCATATTCTTACATAACGTTTCCTAACCATCTAGTTGAGTACTGAGATAAACAAGCATGGAATTGCAAAACTTTTACGGGACACATGACACGCTTGCTCCGACAGAAATCACTCAAGTGTACGATCTGAAAATTGATCAATTTTGTGATGTATACTTATGCATATAGGCACGGCAAATATAAATTGTCAAATCGTGCAAGTATTCAAGTTATAGAACGAATTTTGAAAGAAGAAAAAAAACAAATAAAAAACAACTCGAAACCACTGCAAAGAATCGCACTCTCAGTCGAAGTTTTGCCATCAGCTGCCTCGTTCGGAAACATGCTTATACGAACCGTTGGTCCATCACATCTCAAAATTTGGACGGATGAATAGGTACAGTGAATAATTCGTTGGCGTATTTCATAAGCGCTCGTAGGGTGCCGGCGATGTTTTTAATTAGTACAAAAATATATCTGTTACCGTATATGGACTTCTTGTTGAACTCTGTTTTGCTTCAAGCGACGCGGAAGATGACGTCCAAGGTAAGGCGGTTGCCGGAGTCAAGTTGCTTCATTCAGTAATCGCTATAATTATACAAAACTAAGATTTCTCTCTAGGTATAACCTACCTACCTACCTACTCTATAACCTCCTACCTGCAAGCTGCAGTACACGTACTCGGAGCTTTAGTACTTGTGCTGCATGAATACATTCGTTTCATATACTATCACGTATATTGTATAACCTGGAGGTTCAGGAATCAGTATAGTAGGTATATCTACATAGACGGTGAGTCGGCGCAGTCTAATTTCGTTTCTACCAAAGATAATAAAACTGATTGTAAGGTGAATTATCCTACTTCACGTTCTACCTGAATTGATCGGAAAAATATACCCGAAATTTGAATGATCGATTGGAAAAAATTGCGATATTTTTATCCTATTTTTCAACCATTTGGTACAAGTTTCCGGAAATGGGTGAAATTCTTCGACTTTTTCGAATGCTGGTTTACCCTATTCGTTACTTTACAAGTGTCTCTGAATTTTTCTTCAAGTCCATTCTCAACTGCCACATCGTATGCCGCAATCGACGTATAGAAATTGCTGATGTGATACGATGCATGCTGCAAATGTTCCCCTTGACCTTCTCCTACTCGTGTAATATTTGTTTGCGTATTTGGTTGCGGTATACGGTGGTTCGCTACGTTCCGAGGAACTGCCGCCTTACGCCAAATATAAAGTTTATTAGGTCATTCTAGGCGGACTAGAATAGGATTCGGAGTTGGAACCCGCTGCTAACTTAACGCGTCCGGAATGACGGATGAGCGTAATGATACGTCATGACTCAACAAGTCACCCTTCTGCAACGCAATCCCCTTAAAACCGGGCGCACTTGAGTTCTTTTGGCCACGCTCGGGGATTGGTCGTTAAATAAAGTTTTTAAGTAAATAACTGCATAACACATCTTTCACTCGACGATTATTCTCTGTTTTCTAATTTTGCAATGGCACAAAGATACATGCCATAGTATGTTCACTGTTCACATTCAAGTTTGTCATCGTGCGTACGTAGGTATACATATACGCTACCGCGGCCGGCGCGGCGGACTTCGTATCCAGAATCAAATTTCACCCGCCATTATACTTCCACTATTTTATCTATCGGTATCGACACGGATGCATGCAAATTTCACCTTTTCCATAATTTCTATATAGCCAGTTTCTCCTCTGTGATCGCACATTGAACATCTCATCACCGACTGGCTTGCATCCAAATTTGTCTGCTGTACGCGCGTTTTCCTCTTTAAATACATACAATTCTCATGCGGACAGCTCGAAGTTTAACCGATGATCGTCGTCGTAGGTACTCGTAAGTTGCGTTAACATGGAAACTGGAAACCCAACAGTCATAAGATTGAAAATCTTCTTCGTGATACTGCAAAATTTTTGGATTTTTTTTCTATCAAAGATAATCAGTCGGCACGACGTGTTGTACGTGGGATACACAATCCTGGCTCGACGAACTAACTGTGCGTAATCTTCCAATACAAAATTGTATGATCTGCGGATATTTTCTCAGAGTGACCAATCCGGAATTTGTCTGCAAGCTCGACTTTAGAGCTTTTAGGGGTTCGCGCAATTTGGCAACTCAATACGTTTTTCGAAACGGGTTTGCGCCCGAGTCGTATAAATGATGTGATGTTTATACCGACTTGTCGTGTAAGTGGTAAAATACAAGAGTATAGGATCTACAGCTACGCTGAGAAGAAAAGCTCCTAGTTCTTGCCAAGCTTCTGTCACCCTCGTGTCAAATTGTGAAAATCTTTGCGGAAGAGCGTTGTCGGTATACTAATGGCCGCGGACCTTTTGCGCAGTTACTGAAACTCGCTTCAATATATAATTGTGTTTTATTCTGTAACGACATACACCCCGGCATACGACGACCGCGATGAAATCACACTTCGGATTTATAACACCATTCGCGAATTTGATCGAAAATTGTCCATCCTTTGTATAATAGAGATCGTCCTGCCCGTTGTCGAAAATAGTTCTTCGTCCGATCAATTTTGCCCTCTGCATATAAGTATTTGTTTGCAATTATCAATGCCTCGTAAGGAATGTATTTATTAGTTATGCAGAGCGCAATCCAGGTGGAGCGTGTTTGAAAACGAATAGAACGAAAAGAGGAAAGAAAAGTTTCTTGTCTTCGGCATGGAGAGGTCGAGCCATTGTCAAGGTTGCGCTGGCTGCAAGTAGGTATAGTTGGTGCATTACTCAAGTATTTGCCGACCGATACTGTGATGCTCAATGCTCTTCAGCCAATTTCAGTATTTCGTCAAGTATTGCTTCAATCTCCACGGCTTGATTGCCTCCCTAGATACAAACATTGAAATAAAATTGTTGTATGTAATGTAGTACATGCATACATGCATCCACGATACATCCGACTCGACTATTGGTTTTAGAATTTTATTAATGCTGAGTGTATGTAAAAAAAAAATGAAATATTTAACTCTGTTGCTTACGATTAGCCTTGCTGGGACGTAAGATGAGCCGAATAACAGTTTCGTATAACAGCTTAACCGCGGTATACCTACGTTCGCATTGAAATAAATTGCGTTTCGGTTTAGCAAGAACGAAGCATTACGAATCGCTAAATAAAATTTATGCTTTTTCATTTGTGCGATCAGAGAAATAGTAATGCGGAATGTGAATACTGCAGGTATGTAATCATCATCACGTCGAATTTCCCGCCGGCAAAATAACCCCGAACAATTTTTTCCTCCATTGACTCCTTCTCCTGCTGAACCAGAAAAATTCTCGAGATTCCACTACAAAGTATTCCGAGTCGAAACGCGGCGATTAAAATCAATGAATTGTATTTCTTTTTTTTTCGCGCCGTCGTATTCCTCTCGTGGTTTTTAGTGTTTTTTTGAAATTTAATTTCTGTCAAAATTCGATTATTTCCAATAAAAATCCGATGCCACTAGTTGCGCGCCTGCGTCTTTCCTCGAGTACATATATATACATTTTTTTTGCTGTTTTCCTCAACACCCGTTGTGTACTCTCGAGCCGATTAATCCCGATGTAGACCGAGCGAGGCCGAGGAACGACGCGCGTCATGGCGCCAGTTTGAATCATGCCTCTCCTGCGGATGCACTCCCGACGCGCACCTAGCCTCGGCAAAAAGTGACAAGAATAAGAGCGGCGACGAGCAGTGGCTATCTTACATTTGCATTTTCATATTCATTTGCATTCGCAGTTATATATACGCTGTTCTGTTCTTCTGTACTTCACTGTACTTTATTTTAATGTATGTACACTTCGCGATGTACTTGTACCACGTTTTACCGCCAGAGTATATTCGCAAATAGAGAAAAGAGTGACGCTAAAAATAATTGAGAAAGCAAAAACGCTATGCAACGCCTCGTTGCTTCAAGAAGTATATCTATATACACCTCCACTTACAACTGTAACTAAGTGAAGTAGTGACAGTTTGTTCGGTACGAGCGCGGTGCAGTGCGAGACTTTTAATAATAATCTTTTTTCGGAGTACGCGATGATATTATACTGCCTACAACGAACCGTTTAGTGTCAAAATATTTAACCGCATGTATTTTTAACCACCTTTTCACGTTTTCACGTTGCAGTCACGGTAAAACTATACGACATCGATATCACACATCTTTCACTGTAGTTAATTGGTGAAAATTTTGAATTCCTCGCTCCATTATTCATTCCAAATCGTTTGTTCTTTCTTTCCTCTATCTCTCTCTCTCTCTGTTTTTATTTGCAATTCTTCATTGGAATCGTGATTAACACTCCGAAGATTTTTTCTACGACTGCTAGGCGCTGGTGTAAATGAAATCAAACATTGTATACCTTAATCAGACGTGATAACGAACGTGAAAGCAGACAGTTTTTCACCGCTAATGATTATGTAACAACAATAATGATAATAATGAAATATTGAATTATTCGTCGTTCTGGTTTAACGAACAAATTTCTTGTGCCCATAATGTTACTCTAATATTCTCATAAGTGATGATATTTGCACAATTGGAACCTTTAATACATACGTTTATATATATATATATACACACAGCGATATTTTGAACAGTTCGCAAAACTGGATGTTATAGTTTGTCTGTTAACTTTTATCTTTGGAATGCATCTAATTTATTTGTCTCACTCGCGTCTGTCTGGATCGTGGATTACTATGTTAATTGGAACACACGCGTCAGGCGTCAGAGATAGAATATATAGGTTACGCAGAGGTATAATATCTACGTCGCTGATATTATAGTCTTTTGTGCACCTTGTCAGCGGAAGGTGAACGCGTATTATTATACATGTACCTACAGTAGGTATAAAAGTAGACACAAGAGTTTGAGAATTTTAAAGTGAAGTGGAATTCGAACGCGATGATAAGCGATATTTTTCTCCTTTCCATTTTTGCTTTCTTGCCGGAAGAGGTTTAAAAATACCGCATGCGATTTCCGTTCAATACGAGACCATAACAGCACGGATTTGTTTCACGTTTGCCGCACAAGAGACAGCAGACAGCGGATATCATATCGCTTCGTTAATGTGTACATATCAATTGTCAGTCAATTCTCTCATTAGTTACATTTTTCCTCCTCCGCTATCGGGAGTACAGGAAATTTGAAGAGATTAACGAGAAAAATCGAACGAAACTCTTGGCGTAGTGTAAAAATGTTGGAAGTGAGTATTTGCAACGAGCATCATATTCGCAGCTATGTATACGCGGTGAAGGAAATCGCGGTTTTCAAACCCGTCGATCAAATGAACCGACGATGTTCGTTCACTTGGGATCGGAAAATAAAAATTCTCCATATGTTTTATAATTGAACTATTGCCAATTATCGAGCGGCGATATCAACTTCGAGAACTGAGTTATCCTATATAGTTAATCGATCATACAAACGATTCCAATCGATAGAATCTTTGATAATATCGTCTTATTTGGCTTCCAGTAACCACCTCCCCATGTCCGTGTATACTTTTAATATGAAGAACGCCAATGGCTGCTGAAAAAAAAAGAACGAAAGATAGAAAATAGAGTTCTCTATAACATGGCGATCGCGGTCAGTTGGTTGGATAATTAATCCATATATCACGTCAGATCTGTTATTTTTCAATTTGTGTCAAGCCCGACAACGCGATAAAGTTGTCATTGGAAACGGAGGTTTCAGACTTACAATTAATCGCATGTTGCTCCTCATATCCTTTCTATCGCTCACGTGTATATACCAGCGAATGTACAGGTTAAATAGTTCCTAACGTCCCATGCACACTCGGAGCAGCGTCCGGGTCGCCACGAGGCCAACGTCGTTACTTTTTTTCGCTGTTTTCAACCAATCTGAATATTGGAAGGCATTGAGGCGGTTCCCATTCTGGGCCTGCGGCTACCCCGTCGCTGCTGCGATGCATGCGAATGTTAGAAATTCACCCCCTGTAGGTATATACTGTACCGAAATCAAATTATTCATCACATTTTTACGTTAGATCAGGTTCATATGTCAGGTTCGACTGCCTGTAGGATAGTCACGTAATGGAATTTTTCACACCTTCATCGACGGCCTTTTATGGTTTCAAATTTTAACTCTTCTTGAATGATTGATTGAATTATGTGAAACAGTAAAGTTGTGAAAAAATATGTTTTCATTCGTGGGTGGTACCTTTTGTGTTCTATAATTATTACTATGTATATACACCTTCTGCACATGAGTACGGGCAAGGAGAAAACAAGCAAAAAGTCAATTGCGTCGCAAATACCAAAATGGGTATAAATTCACTAGTCGTGGCGGAATATGGCTCGAAAACATTCCTCTGCGTTTAATTGATGTATAATGTTTATATTTACAGGTATATGCACATGTACCTATACCTGGGTATATATATATATGTATAGATGTATACATAGGTATATATCGTGCAACGTTCAAATAATATTCATACTTGTGCACCTTTATGAAAATCTTCGAAATGCGTCACTCACAGTCGATTTCTACAATGGTTCTGTCACAACACGATTAGCCGCAGAACGCGATTCGAAATCTATATTATCTCGTATTGTTTCTTTTGCTTGTTGCATTTAGCGAAGAAGAAATCCTCGCAAATCTACTATATAGCGATTTGGAAAATCTTATACCTCGCATTCATACGCGCGAATTGTATTGGTAGATATATATACCTATACCTATATGTTTCGAGCGCGTACGCTGAGATCTCGTTCATTCATTGCTATTTTCTCGTTATCAATTGTATACCCTACCTTACTCGTATAGTGGAAGGAATCGTGGGGCGGCCGATTACGTCATTTGGATTTGTTTGCGTTGTATGATCGTTCGCGTGCCCGCAGCAGAAAAGCGGTAGCAAAACGCGCCCGCGGTTATTGCATTGAATTTTTGCCATCAACAATCGTTTTTCCGTATACAAACATCAAAGTCCGACTTTCTTTGGGTTTTCGAGATATCATGACTCAGACGAGTAAAATTAGTTTTCCGTTTCCACTTCTATTCTTTGTAGAATTGTTTTGCTCCCCCGTGATTTTACAACCTACACCACAGCTTCTCTTTCTTTAAATAAATATTCTATATACGCAAAAAGTATATGAGGTGGTGGTGGACGTACCGCTCACACGAGTTTTCCAGTTCTGTATATACGCTAATACCCACGTTCAACGTTCGGTAATAACGTATCAAGCGCGGTTCAGACTCTCTTAGTTAGTTTATCGGAAATTTGATATTATGTATGGTCACGACGATTGACTAATTGCTTGATTTTCGTTTCAGTTCATCTTGCTTCCAGTTTCGGAGTTCTTATTTCCAATATTTTACGCTAGACTTTGAATTCGCAATAGAATAACGCATCAGGTATTCAAATATTACCGCGTTTCAATCGCCGTTTTCATTATTATGTATAGATTATATAGTATATCAACTCTCTGCGTATTAGAACCTGGGGAATGTTTGAAAGGGTGTGGTTCTTTTTAGGAAAAATTTTTTTTTTCCGCTCTCTTCTCTCGCTGGGTTATTATGCAGATTTTTGACGAAAAATAATGAAGCCTCGGCAGGTTGAGGGCTACTTGAATAAAATTGACCTCCGAGCTCTCATTATTAAGGGTGCTTGACGGTATAACTTTTTGACGAGTGGTTTTTTTTTTCTCACCAGAAATACCAGATTCGCTGTAAATCCCATCAGTTATGTGCAGATATCGTCTCGTATGATCCCACCGAAGCACGGTAGAAAATGAATCTGTTTTTTTCTAGGTAAGAGAATCGCGTATCGAGAGACATATTAGCCAATTATGTAGGTATACGTATATTCGCGTCATTGAATATTTATATATAGATATATATATATATATATATATAATTACAGAACATGAAAGTCATTTGTGGTAGCAATACTTTATTATTTTTTAAGAATGAAGATGACGAAGATTTGAAAACGATGAGTGAATAAATGAAAGAAAGAAATACAATCCATTAAAGAAATCGCGTCATCGTATAGTAGATCTTGAGACCTCAAAGAGGATGAAACACCGCGGACACGCACACACAGGGACGCCTCACTCACCTTATGCCTCTTCTACCTAGCTATATAATAAAATAGACGAAAATAGAATAACGTGAAATTGCGTTTTATCCATGCGGCTATTTTAAACGATGACTATTACGTCTCTTAGTACACGAAGCATTTATCTAATTAATAGCCCATTAGTCCATGCCTCTGATCCATATTGCCGGCAAATATAAAGCGCAAACAACCAGAAGCTCTTCGGAGTCGATACGATCGATTTAAAAATTATCCGCTAACCTCAATTTTCTTTGAATTTGTTTCGACTCTGTATTATTATTATTATTATTATATAAGGCATTTACTACTCGCCGTTCTAGACTCAGATCGTCACGATTTCCATCAATAAAGACGGAAATTTGTATTCGTATTGAACAAAAATTCAAGCGGGGTTGTGCCGTGGTATTTTTAAATCGGGTGGAGTATTTTTTAGTTGAAAAAGGTACGAGGCTACCGCGAAGAATATGAAATCTCAGAACGCCGAACAAGATAATTGTTCTTTATACTCGCACTATGTTATGTACTTCTTGTGCTCGCAAACTTGTGCCTAGTAATACAACGTTCTTCATATACCTAAGAGGAAGGGGTAAATTTTTGTGTCTAAAGATCAAGTGACCTAGAGATCTGAACAGATCTGTCGAGTAACGCCTAACTAAATGAACTCTAATGAATTGAATAAGCTGTGAAATGTTCAATCGGTTATAGAACGCCGAGGTCTCAGCTCTACAACCGTCTTCAGCTTCACTTATTAACATTCTCAGGAGACCGAATATCAAGATTGGGAATATTATCTAACTGTTGGTAATGCGACCGATATTTTGTCTATATACTCATTCATATAAGACGCGGGGAAATATGATTCAGTCAATTTGAGCCTCGGATCAACCGAGGTCACGTGATGTGTCTGAGGAATGACGTTGATCCTTTTGCTCAATCTCTATTGTCTGATTTATCAGACTTATCTTCAAGATACACCGCTGAGCACTCCAATTTGATTTTACTTGGTTGGTATAAAACGCCACGCCACACCGCGCCGTGCCCGTAATGCTGCAGAGTGTTATACGAGAATATATACGTATATATCCCTAGTTTCTACATAGATATTTATCGGCGACCGAGTTTCACACAAATATATAGTAACGTGTATATTTTTCATTCATCGTTCCATTCGAAGAATCGATGTCGTCGTCGTGCCGATGAAAGTTACGATTTCCTTTTCATCCCATTCATATATTTCCGTTTTTCTTTTCTTCATCATTTTCTTGCGCCAAACTTTGTCACCCGCATGAAAGAAAATGAAACGCGGAGGGTGAATGATGAACAATTTTTTGTTCAAATTACGAACCGCGGAATATACGTGGAAATACCGGTGAATCGGTAAAATAGATCGTGTATGGTACATAAGTACGATTTCCCCGCCCTCGAAACGATAATAAACCCGAATCTAAACATGAATTATGTGCACCGGGGAGACCTCATTGAGTCAAACTAGTCAAATATACCAAAGTTTTATATCATTTCATGAGGTATATAGCAAACGGAAGTCAGATGGACTGTTTCGTTTACTTGCTCGTGCAGTTATTCGAATCGGTTTCCAAACAGATAAACAATGATTCTATATTTCATGATCAAACTATAACCGAAAGCATGTCACGTCTGACCAACAGGCAATAACGTTTTTACCACATTTCAGACTCGAATCAAATCCATCGATTGATGAGAATATCGTGAATCGTTTTGAAAATCAATTTAACAGCCGATACAGACGAACATTTTCACTCATTATTAAGCGATATTGAAACGCAGCTGTAACTAAATAGAGAAAATATAATGTGAGAAATAAGAAACATTTTTGTGATTTCACGAAGTGACGATCTGTAAACCATCTGTTAGGTGGAATCAAAATGGTGACTGATAGGGTTCAAATTTCACGCTGAACGGTCGACTACGCCGGCGTCATACGACGCCAACCCTCCTGGCGGAGCCTGCGGGTTCAAAAATGAGCCCAAAAGGGCCCACGCAGGATGTACCGAAGACGGAAGTCAGGGTATACTGCGTCCCATCGCCCGGAGCAGAACCCCAAGGAATACGGGTGCGAATTCCCGAACCAAAAAGGCCGACGAGCCCGCCGCAACAACAGCAACAAAAATTACAAGATATGCGAGCGAGGTGTCCATCCGTGCCGGAAAAAGATCTCTACAGGAAATCAAGCTCGTTGGAGAGAAGGGAAAGATATCCGACGCTGTCCGGTGCCGAAATAAAAAGAGGCTTGATCGGTGTAACCAACAATGAATTGTCGAGAGGTAGAAGAAATCCAATGCTCGATAGAAGACATCGGTATCCAACTTTATCCGGGGCTGAATTGAGAAGAGGTTTCACCATTGGAAAATGCCCCCTCGAGGACGGTCTTGATCTTAGTCTGGCACCTTGGCCTGGGATGCGATGGGCCTGTGTCAGGGTACTCCATCTATACTGCAAAGTCTTCGATCAGTTCGAACTGTTCGAACTTATAGTTAGGTAAATTTCACTATCGCACGAAGGTTTTAAGATTTTTCAGAGTAGTTATCGTTCTGTTTTTTTCATCATAGGTTTTTTGTTTGTTTTTTTTTTTTTTTTGTTTTTTCGTTTGCTTCTCATATATACAGTGAGTATGTACGAAAAATAATAAATAATATAGCGGCTGCAGAGTGTTTTCTCTATTTTTGGTTTTTTGTGCAGGTGTTAATAACAAGCTTGGTTTATGATATGAAACACCTAATTCGTAATTTATTTTGGAAAATTGTGCCCTCATGTCAGTTCAACGATGAGATCAGTGACAACAGCTAGGATAAGGAATAAGGTTCCTGCTGGCATTTCACTTTCAGCCTGCAGCTTCTTGCCATAACGATTAGCCATATCAATCCATTTTTCACGCGAAGTAACAGCCTCGGGTTTCTCCAAGAGACAGCTTCTCTTAGTACCGACGTACAGGGGACCAGGCCTCGGGCTTCAGGGACTTTCTCACTCTCTCGAGGCACCATTATACATAGAAAAATATCTTAGGGGTTAAAAATAATTGATAGAGCCTTGGGGACAGTGAAAAAAATCTTCACGATGTGAAATTCGTCTTGACAAGATCAAGCGACAACTCGTACAGGTTTCATGGCATCTCGCATACATTGATAGGTAAAAAGAGTAGCGTGGATTCAGCACTCAATCTGAAATTTCGTTAAATTTCCAGAAATAGTTACCCCCTGTTGAGTTTGTCATTTTTTATTCTTCGGACTCCTGTCAAGAAGGAATAATGCGGTGTAGTTGAAGTAACTCTATCGATGAACAATTTATAGATCTCGTAGAATGTGTATGCAAATTAAATTGCCACCATTTAACAGAGATGAAGAGAGAGAGAGAGAGGGAGAGGGAGTGAGACGTGTGAGCTGCTCAGTTACTTCCTATTGCATCGAGTAGATGTGCTAGGTTGTTCTTATTATCACACAACCGAGAAATTTGATACATCAAATCAAACTAATGGAGTAATTATATTAAACTCTTGCGTACAAATTGAGAGCGATTTTTTTTTTCTTTGCTTTTTTTCAGAAACATTTTTGCAGGAAGAGTGTATTAATATCTGTCAAGTTTCAAGCTCCGTCTATATCAGCCACTGGTTTATTTGCTTAGAACTTTTTTTTGTCTCCTTTGCTGTATTCTCGTGATACGGTGCGAATCGCGGAAACACTGAAATTATTTTATTTTTAAATATAGTAACAAATCCGCTTTGTTAACTTCTCTCGTCGTTTATACATAGTTCAGTTCAAAGTATAGAACGACGTATTGTATTCCTAATTAATTTTGAAATTACTAGCTATTTCGGTCACCCTCCCCATAGTCAAAAACATCCTGAATCAAAAATCTATGAACCGAACCTCTGAGGTCAGTGTAAAAATAATCTGTTCAAATAATGTTATAATAATAAGGAATCTCCTGCCCTGTCCTTTCCGTGGTTTATTCTTATGACAAATGTCACGTCCGTGTACCCTTCTAACGATCAGCTCCGTGAGACCGGTCATTTTTTATCCTTTAGGAAAGAAAAAAAGGAACGAGCTCTAGACATAAAACGTCTTTCCACCGTTGCTAACAAGATCTCTGTCCACACAGCGTCCTCGGGAAATCTGAAGACCTTATTAATAGATGCTCTGTGTTGCCTGCCTTCTTCCTAACCGCTTCATTTGAGCCGCGTTGTAAAGAGTTGACAGTTGGATCGGTAGTATAATGTCAGTAATAGGTGAAACATATTTTGCGTATGAGTAGAATAGAAGGAAAAACACATACACACACCACGTTGACATTATGCAATCAACAGCGTTTGACATTTAATTCAGACGAAAACTTGTATTATATTGTATAAATATTCTTTTTTTCTTACTAATTTCATATCCTAACTTTGACATTTTGATTAACTCTTCTCGTATGAGTGTTTAATTATCGCTTGGAATTGCTGTTGCACTCTCTAATTTGAGTCCTAGAGATATCTGTCTATGATCATCGGGTGTTTTTCTTGTCGATTTGCACAAAATTGCGTGCGGTACCGATACTCTTCATTTCTTCGTGATCGACGAAAAATCGATTCTTCGAAATCCACGCAGACAATTTAATGGTCGGTCTAGAAATATATCATCTAACATAAACTGAAGATAAAGTAATGTTAGTATGCCCGGTAGTATGGTGAGATTTTAAGCAGTCCTCCGGCTGTTCCTTCATCTGGAAATTTAAGCGGAGCGATTTTGTGAGAACAATAAAGGGGGAAAAGCTCAGGCCTAATATGACAGAACAGTCATTATGTCGAGAATTTGCAACAGTAGCTGTAATATTTGTCGAGGAATTTTGCAAGGCGTCCTCGCATTAGCAACGGAGCCTTGAACATCGACTAACTTCCGGCAGGGTGCGGCTCGAGCAATCCGATAGGTGAAGGCAAGTGCATGTGCGATATTGGCGTTCGATGAGTATCACATCACAGTTTGCTTTGCTTTACTAAAAACCATCGCAAATCGACGTCTGGACTTGCAATGGATGTATGTAGGTATCGCATGTAAAGTGTGATTGCGAAAGCTTCTAAATGCGAACGACTCGTTCACTGATGGTATCGGAAAATGGATTCAAGTTACTATTTTTCGTCTCGATGGACAAAAAAAAATACTACGGAAAATTTGAACTTTTACGACCCCTCAGTTTTCCTCCGGGAGTTTCAGCCATTGAATACATTTTTTTTTTTTTAGGTATTTTGCGAATACTGCTTATTGGTATTTCTTGCGAAACATGTAGACGGGCGATTCTGTCTAACGCGGTGGGGTATCTTGAAAAATTTCTAATAACTCATTTCAAAAACAGACTGAATCGGACATGATGGAATTCCAATTGTTGTCCTTCATCTATCTCTCATTACTTCTGGGTCTCGTAATTGTCTTTGGCGGGTATCTAGGGCATAGGAGAATGTGAATTCTCGGTTATCTTCACTTTGTTCATATCTCGGTATGCGGTAATTTGCAAGAGGGTTGAAGGAATCGGATTAAAAGCGTTAGGCGAGATAATGAATTCGGTGATGTGTTAGTCTGACTTGCCATAAAAGATGCTCATTCAGTGTCGTCTTATTGAAATTTCTTGTCTTGCGAGTTGGTACCTCGTAATTGCAGCGTCATCATGTGGATCCTGCGCCAACACCATTTAACCCTATAAACGGCAGTAACATTTTATTAGAATTCACGGGCGTTCAGGCCCGACGCAATTAAGAGGAGAGACAAATATTTATCACCTTTCCAAAGCCCCCTGTACGAGTAATTCTCATTTAACGCCAAGGTAAACATACCGACGAGCATTCTCTTCCTTTTCCGCGCCGCTTCATCGCAATTTCGATGATTTAGCTTCGAGAACCCAAACGGTTTGATGAATTTCAGCGTGGATTTTGCCCGTACATTCCCATCAATTGCTATCATTTTCGGAATCAGCAATGAAGCTAGTAACAAGACGTTCGGAAGCCTCCGCCTCGACAATTCCATCCGCATTCGATTCGGCGGGGGTGGGGGGGGGGGGGATGATTTGTGCACACGGAGAATCATTCGCAAAGGGATATCAGCAGTACATGAGATTTTTACCTGATGAAAATATCCTTGATTTCGTAGATTCTAAACTAGCAAAACCTTCGTATTTTACAGAAAAAATTGCACCAGCTGCAAATGTCCCAGAGAGGCCCACGATGTTTGTCACGACGAATGGGTATCCGTCAGATCTCGACTTGGTCTCAAAGGCGACGGGGCGAGTGGATCTGTTGCGTGCGATCCCAGAAAGATGGGACTCGCTTGGGCTCCACCAGGACTACCATCTCACAAGGTAACCAAATTCCTAGATCTTGCAGGAAAAATTAGAAGGCAAAAATGATGATTACCTCGTCTCGCAGCAACTGGTTTTCAAAGCAGTCAATGGCAGAAGGTGAATTCATATATCATGGACAGCCATGATATATGGCTGATGAAGCGCGTCTCATCCTTGACCTATGCTGCCTAGTACCTACATATGCACAGCAAACGTGTTCGATGCAAATGAAGAATCAATAAAATTCGATTGAATTTATGCGATATGCACATTTGCATGGCACTGGCTCGATGCCAAAGTTCAATGTATTCCGAACGCTTGAGTTTTAAGACATTTATATTTAATAACTATGTGTACCTACTCTAACCGCACCGCAGATGTACATAACACGTGTTTGCAATCTTTTAACGCCTGGTGCGCGTTTCGGTGCTTCATTATATCTACAAACCATCTCTCATGTAGCTTCAATATTACCATCGTCGAGCTTTTATCACATGTGCAATGCGGCTTTTGGTAATGGTCAACCCGTGCAGTCCGTTTGAGAAGCTTCACAAATCAACCAATAACACACAATTAATGCATAGTCACGATATTTCGCGATTGCCTTTCGCCCGTAACACATGGCAGAAATCATCCTGCGGTTTATCTTGGCTTTAGTTCGCATTTTCGAAGACCTTACTCATTGTATACGAGTGTATACATGTGGTTATGATTTAATACAGTTAGATTGAATAACCACATAAAGGAGGTACCCAAAATATACAAGTTGAGAGAATCGATGTTCTCGGCCGTTTATTGAGTTATTTTATGATATATGTGGTGAATTTTTTTTCTTATCTACTCTTTTATTGTATATATACCTACCTACGATCGATTACGTAAAGAACGAAATGGGGATGTATCCTATTTGAAGAAACACCATATATTTGAATGGCAATTGCGTATGACACTTCCGGTGATTTGTGTTGAGAATTCTCCGTAAAAGAGCACCGAAAATTTCATATCGGTAATCGGATTTTGATAATTCAAGACTTGTTTCAATCGGTGAGAAGACATTTCTTGAAATTAACAGCGCGACCGATTGCTCTGGCTTTCGACTCACGTGACCAAACTTATATTCGCGTTATACTTACAGAGATTTCTGTAAACTTGTTCACGGTACGGAAAACTTCAATAATGCTCTACGTGATCGTCAGCTCAGACATAAAACATTTGACAAGTGTCATAAATCAAGCTTGAGAACAAACTCTTGGCAACTGTTTTAATCGCTATACGCGGAACTGCAGGGTTTTAAGGAAACGAACACCACCTATACATATATATATATACCATGTATCAGAATAAGTAACTGGCGATGAGATATTCCCATCTATATTTCAAGTGTCCCCATTTTTGGCATGGAAAATGCCATTATTTTATTCGACACTTCGGTCCCGTTGGAAAATATTGCTGACGAGATGGGTATCGATATAGGTATATGTATACCTATACATATCTACAGTTGCGTTTGAATTTTAGGTTGAAGAATACTTCTCAATGCTGCCTGAGATATCTGTCCCGAGGCTAGGAACTCCTGGAGAACGTTATAGAGACCGCCAGCTCGCTATGCAACTGCCAAAACAGGATTTGGCCAAAGCGTACTGTCGACATTTAGCAACCGAACACTATACCAGCGCGGATGACTTCATGGCTGCCAGAAATGAAATTGCCCTGGATATCGGTACGGTTCAAGAAATCCTCGAAAGTGGCACCGTGAGTATACCAACTTACAAATTAATGATCGTAATCAGCTCACAAGTACATAATTCGCGTTCTCGAAGACTCGCTCGTTCAACCTTTCTGTCGTACCTACTTATCTTCTTGATCGAAGAGCTATAAAAATTGATCTATAAAACTAATGCAATCGATTCGGCCGAATTTCCATATTAGAAAGGGAATCCGAGTTCTATTATTGTAGCGCGTAGACAATGAGATGGGTGCCAAAACAGAACAGAAAACAAATGAAATGATCGCCGCATGGGAAATATTGAGAGTTTCACAAGCTATTGTGGCTACTTGAACTAACATCCCTCAGATACAGAGGTTGGCCTGTACAATTCTGAACTTGATCGTGCTAAATTTGTCACGTACGTACGTACGACGACGAGATATAGTGAATGGTGATGCTAACTGAACACCTCAGCAGCTTTTAGCATTCTGTTCAGTTCCAGAGATGAATTCTATAGACAATAACAACAAAAATAGAACTATCAGCGATTCCCTAACTTGTGAAAGCCTGCAATTTCGGCATGCAATGGTTTCATATAAAAAAGACGAGAGGTGGAAAAAACAGATAAAAACTATGGCTGCCAAAAACAAATATAGAAGCTGTTTACCCCCAACTGTCGATAATAGTAATAGACACGTGACCTGACAGCCTGGGCTCCGATCAAGGCTTTCGTATCTTCATGGATAAACTTAGAACGGTCAAGTTAAGCCTAGATATTGGAGAGGTCAGATGTTTACTTGTGGTGTTGGAAGCCTTCAGTGCCAAAGTATATAGGCTATAACCTGATAATCAATAAATCATCAAGAAAGATTGATATACGGAAGTGCAGGTTATTTGTAGCATATCAACATCACTCGCCCATGATCTGTTGGTTCGCACCCTGTTACGTAGTTCCGTTCGTTTGCTCGTTAAACTTACAAAATAATATATGATATTGCGCGAAACCCATGTCTCAATTTCTTATTAAATATGATCGTATCATCGACGGAATACGTCTCCCGAGGCTCATTGATAATTCTTCGTACCCACGTAACATTAGTCTGGTCGGAAGTTTCCTCAAAGTTCAATTCATGGATTTGTAACTGTTTCTTTTCTTTTTTTCTTCTTCTTCTTCTTCTTCTTGTGGAAAGCTTTTCAATCGCATGTTTATAGTATCCTTGTGTATTTATGTTTCAGAACTGCGCTAGCTGTAACGAGAGCTTGAAATACGGTTCTCTTGCAGTATCTGCAGGAAAATTAGGGGAACATTATCATCCTGCATGTTTCCAATGCGTCCAATGCAGGGAACTGCTTGTTGACTTGGCCTACTGTGTTTATAACGATGCCGTTTACTGCGAAAGGCATTATGCCGAACGATTAAAAGGAAGATGCGCTGCCTGCGACGAGGTAAGATATATATATATATATATTATCCATTACTCTTCTCAAATTATTGAGCTCAACGTTCGAGTTTCATGTTTATTATACACGTACTTTTATACCGCATTGCAAAATCACTGTGATTATCCATGTCTGAAAATTGTCGGCCACGTGAAGTCGATTCTAAATAGATCGCGATGGTCCGATGTGTAAAAATTGGCAACAAGTACGGCAGCGAAGCTTTTACATATCATAGCGTCATTCAGCTAGGGAACGAAGCGACTTTGTTACTTCAACAAGTGGTTGTCAGTTAAAAAATTTCGGTCGGTACACAAGCTTGATTCCCGTAAATACCGTCTGTTGTAAATCACCAGAATCTGTTTTACCGACATCCGTCGATCCCAGAGTAAAAATCTTTACCACCGAAAGCTCGCGAGCTTTTGGCAATTCGTAGATTCCTAACTTATCCGAAAACAATGTCTAGATAGATATTCGAAAGATCGATCAATCACTTCAATTGAAGATAAACATATTGATAAATATTATTTACGCGATCTTTCATATCGCATGCGCGAAACTTGAATAATTCTACAGTTATCTTTAGTTTATTTATTTTTTCGTTTCTAACGAAGTTTAGATTTTACCAGTCGGAGGTGAGCGAGCGAATGGATTAAAATAGTTCGGAAGCTTTTCGCTAGGCGAATGATGAGTGCTGATGTCATTTGAGAGTCGGTTTGTGGTTGGGAGTAGGTAGCCGGTTTTTACTTGTCCGTAGAAGGAATTGGTACTGCGATATAAGGCCTGATTTCTTTCGAAGGCTCACCACCTCGTTTCGTAAGCCACTTTTATGGAGTGGCATTGCTTCTGTAGTACGGAACGGCGCGCAGGGACGATACGTTATAGAATCTGAACCATGCATTGACCCAAATACACTTTCAAGGCGGGCATAACGCACGCGATATAAACTTGAAACTTGTGTATTTTATTTTGGTCTTACTTTTTTTACATTTTCATACGCGCATATTATGAAGACAATAATTTCAGACGCGGACGATATGCACTTGACTATCGGCGATCGGAAATAAGATGCGCGTGACGATTCGATTTTTACGAATTTTCACTCCATTAAGATACTCGGAAAACGGAATACGATTATTTTTATGATGGGAAATTTTTTTATTCGGTGGAAACTGAGTTGAATTTGAAAATTTCATGTGTACATTCATAACGCGTAAGAGCACCTTGCAGTTTTATGGGTTTCAAGTATTTCAGAGTGTTCCATTACTGCATCACAAATATCGAATTTTTCCATTGAAATCTCTGAAAATCTAAACTTTTTATGATGGTGTAAAGAAACGACTCAAATCGGTGGCGCTTCGATATAATTTTTGTAATTCAACTCTACACTAAAGTAGAAAATAATCAACTCCGTATCACTGAAGTTTGGTCCACTTGAATGGATTCTTGCAGATCGAATGGAAGGAGTGAGGAATCGTATTATAACTCCATCTTGAGAGATAATTATCTTTTTCAATGAGCGGGGAACTTGTTTCGATGTAGTAAAAAATATTTCGAAACGAAAACGATCGAAATACTACGATGTGGGTTGGAGCTCATTCATTTTCATAATCCACGTTTCCGAATTCTAATCATAGAGATCTTCGGATGCTGGAGTGTATATTTATTACATTATAATTTATACACACATTATACATATATACCTATCTATGTATAAACGATATTTCCTCCATCTGACGTACATACTTATGGGAATTTATAAGCTCGTATAGCAGGGCTGCAGAGATAGCTAGTAGGGGATTTTTGTATATCTAGATCGATTCACAAAATCTGTAGCTAGTTCAGTTTTCCACAGTGTAGGGAAAGCCACAGAGGAACTTGATAACTTCAGGATTGCTCCAAGATCTGGATAATTATTTTTTACGAAATTCAAGTAATTTCTGTTATCCATACCCACTTGTTCGATTTTTTTTTTTATTTCGGTTGTTTTTTTACTAACGTAAATAAAATTTGGTAGTACATCTGTACGATAACTTATTGGCAAAAAATAAAATAAGCGAGCACGAGATTGTACCTATATACATACATACATACGCACTAATCATTGTGGTGGTTCTAGTAGTTCGAATATATTAATACATGTGTGTCCGAGGGAGTATTCACTTGCCGAAATCGCTAGCCACTTACTGGAAAATGTCTTGAAAATCGATGTGAAAATTGTTTGAAATCATGGGAGCGATTCGAAATCAATGAAATCGATGCGAGGTTTCATACATCGAAATCGGTTGAGATAGCTAAGAGTGGATTTATCACGGGAAAATATGCGCAGGAATCTTGGAATCGCTTGAGATCTCTTGAAATCACTCGAATCAAATCACTTGGAATCGATGAAAATAATTCGCAATCGTAATCGTGTTTAATCACCTGAAATCGCTCGTATTAATCGATCCGTAAGTGAATGGCTCCCCGAATATCTCATTTCAGTTCTATCAACGCTGCCAATGTATTTAACCACTGAGATCCGATCTTCTATACTTATTTTATGAATGTTTCTAATCTGATCTAGTATAATTCTGACCTGGAGAGGATAATCTTATTCGGTAAAGATTCTGCTTCAATTTAGTCTGTGACCTAACGACTAGGCTATAAGCGGCGTCAATCAATATGACTATAGGTATATTCTTCGAACCGTGGAACTTGATATCTTCGATATGTTTCTCAACAAATTCCTCATTTTTCCTCCCTGTCTTGATCACGTCTTTCCCTAGCTAGGAATATCCCGATAGAAGCACAAATAAACCGCAATTCAGTTCACACATTTCGAAGTGGGTAAACGTTGCTTCTAAACTTAGGATTTTCTCATGTATTCGGTAGCCCACTACTCCGTTCGCCGACACTAAACAGCATTCACTTTTACCGCCAGTTGGCTATCGATTAAGGTTGAAACAAAAAATGGTTGATTCATTGCATTTCAGAAGATATTTTTTCTGCAAACATAGTTTGCGATATAACCGGGTACAATAATTGTGTAGAGTGTTACTAGTCACAAAGTGGTATGAGGAAATGTGAAATTCGAAAAAATCGTGTAGATACTGTGATGCGAGGTGAAAATATAGAGAGAATCCGTCATCGATGTCCTTTTGGTGATGGATGAGGACTCGTGACGTCAAGAAATTCTTGAATGCCAACCGGAAACGGCGCGTGAAATGTCAAATAAATACTTCCGACGTATTCGCAGTTTCCGTATATACATATATTGATATAGGCAGAAAATTACTTCGAGCTTAGATTCAGGTTGGGTGAGGTTTCGGACTGTGCTAGCCTTGCGTCGGAAAGATTAAAGACCGAAATACTATACCTACACGCACCTCACAACAAGTACCAAATTGCCGGAGGAACCAACGACACAAAATGTCACGCGATTATTAATCGCGATGTCTTGGATGATGCCGGGAGTCGGAGAAAGATGGCTGAAAGGGGAAGAACTGGGTCGCGTCCGGCTTTATTTAGATACACGAAAATAGCTGGGTGGAAGACACAGGATAATTCGCGATGGTGCAAATTGCGCCAAGGAAACCTGAGATTTTACATCAATTTGCACTTTATTATATCTACTCCTAATCCGGTAATTTGGCAAATTTGCACAACAGTGAAAACCAGCTCCTATGCTTCGATGTATTTCCAACAATAATCATTATTTTTATTGATTTCATTATCTTCGACTTGTGTTCAGTCGTTTGTGACCTTTTCAATTTCGTTTACTCAAATTCGGAACATCTTTAGTTAAGAAATTTCGTTGGCTCGCAATCTTGGCAGCTCCTATTGTTTAAGTAATAAGACGAAAACAAAAACAGAAAGAAAAAACCGCGAATATCTTGCAACCTCGTAAAGTTTTGCACAACATTTTCCAACGTTAATAGCAAACAAGTGTTACAGTTCCCCTACTATCACTCGGTCGTGAGTGATTTTACGATATCTTTCTGGAAAAAAGGAAGATCTTGTCGAAAAGTAACTAGCCGGTTCGAACGCCGCGCGAGAGATTCTTTCAACTGATTTCCCTGGGATTCACCGCTTTTTGAATTCAGATAATCCCGCATACCTAATCTTGATACGCGAATTATCAAACGAGGAGAATCGCATTTTCTCGGGGTTCTTAGGGTAGCTAATCTATTTCCACTGGTGAAGCTCCCACCACTAACTATAAAGATGCTCTGTCCAGAGTCTGTGGTTCGTGTCTTTTATTAGAGCCAGTCATTACCGAAGAACCGAACCCTACCAATCCCCCTGTATATCATTATTGAACTCGATTTTTGACAGCGAACTTGTTTGGATAATATACTTTGTCACGTTTCTCATTTTTGTATTATTTCGTTCTATATTGGTTCAACGCATCGCCCAACCGCGTGCCGCTGTCTAAAAATTTCCAGCGTCTATTTCTGAGCTCTTTGGTTTGAACAAAATTTGGATTCTGCTCCGAAAAATTTGACAAATTTGGTAAGTTCAGTGTGAAACATGTATATACCTACTCGCACACACTCGTGGCACGATATGAAAGACGAAAATAGAATTTCAAATATTGCAAAAGTAAAGATGATGATGTCATCGTAAAGAAAGCACCTGCTACATTTTTTTGAACTTTTGAAAGCAACTGTTGCAACTTTTGAACTGCAATGCCGAATTTCATCATGACTCGGTACTCGCAATACGCGGATCAAGTAACGTCGGACTAGATACATTGACTCTCGATGTCTGCTCTCCTCGAGAGCATCCCATTCTATGACAAAGCTTCCGAGCTTCTTGGCTTTTATACAAAACCAGATTCACACAGTTACATAATTTCTATTCCGTTGGGATTCTGGAGTCAAGACTCGTCTCGAGTTTCCTCAGAAATTTCCGTCCTAATTCTATTTTTACACGAGCACGATCTGCGGATACACAATGTGCTTCGTGTAGTCGGCCAGTCCAGTTGATGTGCAGATCAATCTCTAGAAATACAACATCCACTTTTCCTCGTAGTTTTGAATGCTCTTGCACTTCGAGCCCTATTCTATAATCAATTCCTCCACAATGTCTTCAAGAAGGATTGATACAAAGAATGGTGTGTCTATCGTCGCATATTTCTATCGTAATAATGACCGGAAATATCTGTCTTAATAATTGTAATAAGTCCAAAACCTGTTGCGGACCACTAACGAGAGTCCATCACGGTGGATTACCACGCGGTTATCGAGTCATGCCTCAAAGAGGGCGTCGCGACGCTCAGACAGCGTATAAGCATACACGTAATAGTTTGTGCGTGTGTGTTTTTAGATATAATATATATATATATATATATATGTATGTATATACACGCTTGACATGCGCATATAAACGCAACCGTGTGTAGCAATCTCGAGACTTTGCGATTCTCAAGATTTTGCACGCGAGCCCAAGGAGAGATACGCGAACACCAGTGTACCGGCGCGGTGCGGAGAACATTGGTGCGCCGACGGTATATATATATAGGTACGTTAAGATATTCAAAAGATTGAATCACTACGAAGAAACCTTCGAAATAGCCTGAGATTTTGCAACGTCAAGATGAATGGATGAATCTAGGTCGGAAATGTCTGACAAGAACACAAGCCCTTCCGATACCTTTGCTTCTAGAATCTTGGTGATTTGCCCAGATGTCATATTAATTAGGCAAATGTCTTATATTGCATGAAATTTGTTCACATGTAATCTGAAGACTCTACAGATTGTATGAGATATTCATCTAGATATCCTCATATTTTTTAGGATAACCAGCGGCATGTATGAATAGTTGGATAAAGGATTCAGCTATTCACATCGTTCACTGTCTTTTAGTCGAATGACCAAACGACCTGACGGTAATTTGAGGAAGGTAGACATGCAGGCGAAAGGTTGAGTGTTTTGTCAGCCGCGTATCTTCTTCGTCTCTCTGTTGCACCTGACCATTTCCCATTGCCAACACCGAGGTGCCCATGTTTTGCCGGTCGCCTCGGTGTGCATTGATCCGTTCTTCATGCGGCTACAGAAAACTGTATTTTGGTGAAATGGAAGCGCGAACGGAGCTACAGCTCAACCGAGGGAGGTAGAATATTTCGGTGAAATTCATCGAGAGGTCTGGAGCGGCGACTCGTTCCCGACGACTTCTGATAATTCGGTGGTTGCATATAATTGACATGCGCATGCGCAGACACTCGATATACCAAACGACGATTAACATTGGTGTTGGTCGTAACGTCATCGTGTAGTCGACCCATTTTTGGACGCGCAAGACATCGCCAATGCGCAACTCGAATGAAAAGCAAACCGCTATGAGAGAAAAAAAAAAAAAAGAGAAAGAATTTCACTCGGATACCTCAGTTTCAAAGGTCTCTGATTTCCAATTTCTTTTGTTTCTCGAATTTTTTTTCTCCGCGGGAAATTCGCTACAAGTTACCTCGCGGAAAATAATTGCATATCTCATTGCTCGAAGAGGTTACTCGATGACGTCTAGCAAGTGCAGATTGATGCAGTTCACTCCGTTACCGTATAACTATTATAATTGATGTAGGCTGAAAGGCCAAGAAGAATCTGAGCAAGGTTTGGTCACCGGCGAAAATAGCTTTGGCATTGTTCCGTTTCACCAGAGAAGAGTCTTACGGAAACCGGCGTAACAAGCCCGGCTAATTCCGATCATGGATTAATTGGACGTTTGGCAGTAGAATGCGAAACACACTTGTTTACAACCAATTATATATATAACGAACCTTGAGTTCGTACGGTATCAACGAGGATAGTGATTTATCTGTGGGCGATTCAACATTTTTGCTCATTTTGTTGACAATAGCGAGATATCCTGCAAGCTCTGAAGTATCCGAAGTTTTTCAATGATGTCAAGCGAAGCTTGAAAAATCTTTCAACCCTGATCACAAGATCCGATGTGAGGTGGCCGTTTCTCCCCTTGACGGCTTTAGAAACACTCGAATGTTGTGCTTATAACTATTGACAATAATATCTCAGAGGGGAAATCGGTATCTGGCGAAAGTTAATTTTGGAGTGTTCTATATTTCGTAGGAATCCAAAGTGAAGTGATCGTCGACGGGCAATTAAAAATATATGAAACGAGACGAGCGCCAGTCCTCGTCTGAACATCTAATAACGTTATTCATATACGAGTTGATAACCTCCGTTGATATTAATTAGTTCGTAACAACAAGTACGTCGACGCCACAGATTGCTTTTGTTTGACTTAGATAAGCCGGTGATTGAAGATTTATTTTTGACGATGACTTCGATGTTTGTAAAATGAACGTGGTCCGCGCCAAACGGAACCCGGATTTGCTCCATAGCTTGTTCACTCACAATTTTACCATATTACTTTCTCCAATTTTCGTATTTGAATCATCAATGTGATCCCTTTTGTCATGTGGGCAGACTACGAACTCGGAATAGTCGAAGGTGATCGTTACATTATGTATTCCAATACGTATATGAGAGGGATTCAGGAGGTAGCCGCAGAGGTTGACTCATATTCTCCATGATTTTTATCGCTATTCCTGAATTTTTCACAACCCACATGTCGAGTGGCTTAAAAATATTCGTATCGAAGTTCAATAGGCCCTCCTCAGATTGAAATTTCAATAACTTTTGGACTCGGTCCAAAATTTCACCGAGCGCAAAACCAGTATCAAAGATTCCCGTGACGTCAGTCGATGAGGTAACCTGAATAACAATAAATTTTCTACCGAAATAAAACACACCGAACAGGCATTGCGTACGCGTCTAGTAACTATGCCCGGATCCAATACGAGTGACGCGTGAGGAAAATAACGTGAAGCCCCGTTCCAGATGTACAATGCAAAATTCATGCAGCTGAAATGATCAACGAAATTACAGACCCACCTACATCCATAGATCCTTGAACATTAAACGTCTCTCAAATGTATATTTTCTTTTCTTTTCTTCTTTTTGTCACGATTATCAATTGCCGGAACATGATGATTGGCCTGAATGACAAATCATTGATAGTTGTTTTCAACCGAGTGTCCTTTTGGGATGTACGGGAGGCTTGGCTTGGCGCTATTTTACCACGTTAGTGAAGAATTGCGTTGATCTGCCACTTAATAAGCTCGGACTCGTCTAGTGCCAAGGCATGTACCTACGAGCCAGTAAATACCTGAAGATTATTACGCTCCCATCGATGACTACATTAAGGACACAATTCGCGTCCAGGGACATTGAGCTAACTTTAGACATTAGCTGTCGCGTGGTGAAGCCACGAACCAGCATAACAAGCCAAACGGTATCTCCATCGGCCTTTGCTCGCATAAAACAGTGTACTAGTCGCCCTCCGTCAGGATGGATAATGGTCGAACTTGAGATTAACAGGAAAATGTTTGGAGCAGGGTGTGGCATGATTAAGTGTGGGTGCAGGCTGTGAGATTATGTAACGTTGTGACGGCAGCTTGATGACTCGCGAATTGGAATATTGATGGCATAGTGGGTGCCGGCGGATTTTGTTCTGAATCCGTGAATAACGGTTGGAAATAGAGTCTCATCTTCTTGACGGTGGTTCTGAATTTTCGTCTACAGTGAAAAAGATGTCATTCGATGCTGCATCCGAAGCGATGAAAATTATTCTCGATCGAGCAATGCTAACTGCTGATGATATGTGGTAACAAAGTTTTTCAAGATAATTAATATTCGTTGATCGTACGGAGATCAGACAAATGCGAGAACTTCTGTCGTCTCCAGGTGTCTTGGGAAAACTGAACATCCGAACGCTCGTAGAGACGGACAGAGAATCCTCAACTGGATCTGCTGCCCCCTCCACCTGGAAGTGTTCGCGAATCACCAAACGAAAATAGGACAGATAGATAAATCATTTAAATAGCATTGCACCGCCCACGAACGAGCTGACTATTTCCGGCTGATTGTTAACGTAGATTTTCTTCCAATTTTCTTCTGATGTAAGAGAATTCAAAGCAAAGAAATACAGGGTCAACATTTGATCACAGGTACAGCAAGAGGTGGGTCATTACAGCGATCCATGAATGATCTGGATCTAATATTTTAGCTTCACGATTCTTCATCTTCCATGAGCCATATGCGCAGATTTTGATCTTCGAATCTTTGAAACAACAACATGGGCCTCCTAATGTCCGTTTTGGTCGGTTGCGTCGGTGTAATAGAACTGCTCGCCTGTCTTCGTCACATTTCCGACGGATTGACACCATCGTTGGGTCCAGCCGCACCGTGTCTGTCCTATCACACCGAAATTTCACAGAGACACACGTCTGTGAACTCCCTATGCACATACAGCCATACAAAAAATGCAAGATTACCAAAAAGTGCTAAACACAAATTGGAAAACCTTCACGAGTACAGTCTCAAGGTTAGGCAAGAATTGAGAACACTGGACAGACACTTCGACGAGAGTACCTTATCGGACTGCAGTACTGGTGACATTTTGGACAACTCTAGACCTGATTCTAGGCTCAGTAGTTTGGCCGACCTAGAAATTCGAGATGAATGGACCTCAAACTTTGGATCGTACTACAGACTAGACGATCCTACTTGTCTGGGTAGGAATAATTCCAGGGAGACTTCTCCGTTATCTGATCGCAGAGAAAATTCGTCCACGATGACCAGTGATGCGGAGATGAATTCGATACCGATGAACGTTACGCTCCAGGTACTGACCACGAAAAAATATGAGAGAATTCCTACCCCCATCCCATTTGCCACTGCAGCAGATGATGCATGGAGAACATCCAAGTCAGCTTCTAGCTCGTCGAGCGATAGGAAAAGTTCGTTTGATGATGATTCGGGAAATGAGGCACCGACGAAGAGTTTATTCGACAATTTGTCCCAATCCGCTGCGTCGCTGTCAAGTGATTTTAATGTCATTCACGTGAACATGTCACCTCAGCAATCCATTTACGATGCGGAAAGCATTTCTAGGCATTCCTCAGACCTCGTACGGGCCTCGGAAAGCTCCAGGTCAACGAACGACACCGAAAACTTATCCCGCATGTCAGGAATTTGGGATGACAATATTCATGAAGATCAACGTTCTCAAGGAACGGATTATTCTAATAATTCCTGCGCATATATTCGTGCCGAAATATCTAACATTTTACATGACGGCATTGCGCAACTCCAAGAACAGGAGGTGATAATTGACGATGGGAAAAATCCAAAACGATCTAGAAACACGGCGACAACTATTCTCCGGAAACCAACACGACTTAAATCAAAAAATGCGGAGATTAGCAAGTCAGTGGAGAATCTAGTAGGGAAAAAATCAAAGCGCAAAAGAGAACCGAAGAGACGGAAGTCTGATATTTCCGTTCAAACTATCAACTTTGATTCAATGTGTGACGAAGCCACGAATACATCACCGCCTGACAGTGATCTATCCAGATCACAAAGCAGGCAGAGTATTTCCGTCCAAGTTCAAACCACCTTTGAGGAAGGTATTTCCGACGACGATGATCTCGAGGACTACAATGGGATGGCTATTGGTCTATCAGAAAGTAAAAAAGATATGTCGTCGAGATATAATTCTCGTAAGAAATCTTTCAAGCAGCGGAGATTCAATGGATCGGTAGATGAACCGAAAGAATTGGATGGGACGAATGTTGTTCGGACAAAAACTATTTCGCCATCCGTAGAAAAGTCTTGCAAATTGAAACAGCCAATCAGGGTATGCAGTTTCGAAGATGCTCATGAGGGTGATTATGAAAAAATTAAAAATTGTCTTTTGGAATCGGACAGAAGCGATAGCAGAAGTCACGAGGAAAATTTGAGGAATAAATCCAGGAGTCCAGGCATTCAGAGTAACGATCGAAAACATACTTCCACTTCGAAGACACAATCCGAAATGCTCGATGATATGATTGACGAAGAATTCAAGGACGCAGAAGAGGGAATAATGGAATACTGCGTACCGGAAACTGGCACGGAAAAAGCATTCTGGGTAATTCCATTTCAAGCACATCACGTCTGCCGAAAAATTGTTACAAATGAATATCAGCTTTTGATAATAAAGAATGACGCCAAAACCAGAGTGAAATTATAGGTACATATCATCTGAGAAATAGCAGAAATTACGGAATTCAGGTTTTCCAAGAATGGATGATAAAATTAGATTCTATTCATGCCGATTAGATGCTATTCATACACGAGATATTTCTCATTCCATCGAAATTTTGCATTACGTTATGCACCACTTCGCTTCGGCCTATTTCAGACTAGATTTACCACAACGAAATCTGTGATAAATTATTTCGATTTACCTAAAATAGGATATAATATCTTCTCTGCAAGTCTCTCGGCATTCTCTGAAGCACGCCAAATAGACATCGCCGTATGACTTACACAATTATTGTATTTTGTCAGTGAGCATGCACAATACGGGAACTCATGCCAAGAAAATTAGATCTATCGTCTATTCTGAAAACTTGTAAATCATTCGTAAGAACCATATGATATATATCTCATGGTGAATCTATAGATTTTGTCTCTGGCACGTTCTCGGTTTTTTTTTCCCCCGGTTAATAACTACGCGGCAAATTTCTAGCTATCGATTCACTATTCAAAAATGGGCTACTTCCTTCCTGAACAGACCTTCAATTTTTTCAATCGATCAGCTATTGCTATGATTTTGTCGGACGAGAATAAAAGGCATCGTAAACAGAGAGATTTATTAAGGTGAGCTCCGTGCTCAAGCCTGATATTAACAAAACGTTTCACATTCGCGTGGCTCATCGGCTGACTGCGGCAACGTTGGTGCCGTGTGCTGCGCGTGGGGTCGCCCAAAATATCAAACGTCAACTCCTTCCTACCTTCCTCCACAATATTTTCGCGGTTACTGAGACTCACTTTACCATGCCGTCAGTAGCGATCACTAGTCGCTACTCTCGCAAATATTCCACTATATCCTCACCTGCAATTTTGACTACCGATTCATTAGTCTTCGAGGATCTATTACGTAGGATATGTAGGATACTACATATGTATAATATTAGCTTGTGTCTACAATGAGTCTGGTCGTGTTTTTCTTGGTGGAACGGCATGTCGTTACTTTATTGCGCGCATGCGTGATTAAAACTGATTAAAACCGATCGTGATCGCCCATGTGCGCAACAGAACAACGACATGCCCTTGCAACAAGACAAACACGTAAAAGACTCATCGTAGAGACGGATTTATCAATACCTACGTGAGTTCGTAACAGAATAAACAAAGAACACAAAATGAAAAACCGGAGATGGGATTTATCATTTTTTGAAAGCGTCAACGGAGACGAGTTGAAGTGAGAAGGTAGAGAAACCTAATCCGGTACTTAATGGTAATCCCAGATGACGTCATACCTCAATAAGTTGTTGTTTTTGAAAAATTCTATTTCGAACATGATGTGGAGATCGAGAGAAATGAAATAATTTTGTTCCATCGTTCTCGAAGCTCTCGTTCTTTACGGAAACAACATTATTGGTGATGTGTGGAAAAATCCGGCCTACATTCTATGTCGACCGATTCTTTATTTATTTCCACAGTTCTATTTTCTCGGCGACGCCTCCACCGTCGGTTTTCTTAGTTAGTTGAATGTCTCGGGAACCACCTGCTTGGCACAGTGTCAGAATGATCTTCTTCTTGTCTTGCAGAGCTTTGAGAGGCGCGACGGGGTCTCCTCTCATACGATATGAAAAATTAAAAATAAAATACAACTTTCAAAACGATTTCCCCTGGTGCGGGAATTAGATATTTAGGCGTAGGCGTTGCGGTGTCGAGGCGTCGCGTCGAGTAAAAAGACAAATGTCACCTGTCAAATGAGCTATAGGCCAGCTAAGTGTCCAAAAAAACGTCGTATAGTAGGTACAGCTCGAGTAGAGGTTGTTCAAAGAAACATCGTTGATACAATTATCGAAATAAATTATTCCACGGTTCTATCGAGGCTTTGGTTCGGTGTGCAAAAACTCTCTATTTTACATTCATGAATTTACACATCATCATCTCGTAAAAATAACTTCGAACATGTCAACAGTCAATTTTTTTGTTTCTCATGACTCGAACATGTTTGCACCGACAAGAACATTTCGGAAATTCAATAAACTCGTCTTAGATTGAACTGTATTTTCTGGATATCGAATTTCCCGCTGCTAAACTACAGATCTCAATTCTTTCTGGAATATTGAAATCAAGGAAAAAAAAACAGTAATAGACGTCTAACAGAATTGACATATTATCATGTAAACGATAAATCTTCAGGATAGCCGATACTTTATTTCCAGTGAACTTAAGCATTCAGGTCTTAAGTATTTTTAACTCGTGTACATCTCACATTTACGCTAGCATATGCATTCCACTGCGTTAATAGTAGTAGCAGACCACAGAAATAGAAACACATGCCTAGCATTATGCTTACTGAACGATGGAATCTGAACCACAGCAACGTAACGTTACAACTAGCAACAAAGTTTGCTGCACTTGCTGTTGTAAATTCTGAACTTGATTTTCCGACGATCCATGATAATGCTATGAGGGATGATTTTTCTTTTTCCTTTATTGTAACCAGACGGTATAATTAGGTTGAAGTAGACTTTGATGATGAAAATGAGAAACGTTGACAACTTTGCTTCGTCGAGCGTCTATGTCTGCGTATATTTGTGTTGTAACGAATATTCGTTAGAGAGCTTTGAGAAGCACTTACATTCCGAGACGCGATTCCCTCCGTCTGTCTCACGTAAGATGATAAATTGGGAACTTATGCCAGCAAGTGATGAAAATGGCCACAACGTCTGCGTATCGGTATATCTGTAGTGAAAATTTACCGAATTATTAATCCCCTGCCTTCATATGTATAATGGATTTATAACTACTGATAGACATGCATAATCAATTTTCAATGACAAATCTCAACCTCCATCGGCATCCAAATTATAAAAAAATTTACGGGCTTTTGGCGCCGATTAGTAATTTGGAATCGACAACAATGCGCCAATGTGCTTTACCCGTCGGTTGGTACGTTGTTCCAAAAATAACGAAACGATTAAAGCATTCGACGTGTATTCGGCGTGGGTATGTTTCGCGAAAGATATCACGAGTAGCGTATAGAAAAGTTGCACCCGGCACACTGCAGCGGGTTCAAGCGAGGAGGGGAAGCGACGCTGGTTCTGGAGTCGTCGGGATGCCGAAAATAGCGTCCCGGTTATGATGAGACTGCCAGGGATTGGGTCCTAGATTTCAGTCAGTTCGCAAACACTATTGGGTCGCGGTACTGTCCGGACGATCGTCTTGGTCCTCGATTTCGAGTCGTTATAACATTTGTCACTTCATCTCTGCTACCAAAATTCTTCTCCACTCCCAACTGACACTACCCTCTACGAAGTAATATCAATTATTTTCGTGATACCTTCCGAAATACCTTCAGTTCAATTACAATGGCGGATGTAGACAGTGTAGTGTACACCACGACGGAGCGTAAAGTTCGTAAAGTGAAGAAAACCACAAAACGTAGGGAGAGTTCTGACCAGAATGCTGAAGTCACGATCACCGAAGTCGACAGCACCCAGAATCACAATGACAACGCCATCGATAAGTATGTGCTGGCTGACGGTAGAATACTGTCAATTAATCGCGGCTCCTTTTTCTCACTTCTTTGGGTGCCACCGAATGTTGTAAAGCTTTGAGTTTGAACTTTTGATCAGAAATCTTCTTTCGTTCAGAGTAGAAGAAGCAATTACCCGAAATTGGGAACTCCATACGATTCAAACTTTCCATTTGATTCTGATCTATTTTCGTTCACAATCACGGGACGCCGTTCCACGCGGCACGCGACTCGCGGTTCTGTATCGTTATTTGAAATCTACCCGTGAACTTACAGCCGTAAATCTTTCTCGCAATGTTCCGTGACGGCGTGACATGACATACGTGACCTCAAAGAGCGAAAGTTCCGCCAAATATGGTAACACAAAAATCACAACTGTATAACTATCGAACATGCATGGTAGTGATATGGCACTCCAAGAACTCGCGATGTCCGTACTAAAATTTTACAAATGAAACAAAAATATGCCACACTTCTTCTTACTCGCATTATCTCATACAAAGTCACCTCAATCACGAATAATGCATCGAACATATATATTATGTATATATACAGAAACCCAGCCAGCACATACAACAGCACTCATACAAGGTACATATTCGCGCGATACCTAATTACCTGGGTATATATATATATATATATATATACACCTGTAAACGAACAAAACCATTATCCTATACAGATACCTATGTGTAGAACTCAATTTTTATAAGTGAACAACAAGTGTGGTAATAATCACAATCACAACAATATATAACCGTCTTTTAAACTTGAACTACAATCAATACATATACTTACGCATCGGCCTAGATTTTGTGATACCTGATACACAAACTTGTTGAAAAACAAAGTATATATAACGTCTTGAAAACGATCTGGAAGGTAGGTACGGAGAACTTTAAACCCCTATGGAGACGTATGGGGCTAGCATGGATCGTTAGAACCACGCAATGTCCTTGCCCACACGTCACTCGGCTTGTCACGATGAAGTTGAATCACTTCTTACCGATTCTTAATAAGGCGGTCGTATATACAGATTCGCAGATATACATAACAGCCTTCGGACTAAAAATTGGGCGGTACAAGAAGTGCGGGGATTGAAAGGCGAAAACTGAAATGTCATACGATATTTATGTCATCTAATCTTTGAACAACTTGTTATTGACTCGTTGAAACCGATTAAATAACTATAAAATACGTGTTTTATGTTGCAGTTGATTTTCAGTGGTGAATTCACCAGGGCGATGAACAAGGACTGGCACAGCGGCCACTTCTGTTGTTGGCAATGCGATGAGTCTTTAACTGGTCAACGATACGTTCTCAGGGATGAACATCCCTACTGCATCAAGTGCTACGAGAGCGTATTCGCCAATGGATGCGAAGAATGCAGCAAGATCATCGGCATCGATTCGAAGGTACTACGTCTTTCCATGTATCACCTTCTCGTCGCTTAGTGCTCAACATTGTATTCACATGTGTAATTTGTTGAACAATTCTTACCGACGAACTTGCAATGATTCGGATGAAATTGATTCTCATTCTTCGCCGTGTTTCCGAAACGATGAGAATTTTGTTCTGCGCGTCCGACCGCGGGAACAATCTGCACTTTCACTGAATTCCTGTACCGCGACATTAATTAATATTCGCAAAATAATATGACCGTGCAATGCGCGTCTCTGAATAATGACTGCGGTGATGAGTGACTTGTATAATTAGTCATTCCTAGAAATAGCTGCGGTGATGTAGCCTTCGTTCGTATTGGTTTCAGTGTACACTTATACTGCAGAAGCGTATTTCCGCTCAGTTAGCAGATACACTCTTATATAAACTTGAAACATATTTCGAACAATGCTCATTACAACGATATAATCTCTCTTTAAGCGACCAACTGATTATCACCCTCGCTGTTTCGCGTTGAGGTTCATGATTTGCCACAACGTTACAATTCGTAGACAGAACCGTACGTTCACAAAATCCGGCTAACCCCTGACCCAACACTGAAATTAAAACTTGTTTCGCTCATTGCTTTTTCTGCATCATCGCATGAGCGAGCGAATTTAAACATCGAATTTTGTTAGCCACTCATCACTAACATGATGGCTAACTCATCTCTCATATGTAGCATCTGCTCCGACTAGTTTCATTGCAATGATTCTCCGGTGATGATCCGAAAGAAAAGGAAACATCAGATAATATGAAACATGTAATACCGAAGTGACGGATTGTGGAGAACTGAACTGAACAATGATGTGGTTCGAAGTACCATATGAATCTTGGAAATAATTTTTGTGTTCCAGGATCTGTCGTACAAGGACAAGCATTGGCATGAAGCCTGTTTCCTTTGCAACAAGTGCCGCGTTTCTTTGGTTGACAAACAGTTCGGAAGCAAGGTGGACAAAATCTACTGTGGAAATTGTTACGATGCTCAATTTGCGAGCCGTTGTGATGGCTGCGGAGAGATCTTCCGTGCTGGTATGTATGTTATAATTGGCGGCGATTCGCAGTCGCGGATCTTGATCAAATGAAATTCATTTAAACCAACATAACATTGCCGAAATATTAGCAAACGAGCAAATATCCAGAAAATGCATATATTTATTCGTTGTTGCTATACGTGCTGCAGATGACGAAAAAAAGAACATAATCATCGACCTCGCACGTGCCTTCGACCTAGCTATATAAATACATATAAATATAATTCATGATACATAATACACTGAGCGAATCGATACTCTCCGATCTTTCAATACAATTGCCTACTGTCAAACGATTTCTTCCTCCAGGCTGATTCATATAGTACGTACACATATGCAGTACAGTATATCTCAGTACAGTATATATATACCTATAGATATTCGCGCGTGTCTGATAAATGGGGAGGGTCAATCGAGAACCTGTGTAATTGCAAACTAATGTAAGAGAAACGTACACGTGCGGATCTAATATGAACGTTACATGAGAAAGAGTGAGAAAGAACGTAACTATATCTCGCATTTGGCATTTCTTATTAAGGTAACCGAGTCAAGGTTCTGGCCCAGACACAAGCAATTATTATTGCGCGCTGTACGGTCAGTCATCGAACACTGCGGGCTTTCCTTGATCATCTTTTTATCATTTTTCGAATGAATGACGTCCGGCGAATTACGTGTCCGAGCGAAGAAACCTTTCCCTTATAATCGGAGTCAGCGGCTTTCAGTTTTCTTCATTTTCATTTTTCGTTCGGAAGTTTGTCCGGTTTTTTTCCAAATTTTTGCCAATTAAATTGAACCAATTCTGGTCCCAGTGACGCAATCGCTCGTGTGGCGATTACTTGGCAATTTTCTCGGCGACTAAACGGTCCTCCGTACTTTATGCGCTGACCGGCCGGGGACGCGTGCGGTTATACTAAGTATTCCTAAGTATGGGGAAGAACTGTGGAGCGTTTAAACATAACATAGCTAACCCTCCCCCGTCACGTCGCCGCAAATTTAACTTGGCAAACGTACGGCTGCGGGTAACATTCGAGTCTCAGACTGCTTGGCTTTGGAAGATGAGAGATGACCCGAATCGCCTGCGAATCGTATACCAAATCACTAATTTTGATCGCCCTCGTATACAAGTCTCGTGCGCGCACACGTCTATTCATAATTCTTCAGTAGTATCTCATATGATATGACCAGACGCATGACAGACGTCTATAATTCAACCCACTTGACTGTGGTGATTTATGAAAAACCTGTATATAACTAACGGGGCAAATTATTGGCACGATTCTCCGAGTCCGAAGTAATAAGTTCAGTTTTTGTTCATAAATTTTGTCGAGCTTACGACATTTCCCAATTCCTTGGCAAATTTGATCAAATACTTGTGTACACGGCATGATAATACGTTTCTGGAGTCTCTGAAAATATTCACAGTTTCAGTTGTAATAGCTATAACGTATAACCTGATATTTATACGCAAAACGCAAGTCTCTCCAGACCATATTTCGAAAGACAACAATGCGTCTCTTATACTTTATCAATGACAATTAAGATAAATGATGCATTCGGCATGAGTAATATGATTCTGTCATACTTAGCACGTGACCATACACACATGTCACACACATAGGTATGTATGTACCTCAAAACCATAATAATGTAACGTATGAGAATTCGAATCCACTTTCATACAATCGAGTAACAACAATTGAATGCTGAAGCAGTAGCCAATTTTTCATCACATCGTTTTTGCCAGACTATGTAGAGATCGCCTGTTATGACTCGACTTACGAGCTACTGTGTAAAATAACATCGCAAGATTCGGGTTATTAAAATTACATTAAATATGATGATATGGCAGCCGTTCATCATGAGATCACATACTATATTTTATAGCCGAGACAAAAACTTTACGTTGAATATGATATCGGGCACCGGGCATAAGAAACGTGGGAGTTAATTCGTAAATCCCAATTTGCAATTTGACAAGACGAAATGAATCGGGGACCACCAACGTTCACTAAATAATTCACTCATTGATATATAATATATATGTATACATATGTATATGATATGAATTGGGTAGATAATTATTTGACGTATGCGAATGAAATATTCAGATTCCCTGGAGCGTATCCGCTGCATGTTACCTATCTGTACGCATACGTGATATATTACTCATATCTATGAACGTAATTCGAAAAATCTCATCGCAAACGTGAAATATTTCTGGTTCATTGACGTTAATTATATTTATATGTAGGTATATAAAACCGAATGAACTTAATTTCATTTTTTACGTCGAGTGGAACGACTGGAAAATTCTATATAACTACTTATTGGCTCAAAGCGCTGTCAAAGTTTATTATATATTTCCCTCAATTATCATCATCGCAGATCTCTTTATCTGTACTTTTTCTCTTACTCATTTCATCAGAGCGATAACGAGTTGGTATCAATAGGAATTACAAAATCGTTTTACAGTGAGATGTTACTCAGCTGTTACGTTTTGAACTGACCTATAACGGCGGGGGGGGGGGGGGGGGGGGGGGGTAGAATTAAGAAGACCCTGGCCTAGAGTAAAATATGAATAGCGGGTATAATATGTGAGAAGATATATAATAGCGTGAGGAAACAAGGTCTGATTCATAGTAAAAAAATTTCATTCAGTTCCATCGCAACGTAGGTGAATCGAGAGTTAAGAATATTGCGCCCACATACATTTTTTTATTATTATATGTTATTATAGTTGAATTAGCAGGTATATCAATGTATTGGCGAGTTCATGGGGCATACATACACAAGTGTTCTTCAAGCAAAATCTAATATTAAAAATGCTCGTTCAATGATAACTTTTTACGATATTCAAAGTTATATATGTAACGTATGTACCTGCTACGCGAAATATATGACAAAACGTAATTTGAGGGGCGGAACCGTTGCGCTTTACGTTAATTGGCCAAAACCTGAAGTCTTTGAAATTGCCGCCGGCCCACGCTTAATCAAAGTCAATATTCAAGTGCCGTTTAAGAACGTTTATTTCGTTCGATAAATCTAGGTCACAAATTTGTACCCGCAAAGGTTCAAGAAGGACCAAGGTCAAACAGTAGGTAAATATCATTTGAATCATCGAGCGAAAAGTAAGCGATAATTATCGTCGTTCCATGTACGAGGATGTAATAACGAATTGAAAAACAAAAACAAAAAGAGAAAGCAAAAAATAAAAACACAGCGCAGCACAAAAAAAACTCCCATTACAATCGCAATAACAATTTATTGATCATATATAAAACTAATATAGTGTGTGAAATGCAATAAAATTGAAATTATATATATATATATATATACACGTATAGGAGGTTGAGTTGTTCCAAGCTGGGAGAAACAAATAATGCATTGTTGACACACTCTTCTGAATGCAGCGTCAAAATGGAAATACTAAACAACGAATGATGCGTATTTATATCTATACAGTCAGTTGCCTGCTCCTTTCGAATACAAATATGCAGCATAAACATATTTTAACGTTAATTTATACTTCGTCGCTCAATCGCATTCTCCATTATAGTTGGCGTGAACCAGCTGAAATGTAAAACGATGAACTCCATCCTACGTTTCATTTTTATTTTTATTTCTTTATTTATTTCTTTCTTCTCTGTTTCGTTTTTAGTCTGAATCGATTTCATATTTTCGAACAATATCTACGCTCCGATAAAACAAAAAAATGTTTCTCATTCTCCTGCTTGCACAGTTGAACAGGAAAAAAAGGAAAATTATAGAAAGGAATCGTGTGGCACGAAGATTCAATCTGCACGTATGTTATGTTCATACCTAGAATGTATATAGGTACATCGTTCATCTTGTCAGAAACTGTACTGACATACACAGTGGTAGGTATACCTATGTGTACCTAGAACGTTTGTGAATTTTATTCCGTCCAGTTGTGTCAGATTTAAAAATGGCTCTTTTACGAGTAGTGCACGTGTGACCGTCACACTATTAACGTTGCCTGCGTTCACAGCTATTTCATTTCATTTTACATGACGTAGCATATGCAGTAATTACCTCAAGCACATTAATATTACATTAGAAAATTGGCTGGCGTAGGTTGTCGATGATTATATACGTGAATCCTTTTTATAAACAGTCGACAAGCTGTCTAACATACATCTTCATCTTCATCTTCATCTTCATCTTCAACTTCATATTCATATCGGTACATGCGTACATTATACACAACATGCACGTGAATTCAAAAACGTAGGATAACGTGTGACCTACCCGTTAGTTTCGCACGGTTGAAAACGTTGGTAAACACTTGACGTGGCGACTACAGCCGCTAATCATTATCGCCTATATTGATTGTGATTCCGGATGATGTCATTGCAGTCTGTAAAAGACTCGGATGGTTTTGAAACGTGCTTAAAAGCACCGATATCCAAGCGAAGCCTCCGACAATCTTGGAGATTTATCAAAGACCATATATTTTGCCTTTTAATCCTCGAGGCTTATACATTATCAAAGATCTAATTATTCGATTTTTGATTAACAACTCGTTTCACAAAAGTGTTGTGACAAATTCATTGATTTTTCATATCAATAACTGCGGCCCTATATGTTTGCTGCGACCACGTCTGTTGTTGGATCAAGTTGTTTGGCCCAAAAGCTCACTGCTCACAATGAGTTTTTTTCCTCTATTTTCTTCGCCATTTTTTGGATTACGAATATCAATCTTTCAATATAAAATTCACTCTTTCCACGTCGCTACTGGTTCCCGCAAAACTATTTGAACCTGTGTTTTAACAGTTTTTGTGATTAAAGAGAAGAAAAATGAAAAATGGTAGTAAAAAAAGCATACGGTTGTTACTAGCATCTATTCCTTCCTCTCGTTTGTATATACCTATGTACCTATACGTTTCGTATAATACAGCAGTATGGATGACATCATTGGAGATGGATCTTTGTATCTATGTTTATACGTGGGCGATTAGAGTTTGTAAATAAAAGATTGAAAAAAACCACTACAATTTTTGCAATATCGCAAACGTAATTATACGTCATTCTTGCGTATATAAATTTTATATAAATTTCATTAAACAAGATAATCTAATGGAGACTGTAAGTTTTGGTTGTATAAATCATTCGAACAAAACAAAAAAAAAAACGTTTATTTCTAATGAGAATTTAGAAAACTTGATATGGAGATAATATTTTGCATCCTTGTTATAAAAAGAAAATATTGATCCGGCACGTTTACTCCGTTTCGCATACTATGTACCAATTGCTGCAGGAGATTCACTTTTCATGTTATTTCTTAATCAATTTTCATTTTCTTCTGTTCTCATTCATCGGGATATCTTGCGTCGAGAATAATAAAACCTCAGAGCGATCAGAATGTCCTTAGTTTGGAATTTTTTATTTTTTTTTCATCCAATCATGTTCTTCATTTTGTAACAATGGTAGGTGCGTGTTACCTATGACATACAACCGCTTGTACGGAAATTTGAGTATTTTTATTCATCTCCGCGTACGCAGGATAATTAATTTTGCATGCGATATATATGTGCGAAACGAGGCGCAGGAGTATTCATTGCCGAGTAGGATAAGGTAGGTACTATAAACTTAAGAAGTTGGGTATGTAAACATATACATGCTTCAAGTGTAGGAGTGTAGGTACACACGGTGTACGGATGTATATGACAGTTGCGCGTGCCACCGCCATTGACTCCAGCGTTGTGAAGCGTTTTGCTTTTGCCACTCAGTCAGTAGTCCGTAAGACTCCATACGAAACGTACGGAGGGAGAGAACTTGTGTTCCGTTTTGTTATCATTTTATTGTAAATAGTCGAGAAAACTGATAAAAAATATTTCAAAAAGATATTATTCTAACTGGGACAAAGACCCCACGGTATACACGTATATATATTTTTGAAAATAAGTCAAACGATTGACAGGCGTGAATGTTGATTGGTACATAATTCTGTTATCCTTCGTGTAATCTTTCGTATCAAAAGATTGGAGACTTTTGTTTTGCGATTCGAAATTTTGAACCCGGTGTTTGGATTCGGGGGGAAGATGATAAATTTATCGTACGATCGTTATCCTTGCGGATCGCAAATTGTTGTTATTGCAGATCGCAACTGAATTATTATTCGAACGATATAATATTCCCTTGTCAGTTTTGTTTGTCTCTCGATTATATCTCAGGATTATTATTAGATATTTGTGTAAAATTTTGTCAACCATTTAAGGTACGAGTCCCATTGTTACGTGATCTGGATCTCAATTCATTTTGTTTATCATCAGCGGGTTATCATCGACTACAGTTATCGAAGAGATATAAGCGCTACCTCAATTTCTCACGTCTGTCAATTGGGTTCGGTTTATCAGATTCAATGTCTGAAACGGATATTTCACGACCACCTTGTAGACGAAATTCGTAATCGTTGAATTTTGTAACTTGGAATGCAGGCTTATATTGTACCTTGCTTGTACGCTTATTTTATGTAAACGCGATTGACTTCTACTCCGAGAGCTTTTCATTCCGTATTTTTTGAAATATTTCAAATCAGTATGTGGTACATTTGAATTACAGAGCTTGGTATAATAAAACGAAAACCAAAGTGTTCAGTGATAAAGAAAGAGGAGACAAAATTATTCTGTGATATCGAGCATAAGCCGAATGATCGAAAAAGTGTTAATTTAAGTAAAAGTATAATTGAAAGAAGGGAAAAAAGAGAACAAAAAATGGCGACGGACGCGCTCAGCGATAGATTGGCAAATAAATTGCATCTGAAAACGAAAACTGTAGGCGAGGAAAGAATAAAACGGGCCAAATCGAAGGACGAAGATGTCGCGATGTTAACTATGTTCGGAATGGAAGGCGATCCAAAGTTCAGATGCTGTCTCGGCAACGAATGCTTTGTCGGAGATCCTAAAAAAGCAGATCCAGGTGACGATGATTCATTATAATGGAATATGAGAAAGACAGATAGCCCAGAGTGCGAACTACATCGGAACGAGCCGTAATACTCAATACTAATACTTCACTTGTATTTTCACGTGGAGCTCATAATCTCATCTCTCACCAGGTTTACAGTGACCAGAAATCTTTATGCAACGTTTCGCCATGCGATAATGATTACTGTATATATTTGTACTGTATGATCTATACCTATAAGTTCGGAGCAGATGGTTCGGCGCGGTGCATTTGTGTATCCAACGCACATGATGACCTTATCAGGATGGAAAAACAGTACTGCCGCTACACCCTTCTGTGTACCATCCACTTAGTTAATGAACGTGCTAATTACCTGTAACCATTATTATTGTTAGTCAGTATTAAGTAAACTTTAGTCCGATGGATATTATTTCCACCTATTAGTCGTCGACGTTCCTGCGATGTATTATGTATATCGCGGAATGCCTTCGATCAGTCGTTGAATTCTGGATTGGAACTTTTTCTTCTCGTTTTGTGAATTTTTTCTGCCTCCGTGTTTTCCTTTTCTGTTTCGAGGCATCCCGCAAGCCGGTTAGGAACGGACATTGGAGAATTTATCTATAGCACCTACTCATTTTCATTGTGTCAAAAATTTCGAATTGCGTCAGGGCCACGTCTTCCGCATGTCCATGCGGTCAATGTTTAAACACTGAATCGTTAAATACGCTCAAATTAGTTGATGTCAAATGTCAACTCTATTAATTACTCTCAATCACTTGATGCGTTCGCTTCAATCAATACACTTTTATAAACAGACGTATATAATAATACATACACGTGATTGTTTTATTAAGATGCATCTATCTATTTGCCTTCGATAAATGTCAATATTTAAGAACCTTCGGACCGGCGCGGCGAGTCGCTTGCTCAAAATAACCGATGCTTACCTTCAAATTAAGGATAACTGAAGTCTGAGTACCGATATCGACTGATTTTGTACGGGAGAATGAATATTTTTCATTGCAATACAGTTTTCGACCTTGCAGTTGCAGGCATATTTGGTAATTTACAAAACTGTGAGTGACTTTATAACGATATTTCGATAAGCGTTTCACGGACGATACTTCGATGTACCTATGTATATACATAGGATGGTCATCCATATTAATTTTATCATCCTGAAACCGTTCGAATTGATCATATTTTTAGCGAAGCTAGAGCCACTCGAGCAGATACAGGAATACGCGTGCGCACCTGTACGATATTTTATGTATAGTCATAATACAATGATTATCCGATACAAGGCATCCGAAACTCGTTCACCGCGAATTAAAATACCTACTTATATCTTGTTCGCAAACGAGCATCCACTTGGGTCAAAATGATCATACCCATAGTCGTTTTGTATTTTTTCTATGTATAAGTGTATGTATATATATGTAGGTATATATATATATATATATAAACTTAGAAATGAGTCATATTACATTACGTATTGCGCACTTTCGCAGCTCCGCCGTATGTAAGTACTACATACAATAAAGATCACTCCAAATCGGTTTGAACTCTGTATAGGTATGTGTTTAAAATTGTTTATATAGAGTCGAGTTGAGCCTTACATGATTATACAGTATGTAGGTCGAAATTCAATCCTCGATTTGAATCGCTACTCCAAAAATTGACACGGAAATTAATTGACTCATACGATCTACAGTGCATGTAATTAGATTGATTTTTCATTTTCGTATATATATATATATATGAATCCGGACGTCGCGTCGTGACCTGTAAAGTTCTATTTCCAATTTTCAAATAACGTTTAGTCAAATTTGGAATAACGAAAGTAGGAAAAAACAAACTTATACGTATAACTATTGAAGATCTTCTCATTCGGACTCGCAAATATTTTTAAGACTTGTTATTTGCTCCGATCTGTCAGATCGTCGTTTCGTGATCCACGGATCCTGATATCTTTGGCGCCAAATTAACGCGATTATCTCTTCACTATACGCGGGTGTGCGCGTACGTTCAATTTTGAAATCTGATAATTTATACGAATTCTAATAATCGAACCGTTATGGCGGGTACAGAAAGTGGAGAAGAAATAAAAAGAACATACGTAAACTATTGAGTATCAAAACGCAGCCACATTGGTTACACACTCGCGGACCTTGGGGCATCAGACTTTATACATATACGGACATAGGCTGGACCACGTGACGTCATCTGGGCTGAGTTATCTACCTTGAGTCATTGAAGCGAGAGCCTAATTGCACTAAAATGTATTTATAATAGGGGCTAATCTTATTCTTTAGCATATACCTACATAAATGTATGTATATACATATACATTTAAGCACAGTATTTTCCCGCCCCGTGAAAATATTACATACATAGTATACAAGGCACAAGATATAGTCCGTTTCAAAACGTGTAGGTAGTTGGTTTTTATTCAACTAGTGATCGACCCCGTGGTAGTTGACATAATTTATCGCCGTTATAGAATACGTTTATCTATGACGTGCTGCACTGCTATACCTACGCGCGCTTACCTTACTATAATACCATTACTTACACCCGTAGTTTGTTTGGAATGCAATTTACACACCTCTAGCTCCCACCATACATTCAGGGTGAAAATTTCAATTATTATAACAAGTTGAATCCCGACGCTGGGCTATTTCACGATACTACTTCGGTGTATATTATATGATCCGTTTGAATCATGCGGTGATTTATGAATTTGTTGAAAAAGTTTTTGAAAACACGATTCTTTCGTTTTGTTTTGTTCTAATGTAAATTCCCGGTTCTTAGGTCATCGTTGTGAATACCGTGGATTTTGTCATTGACCAGAATAGGCAATGACCTAACTCGAAATGGTGATAAGGCATGTCATTTGAAAAGTCAATGGAAACGGCATAATATACTCTTCGAATGATGTGTATTATACTCAATACACCGCGTCGATTCACCAGCTTTATCTTACAAACTTATAGTTGTATTCCTCTCCTAGTTGTATACTATATAGTATATAATTTGCAAATATATGTATTCCAAACGAATATGCATATGAAGAATACGATATACAGTTGGTCTGATATTGAATTCCACAATTTTTCCATTCTTTTTTAAGGAAAATATATTTTAGCGAACAAAGAAGAAACGTGAATGAAAAAAAAAAAAGAAAAGATTCGCAAGCCTGCAGCGATGACTACGAGATGAGTTACAGTTCAAACAAATCAAACTACATTTTGTTTACAGAAATATAGTTCCTCGTTTCAACAATACAATGCGTAGGTGGTAGGGGTTTTTCTCTCTCTCTCTCTCTCTCTCTCTCTCTCTCTCTCTCTCTCTCCCTCTCTATCTCTCTTTGTTTACCAGATTTATAATACTACGTGAGCAACGCGTGCGTGACTCCTTTCTTACTAACCAAAAAATATAAATACCATTGAATCCGTTAAATGATTCATGATTAGTAAATTGTACCCCGTAGGTGTGCGATACGAACAGAGTCGATTACGTTGAAGTTGTACTAATAATTTTATCTTCGTTGGCGCGAAGATTAGGTATGTTTTATTATTCGATTTTATGAAGTAGGAAAGAAAAACGGATGTAACATTGTAATAGTTGGAGTTTATCGCCAGCTATCGAGACTCGGAATCGATGGAACGGATTTCTTATTATTGGATAATGGAGAAAAAAAAGAAAAAAAAAAAAAAAGAGTTGTACTTGATTGAAAGGCTGGGAGTTATATATGGTAGTAGAGTCTGTAAACTCACGATGGTCTTCCATCGCGTGCTACTTGTTTGAAAGAAGGTTGAATAAGCCGGGACAGGTATATCTGTAGAGAACTTGTTGGATCGGTTCAAACGATGAAAGAGGCCGTACAAGTATGATAAGTAAAATTGAAGATAGTCTCACGAACATATATTGAACTTCGATTTGAGTTAATATATGCCCATAACGTTACTACCTGTAGACGATAGTTTTTCTGGTCGCACATAGTTCCGTGTATAATAATTATGCACATACAACTGTATGTACAGAGAAATTCGAAATCGGTAATAAATAAACTAATAATGAGCCTGTGGCAAAATTAGCTAAGGCTGAATTACTATATGTATAGACAAATAATGAATATGATCGTAGATATCTCTAGACATAACTATACAGACGTTTTAACATGACCCTGCAAAAAAGTGCGTACCATGGATATACATGTATGTATGTACCTGTACACTATATATACAGGTACCTACGTATGTATACCTGTAAATATAATAATATATTGTAGTACCTACCTACTAATACGTGAGCCAAAGAATCGCCCACCACAATGCACGGCCATAGTGACATGACGTATTTAATTAGCATAACCTGTTAATGGGTCGCATCCCACGCTTGGATCCGAACAAATATGGCAATATCTGTAGTTGAAGTTTTTTTTTTTTCTTAATTTTTTTGTTGTTTTGTGCCTTTTTTATTCTAATTGATAACTATACCGGTAAAAGATTGTTATTTGAAAACTGCAATTAAGAAGAATCGTGCGCCAGGTTAGTTTACTTCATGATTATCGAGTATAGAGGATGTAATGTTGATCATTCATCATCCATCGTCTACATTAATTAACTTGAGAAGCTAATTCTTATTTTCTCATGCACAGAGACATGTACTATCTCGTTATCCGCTTTGCTAGATTTTATTCTCGATTTCTCCCTCGTTAACGATTCCTATACATTCTTTTATATTAGGAGAATACAAACGTGTCCGATTGAATTAGAGTTCCGTAAAACATTGCGGATTGATGTTTATGATCAGTGATATTTTGCCTACTTAGAATTTGCAACATTGATGTCGATTTGTTATAGATCTTAATTGATCAGTTGACAGCAATCCCCGTTGTGGCGTTGCGTGATCTACCATATCGCGATGCCTTTTCATCCTTGTGCCTTGTATGTAGTTCGAATTAAGTTATTCATTTCAATGGACGGACTGCACGCGATCGAAGAAAATGGGTCAATAGTGACAAACGTGATGTATTACCGATCCTGTTCTCACTGATTAACGCGACATTAGATTTAATTAATGTAATCGGTCACAGGCTAACGCGTCTGAAAACAATATTGGGGAAACGTATGTATTGACAGATCTCGTTACACCATCGGCGTAAGCGAACATGATGATAATTTAACTTATAAGCTTTAATCGTCAGGACGCAATTATAATTGTTAGCTGAAATAACAACTTATAAACTGGCAATCGTATTACTTGCAAAAATTGCAGTTCTGCAGGATAAAATCCATGGGGAAAAGTATCATGAATTCGATCATTAACTGGATACGACGGAAACAAAGATCTAAAAGACTTGTTTCTTTGGAATTGCGATTGATGAAGATACACAGGTTTCGTTTTCTACCGCGTTTAACTGATTATTCAATTTTCTGCAACCACGTAGATGCAATTCTTAAACAGAATCCACAAGTTCCTTCTTTGTCTCTCTTATGTTATCATACTCATTTTATCCATTAAAATTCATCATCTTCGCCCACGCGTACAGATAATGCTTAATTAATAAAACTTTTTTTCATTCTCGCTCGTGTTATAAGGAAGTGCGATAAAAGCGGTAAAATAGTGCCAGACGATAAAATTTATCGTCCACCAACGAACGGCTGGACATATAGCCCCGAGGCCCTAGACCTGTGTAAATAGCTCTAGCATCTCATCCCCCGACGTTACAAATTGGGGCATTACCGTTTGCTTTCTTACTCTTCTTGTGCCGCAGTGCGGATCCATTGCCTCGCACGGCTCTTCCGTACGTCATACTTGTGACATATATCTAGTAGTGGGGTTTTACTATACTTAGGTCGAAACCCTTTATACCTATCTATAACCAGCCAACGTTAGGTAGGGTGGAGCTTTTGCCCGATATGATATAGCTGCAGGTGTCTGCTTTATTTTTGGCTTCTGAAATAAAGTTGCCACGGTATAGCTCAAACCGGTTGTACTTGGCACATCATGGCACGACGACGACCCGGTGCGCGAAATTAGGAAACAAAAACTAATGCGAACGTTTGCAGGAACACGGCAACGTGAGGGATAATGTATTGCCATTGCTTATTGAGATACGTTGAAAAGTGTTGCTAGTTGTCGCCTCAAATTATTACTCACCTGTCTCACGGGCCACGCGCCAAAGCGTGTAGGTGTGTGACTCGCGCGTCTAGACTTTATGTCTGTCCGGATAATTCATTCCGTTGGCGAACTAACTAATACCTAGGGCACGCAATGAGATAATTAAAACGATAACAACGCGGTTACGATATGTTTTATATCGTTCCAACTTGCTGAAAATTGATGTAAAAAGAGATTTCCTACACTGATATGACATGAGTTCACTCATCAATTTGTCTTCTTTTTTTCTCGTTTTCTCGCAGGCACTAAGAAGATGGAGTACAAGACCCGGCAGTGGCACGAAAAATGCTTCTGCTGTGTCGTCTGCAAGAACGCGATCGGCACCAAGAGCTTTATTCCTCGTGAACAAGAAATTTACTGCGCTGGATGCTACGAGGACAAGTTTGCTACACGATGCGTCAAGTGCAACAAGGTTAGTTGTTGTCCTCATGTTATATCAATTCCACGGATTAAATGCCGACCGAAAGTGTACCGAGGAGTAACAAATGGCGAAACATTTCATCAGGCGAACACAGCTTCATTCACGCATTCATTCACCTCTTATCTGAACATTCATGTTCGTCATTGATCATTATTCAAACTGTCAATTATCATGGAAGAATACTTTTCATTGAATATTATCATTTGTAAAATTCACTCGTTATATTTGTAAACGGTTCGGAACATGTTATCAATCAGAACCGAATAACGATCAGCACTTTGTACATAAAGTATATACTGTTCTGCAAAATCAGCTGTGTTCGCATACAGGAATATCCATGAAACTGAATGAAAGAAGACAGCCGTGATAATATACATTTTTATGACCGAGTGACAATAACATTTTCCCTGAATATAATGTCGATTCTACCTGATAAAAACTATATTATACAATGTTCCACAGATCATAACCAGCGGCGGTGTTACGTACAAGAACGAACCATGGCACAGAGAATGTTTCACCTGTAGTAACTGCAGTACATCATTGGCCGGTCAACGATTCACATCTCGCGATGAAAAGCCATACTGCGCTGACTGTTTCGGAGAACTTTTTGCGAAGAGGTGCACCGCTTGCACCAAGCCGATCACCGGTATAAATTCCAATTTTTTTCTTTTCATCTGTTTTACATTTCATTGTATTTGTAAATTTTCTCAAAGATGTTCGAAAGAAACTATTGATCTGTTCGTATATATACACGCAATATAATATTCGTTTTGCGAGATGGGCAGCAACATAAAAAGTCCTGGTTCAACCCTGTCCATTTCTCGCATATTCCAATTTTGACGAAATAGTATTCGGCAGATAAATTTGATTGAAATCTTTGCAGGTATCGGTGGAACGCGTTTCATCTCATTTGAAGATAGGCACTGGCATAATGACTGCTTCATCTGTGCCGGCTGCAAGACATCTCTGGTTGGTCGTGGCTTCATCACCGATGCCGATGACATTATATGCCCAGAATGCGCCAAGCAGAAGTTGATGTAAATCTGACGTTATTGAAACGAAAAAAAAATCAACACCAACAACGAGAACAAAATAAAATAAAACTTGAAACGTCTGCGGGGTCATATCTCTTCTCAATTAGCCATACTATTACTGTACTCTCTTGGTACGATGTAACGCCGTGCATTAATTGTATTTCGAATGAAGGATTATCGTTAAGTATATTACGATTCACACAATGAGCAACGAATTTTTTATTTTCTTATTTTGTTGTCGTTGTTGCTTTTGTTAGTTTGTTTGGTTGTTTGTTTGTTTCATTTACACGCTGACAGATATATATATATATATATATGTATATTTATTCTAATATAGTATATACTATACTACAACGACAGTATTTAACTGGCATTTTCTCAACTATGTTCTTTTTTTCTTCCTTTTGTTCAATGTGATTTCTGCCATCGAACACGTCACATTACCGAATTTCGAACTGAATTTTTAATGGCGTTACAACGCGTTAACGGCAAAATATATATTAATGTTATACTCATATATATACTTCAGCGCGTAAATGGGGAAATGTATATTAAAGACGATAACGGAACGAGATGCAAAATGAAAAGTAAAAAACGAAAGAAAAATTGAATGAAATAATCGTGTATGGTAAACGTACTAGAATATTCTTAACGATTACCTAAGCGCCTCCAATATACCTATAATACTAACGAAGGTATAACTTGAAGGTAATTTCAATTTATTTCATTGCCGTGTTTAGGGCACATTTCCTATAGCTTCCTATAGTCTTAGGGACGGTAAAGTCATTATTTTGCCTCTTCTGGTTTTTCTTATTATATAGTACCTACTATACATAGTATGAAGCGTACGATGCATATTACAGCCGCTTCCTAGACTTCGAGAGTTTAAGATTTCTTTTTTTTATTCTATACATACATACGTATATATATATATATATGTATATTTTTTTGTTCTTTCGTTCCTCTCAAGCCGCGCGCAAAAAAAAAGCTTAATTATATACGAAATGACAAGTGGTTTATGAATAGAGCCAGATGAATAGTACGATAACGAAGAAATAGTATAGATATTACATTTCGAAGAAGAGAACAAGAGAAAAAAAAAAAAAGAAAATAAAAAAACAACAGAAAGAAGAGAAAAAAAGAAGAAAAAAGAACCCTGAATGCCTTTAAAAATCCGAGAATCAAATCGCCTTACTATTACATTAGATTAAAAAGGAGAAAGAAATTATTCAATTGAATGACTAAATGAATAAATGAGTAAAGCTATATAGAAATATGTATGTCAAATATAAAATATATAAATATAATATATATTCATATGTATATTTATATAATATATATGTATGCATATATATAATATGTCAATAATATTATTTTTGCTTTGTATATGGTAGAAGTGAAACGATATGAAAACGAACAAAAAAAGGAGCAAACAAATCCCCCCTTCCCCTGTTATCAATGGCCAAGAAACAAAGGATATACGCAAAAATTTATTGTTAGAGAAAAAAAATTAAATACAAAAAATTGAACGATATAGGTATATATAATTAAATATTATTTTCATTCAAACTAAAACTATATTACTATCTATATTTTTCAATCACACTATTGTACAGGGCAATACGCAATACTTACACAAATACACAAATAATACACGCAAGCGCGCGCACACACACCAACACACTCACATACACACGCACACGCTCACGCGCACTCACCCGACAAACGCGCCCACATGAACGCAAACAAAAACACGATACACATACACCAAAGACACATTAAACACATACACAATTAATACCTGCACGTAATTAAACGGTTTTAGTCGCAATACGTAATCAGACCTCTTATCGTTAAGATATCGAGCCTTTGAACGTCATTCTTTCAATATTAGCTTTTTATGGGAAAAACGACGGTTTGGGGCTGATTAAAGGATGTCTCATCGATATACTCTAATGAAATACGTATATTGTATGCATATAGGTATGTATGTATGTACCATATGCAGTTCACTGCGCATTCAAGCACCTGAACTTGAAATATAATATATAATTATATAATTTATGTGTGAATAAGAGAAACACACGTGCATCGTAAACAATAGTGGCCTTATTACAATACACGAGCAGCCGATACCTACACGAACTAACTTATCAATTTACATATTAATATTAATAATTATTGATAATAATAATAATAATAACAATGATAATATATTACACAGAAAGAAGTATATAATAATAATAATAGTAATAATAAAAATAATAATATTAATCTGAATTTATTCTACTATACTATATTTTGAAGAAATAGAGATGAAAATCGATAAAATAATGATAATAATAATAATAATACACACCAACAATATGAACAAATGAACGATTTTATTGTAGTTGATGGCATAATGTCATGACCAATATTAAAATTAATTAGTACATCAGCTTTATATTGTTACACATGCGAACAACTCACATACATTATTATTCGTCTTGATTATGTGTATACAATATGAACACATTGCAATTCTGTGTATACAACGTTATATTATAATATTATTGCAAGTGTAAAATTGATGAATAAATAAATGTCATTATTTGAGTCATTAATATTCATTTGTCATTATTCCCCTGCCAGTTTCCTGTTTGTTTGATTACATTATTTATTTATTACGACATGTTTCATTTGCTTTGTAGCGTATACCTATATACCAAAATGTAAGAATAATACAATGCAGGATGATGCTATGATTCTATCAAAATTGAATGCACGTATGATTCTAATGGAAATCATATTTTTTTCTTTTTCTCAAATACATTGGAATAGGTGAGTGAGCGCACAGCCGTTGATGGACATGAATGTAGGGGCAGGCGGAGCCATGAGCAGCTTTCGTTGAAATTCTAGATTTCCGAATTTTTTACTGAAAATTCCAGTTTCTATCAGGATATAAGATCGCATCCCAAGAGGTGGCACAATTTTTTTCTTTTTTTCGAATGCATGTGCATGGGAGAGAAGGCAAACAGACGTTAATGGGCATGAATGTCAAGACAGGCAGAGCCATGAGCAGCTTTCGTTTCAGTCCTAGGTTTTGGAATTTTTAAATGAGAATTCGACATCGTATCAGGATAACATCCGAGCCCAAGAGGTGGCACGATTTTTTTCTTTTTCGCGTATGCATGGGAATGCGAGAGAGGACGCATGTAGGTGAGAGCAGAGACAGGCAGAGGCGCGAGAAGTTTCCCCACGAATCCTAAATCTCTCGATTTTTAACTGAAAATTCAAATTTGTATCAGGAGAACATCCGAGCCCAAGAGGTGGCACGATTTTTTTCTTTTTCGCGTATGCATGGGAATGTGAGAGAGGACGCATGTAGGTGGGAGCAGAGACAGGCAGAGGCGCGAGAAGTTTCTCCACGAATCCTAGATCTCTCGATTTTTGACTGAAAATTTGAATTTGTATCAGGAGAACATCTGAGCCCAAGAGGTGGCACGATTTTTTTCTTTTTCGCGTATGCATGGGAATGCGAGAGAGGACGCATGTAGGTGAGAGCAGAGACAGGCAGAGGCATGTATCAGGAAAACATCCGAATCCAAGAGGTGGCACAATTTTTTTCTTATTCGCGTATGCATGGGAATGCGAGAGAGGACGCATGTAGGTGAGAGCAGAGACAGGCAGAGACGCGAGAAGTTTCTCCACGAATCCTAGATCTCTCGATTTTTAACTGAAAATTTGAATTTGTATCAGGAGAACATCTGAGCCCAAGAGGTGGCACGATATTTTTTTTTTTCGCGTATGCATAGGAATGCGAGAGAGGACGCATGTAGGTGAGAGCAGAGACAGGCAGAGGCATGTATCAGGAAAACATCCGAATCCAAGAGGTGGCACAATTTTTTTCCTATTCGCGTATGCATGGGAATGTGAGAGAGGAGGCATGTAGGTGGGAGCAGAGACAGACAGAGGCGCGAGAAGTTTTCCCACTGATCCTAAATCTCTAGATTTTTAACTGAAAATTTGAATTTGTATCAGGAGAACATCTGAGCCTAAGAGGTGGCACGATTTTTTCCTTTTTCGCGTATGCATGGGAATGCGAGAGAGGATGCATGTAGGTGAGAGCAGAGACAGGCAGAGGCGCGAGAAGTTTCTCCATGAATCCTAGATCTCTCGATTTTTAACTGAAAATTTGAATTTGTATCAGGAGAACATCTGAGCCTAAGAGGTGGCACGATTTTTTCCTTTTTCGCGTATGCATGGGAATGCGAGAGAGGATGCATGTAGGTGAGAGCAGAGACAGGAAGCGGCGCGTGACGTTTTCCCACGTATCGTGAATCTCTAGATTTTTAACTGAAAATTTGAATTTGTATCAGGAAAACATCCGAATCCAAGAGCTGGCACAATTTTTTTCTTATTCGCGTATGCATGGGAATGCGAGAGAGGACGCATGTAGGTGAGAGCAGAGACAGGCAGAGGCATGTATCAGGAAAACATCCGAATCCAAGAGGTGGCACAATTTTTTTCCTATTCGCGTATGCATGGGAATGTGAGAGAGGAGGCATGTAGGTGGGAGCAGAGACAGGCAGAGGCGCGAGAAGTTTCTCCACGAATCCTAGATCTCTCGATTTTTAACTGAAAATTTGAATTTGTATCAGGAGAACATCTGAGCCTAAGAGGTGGCACGATTTTTTCCTTTTTCGCGTATGCATGGGAATGCGAGAGAGGATGCATGTAGGTGAGAGCAGAGACAGGAAGCGGCGCGTGACGTTTTCCCACGTATCGTGAATCTCTAGATTTTTAACTGAAAATTTGAATTTGTATCAGGAAAACATCCGAATCCAAGAGCTGGCACAATTTTTTTCTTATTCGCGTATGCATGGGAATGCGAGAGAGGACGCATGTAGGTGAGAGCAGAGACAGGCAGAGGCATGTATCAGGAAAACATCCGAATCCAAGAGGTGGCACAATTTTTTTCCTATTCGCGTATGCATGGGAATGTGAGAGAGGAGGCATGTAGGTGGGAGCAGAGACAGGCAGAGGCGCGAGAAGTTTCTCCATGAATCCTAGATCTCTCGATTTTTAACTGAAAATTTGAATTTGTATCAGGAGAACATCTGAGCCTAAGAGGTGGCACGATTTTTTCCTTTTTCGCGTATGCATGGGAATGCGAGAGAGGATGCATGTAGGTGAGAGCAGAGACAGGAAGCGGCGCGTGACGTTTTCCCACGTATCGTGAATCTCTAGATTTTTAACTGAAAATTTGAATTTGTATCAGGAAAACATCCGAATCCAAGAGCTGGCACAATTTTTTTCTTATTCGCGTATGCATGGGAATGCGAGAGAGGACGCATGTAGGTGAGAGCAGAGACAGGCAGAGGCATGTATCAGGAAAACATCCGAATCCAAGAGGTGGCACAATTTTTTTCCTATTCGCGTATGCATGGGAATGTGAGAGAGGAGGCATGTAGGTGGGAGCAGAGACAGGCAGAGGCGCGAGAAGTTTCTCCACGAATCCTAGATCTCTCGATTTTTAACTGAAAATTTGAATTTGTATCAGGAGAACATCTGAGCCCAAGAGGTGGCACGATTTTTTTCTTTTTCGCGTATGCATGGGAATGCGAGAGAGGACGCATGTAGGTGGGAGCAGAGACAGGAAGCGGCGCGTGACGTTTTCCCACGTATCCTCAATCTTTAGATTTTTAACTGAAAATTTGAATTTGTATCAGGAGAACATCTGAGCCCAAGAGGTGGCACGATTTTTTTCTATTTCGCGTATGCATGGGAATGCGAGAGAGGATGCATGTAGGTGAGAGCAGAGACAGGCACAAGCATGTATCAGGAAAACATCCGAATCCAAGAGGTGGCACAATTTTTTTCTTATTCGCGTATGCATGGGAATGTGGGAGAGGACGCATGTAGGTGGGAGCAGAGGCAGGCAGAGGCGCGAGAAGTTTCTCCACGAATCCTAGATCTCTCGATTTTTAACTGAAAATTTGAATTTGTATCAGGAGAACATCTGAGCCCAAGAGGTGGCACGATTTTTTTCTATTTCGCGTATGCATGGGAATGCGAGAGAGGATGCATGTAGGTGAGAGCAGAGACAGGCACAAGCATGTATCAGGAAAACATCCGAATCCAAGAGGTGGCACGATTTTTTTCTATTTCGCGTATGCATGGGAATGCGAGAGAGGACGCATGTAGGTGAGAGCAGAGACAGGCAGAGGCGCGAGAAGTTTCCCCACGAATCCTAAATCTCTCGATTTTTAACTGAAAATTCAAATTTGTATCAGGAGAACATCCGAGCCCAAGAGGTGGCACGATTTTTTTCTTTTTCGCGTATGCATGGGAATGTGAGAGAGGACGCATGTAGGTGGGAGCAGAGACAGGCAGAGGCGCGAGAAGTTTCTCCACGAATCCTAGATCTCTCGATTTTTGACTGAAAATTTGAATTTGTATCAGGAGAACATCTGAGCCCAAGAGGTGGCACGATTTTTTTCTTTTTCGCGTATGCATGGGAATGCGAGAGAGGACGCATGTAGGTGAGAGCAGAGACAGGCAGAGGCATGTATCAGGAAAACATCCGAATCCAAGAGGTGGCACAATTTTTTTCTTATTCGCGTATGCATGGGAATGCGAGAGAGGACGCATGTAGGTGAGAGCAGAGACAGGCAGAGACGCGAGAAGTTTCTCCACGAATCCTAGATCTCTCGATTTTTAACTGAAAATTTGAATTTGTATCAGGAGAACATCTGAGCCCAAGAGGTGGCACGATATTTTTTTTTTTCGCGTATGCATAGGAATGCGAGAGAGGACGCATGTAGGTGAGAGCAGAGACAGGCAGAGGCATGTATCAGGAAAACATCCGAATCCAAGAGGTGGCACAATTTTTTTCCTATTCGCGTATGCATGGGAATGTGAGAGAGGAGGCATGTAGGTGGGAGCAGAGACAGACAGAGGCGCGAGAAGTTTTCCCACTGATCCTAAATCTCTAGATTTTTAACTGAAAATTTGAATTTGTATCAGGAGAACATCTGAGCCTAAGAGGTGGCACGATTTTTTCCTTTTTCGCGTATGCATGGGAATGCGAGAGAGGATGCATGTAGGTGAGAGCAGAGACAGGCAGAGGCGCGAGAAGTTTCTCCATGAATCCTAGATCTCTCGATTTTTAACTGAAAATTTGAATTTGTATCAGGAGAACATCTGAGCCTAAGAGGTGGCACGATTTTTTCCTTTTTCGCGTATGCATGGGAATGCGAGAGAGGATGCATGTAGGTGAGAGCAGAGACAGGAAGCGGCGCGTGACGTTTTCCCACGTATCGTGAATCTCTAGATTTTTAACTGAAAATTTGAATTTGTATCAGGAAAACATCCGAATCCAAGAGCTGGCACAATTTTTTTCTTATTCGCGTATGCATGGGAATGCGAGAGAGGACGCATGTAGGTGAGAGCAGAGACAGGCAGAGGCATGTATCAGGAAAACATCCGAATCCAAGAGGTGGCACAATTTTTTTCCTATTCGCGTATGCATGGGAATGTGAGAGAGGAGGCATGTAGGTGGGAGCAGAGACAGGCAGAGGCGCGAGAAGTTTCTCCACGAATCCTAGATCTCTCGATTTTTAACTGAAAATTTGAATTTGTATCAGGAGAACATCTGAGCCTAAGAGGTGGCACGATTTTTTCCTTTTTCGCGTATGCATGGGAATGCGAGAGAGGATGCATGTAGGTGAGAGCAGAGACAGGAAGCGGCGCGTGACGTTTTCCCACGTATCGTGAATCTCTAGATTTTTAACTGAAAATTTGAATTTGTATCAGGAAAACATCCGAATCCAAGAGCTGGCACAATTTTTTTCTTATTCGCGTATGCATGGGAATGCGAGAGAGGACGCATGTAGGTGAGAGCAGAGACAGGCAGAGGCATGTATCAGGAAAACATCCGAATCCAAGAGGTGGCACAATTTTTTTCCTATTCGCGTATGCATGGGAATGTGAGAGAGGAGGCATGTAGGTGGGAGCAGAGACAGGCAGAGGCGCGAGAAGTTTCTCCATGAATCCTAGATCTCTCGATTTTTAACTGAAAATTTGAATTTGTATCAGGAGAACATCTGAGCCTAAGAGGTGGCACGATTTTTTCCTTTTTCGCGTATGCATGGGAATGCGAGAGAGGATGCATGTAGGTGAGAGCAGAGACAGGAAGCGGCGCGTGACGTTTTCCCACGTATCGTGAATCTCTAGATTTTTAACTGAAAATTTGAATTTGTATCAGGAAAACATCCGAATCCAAGAGCTGGCACAATTTTTTTCTTATTCGCGTATGCATGGGAATGCGAGAGAGGACGCATGTAGGTGAGAGCAGAGACAGGCAGAGGCATGTATCAGGAAAACATCCGAATCCAAGAGGTGGCACAATTTTTTTCCTATTCGCGTATGCATGGGAATGTGAGAGAGGAGGCATGTAGGTGGGAGCAGAGACAGGCAGAGGCGCGAGAAGTTTCTCCACGAATCCTAGATCTCTCGATTTTTAACTGAAAATTTGAATTTGTATCAGGAGAACATCTGAGCCCAAGAGGTGGCACGATTTTTTTCTTTTTCGCGTATGCATGGGAATGCGAGAGAGGACGCATGTAGGTGGGAGCAGAGACAGGAAGCGGCGCGTGACGTTTTCCCACGTATCCTCAATCTTTAGATTTTTAACTGAAAATTTGAATTTGTATCAGGAGAACATCTGAGCCCAAGAGGTGGCACGATTTTTTTCTATTTCGCGTATGCATGGGAATGCGAGAGAGGATGCATGTAGGTGAGAGCAGAGACAGGCACAAGCATGTATCAGGAAAACATCCGAATCCAAGAGGTGGCACAATTTTTTTCTTATTCGCGTATGCATGGGAATGTGGGAGAGGACGCATGTAGGTGGGAGCAGAGGCAGGCAGAGGCGCGAGAAGTTTCTCCACGAATCCTAGATCTCTCGATTTTTAACTGAAAATTTGAATTTGTATCAGGAGAACATCTGAGCCCAAGAGGTGGCACGATTTTTTTCTATTTCGCGTATGCATGGGAATGCGAGAGAGGATGCATGTAGGTGAGAGCAGAGACAGGCACAAGCATGTATCAGGAAAACATCCGAATCCAAGAGGTGGCACGATTTTTTTCTATTTCGCGTATGCATGGGAATGCGAGAGAGGACGCATGTAGGTGAGAGCAGAGACAGGCAGAGGCATGTATCAGGAAAACATCCGAATCCAAGAGGTGGCACAATTTTTTTCTTATTCGCGTATGCATGGGAATGCGAGAGAGGATGCATGTAGGTGAGAGCAGAGACAGGCAGAGGCGCGAGAAGTTTCTCCACGAATCCTAGATCTCTCGATTTTTAACTGAAAATTTGAATTTGTATCAGGAGAACATCTGAGCCCAAGAGGTGGCACGATTTTTTTCTATTTCGCGTATGCATGGGAATGCGAGAGAGGATGCATGTAGGTGAGAGCAGAGACAGGCACAAGCATGTATCAGGAAAACATCCGAATCCAAGAGGTGGCACAATTTTTTTCTTATTCGCGTATGCATGGGAATGTGGGAGAGGACGCATGTAGGTGGGAGCAGAGACAGGCAGAGGCGCGAGAAGTTTCTCCACGAATCCTAGATCTCTCGATTTTTAACTGAAAATTTGAATGTGTATCAGGAGAACATCTGAGCCCAAGAGGTGGCACGATTTTTTTCTTTTTCGCGTATGCATGGGAATGCGAGAGAGGACGCATGTAGGTGGGAGCAGAGACAGGAAGCGGCGCGTGACGTTTTCCCACGTATCCTCAATCTTTAGATTTTTAACTGAAAATTTGAATTTGTATCAGGAGAACATCTGAGCCCAAGAGGTGGCACGATTTTTCTCTATTTCGCGTATGCATGGGAATGCGAGAGAGGATGCATGTAGGTGAGAGCAGAGACAGGCACAAGCATGTATCAGGAAAACATCCGAATCCAAGAGGTGGCACAATTTTTTTCTTATTCGCGTATGCATGGGAATGTGGGAGAGGACGCATGTAGGTGGGAGCAGAGACAGGCAGAGGCGCGAGAAGTTTCTCCACGAATCCTAGATCTCTCGATTTTTAACTGAAAATTTGAATTTGTATCAGGAGAACATCTGAGCCCAAGAGGTGGCACGATTTTTTTCTATTTCGCGTATGCATGGGAATGCGAGAGAGGATGCATGTAGGTGAGAGCAGAGACAGGCACAAGCATGTATCAGGAAAACATCCGAATCCAAGAGGTGGCACGATTTTTTTCTATTTCGCGTATGCATGGGAATGCGAGAGAGGACGCATGTAGGTGAGAGCAGAGACAGGCAGAGGCATGTATCAGGAAAACATCCGAATCCAAGAGGTGGCACAATTTTTTTCTTATTCGCGTATGCATGGGAATGCGAGAGAGGATGCATGTAGGTGAGAGCAGAGACAGGCAGAGGCGCGAGAAGTTTCTCCACGAATCCTAGATCTCTCGATTTTTAACTGAAAATTTGAATTTGTATCAGGAGAACATCTGAGCCCAAGAGGTGGCACGATTTTTTTCTTTTTCGCGTATGCATGGGAATGCGAGAGAGGACGCATGTAGGTGAGAGCAGAGACAGGCAGAGGCATGTATCAGGAAATCATCCGAATCCAAGAGGTGGCACAATTTTTTTCTTATTCGCGTATGCATGGGAATGTGGGAGAGGACGCATGTAGGTGGGAGCAGAGACAGGAAGCGGCGCGTGACGTTTTCCCACGTATCGTGAATCTCTAGATTTTTAACTGAAAATTTGAATTTGTATCAGGAAAACATCCGAATCCAAGAGGTGGCACAATTTTTTTCTTATTCGCGTATGCATGGGAATGCGAGAGAGGACGCATGTAGGTGAGAGCAGAGACAGGCAGAGGCATGTATCAGGAAAACATCAGAATCCAAGAGGTGGCACAATTTTTTTCCTATTCGCGTATGCATGGGAATGTGAGAGAGGAGGCATGTAGGTGGGAGCAGAGACAGACAGAGGCGCGAGAAGTTTTCCCACTGATCCTAAATCTCTAGATTTTTAACTGAAAATTTGAATTTGTATCAGGAGAACATCTGAGCCTAAGAGGTGGCACGATTTTTTTCGTTTTCGCGTATGCATGGGAATGCGAGAGAGGACGCATGTAGGTGAGAGCAGAGACAGGCAGAGGCGCGAGAAGTTTCTCCACGAATCCTAGATCTCTCGATTTTTAACTGAAAATTTGAATTTGTATCAGGAGAACATCTGAGCCCAAGAGGTGGCACGATTTTTTTCTTTTTCGCGTATGCATGGGAATGCGAGAGAGGACGCATGTAGGTGGGAGCAGAGAAAGGAAGCGGCGCGTGACGTTTTCCCACGTATCGTATTTCTCTAGATTTTTAACTGAAAATTTGAATTTGTATCAGGAGAACATCTGAGCCCAAGAGGTGGCACGATTTTTTTCTATTTCGCGTACGCATATGAATGCGAGAGAGGATGCATGTAGGTGAGAGCAGAGACAGGCACAAGCATGTATCAGGAAAACATCCGAATCCAAGAGGTGGCACAATTTTTTTCTTATTCGCGTATGCATGGGAATGTGGGAGAGGACGCATGTAGGTGGGAGCAGAGACAGGAAGCGGCGCGTGACATTTTCCCACGTATCGTAAATCTCTAGATTTTTAACTGAAAATTTGAATTTGTATCAGGAGAACATCTGAGCCCAAGAGGTGGCACGATTTTTTTCTTTTTCGCGTATGCATGGGAATGCGAGAGAGGACGCATGTAGGTGGGAGCAGAGACAGGAAGCGGCGCGTGACGTTTTCCCACGTATCCTCAATCTTTAGATTTTTAACTGAAAATTTGAATTTGTATCAGGAGAACATCTGAGCCCAAGAGGTGGCACGATTTTTTTCTATTTCGCGTATGCATGGGAATGCGAGAGAGGATGCATGTAGGTGAGAGCAGAGACAGGCACAAGCATGTATCAGGAAAACATCCGAATCCAAGAGGTGGCACAATTTTTTTCTTATTCGCGTATGCATGGGAATGTGGGAGAGGACGCATGTAGGTGGGAGCAGAGACAGGAAGCGGCGCGTGACGTTTTCCCACGTATCCTCAATCTTTAGATTTTTAACTGAAAATTTGAATTTGTATCAGGAGAACATCTGAGCCCAAGAGGTGGCACGATTTTTTTCTTTTTCGCGTATGCATGGGAATGCGAGAGAGGACGCATGTAGGTGGGAGCAGAGACAGGAAGCGGCGCGTGACGTTTTCCCACGTATCGTATTTCTCTAGATTTTTAACTGAAAATTTGAATTTGTATCAGGAGAACATCTGAGCCCAAGAGGTGGCACGATTTTTTTCTATTTCGCGTACGCATATGAATGCGAGAGAGGATGCATGTAGGTGAGAGCAGAGACAGGCACAAGCATGTATCAGGAAAACATCCGAATCCAAGAGGTGGCACAATTTTTTTCTTATTCGCGTATGCATGGGAATGTGGGAGAGGACGCATGTAGGTGGGAGCAGAGACAGGAAGCGGCGCGTGACGTTTTCCCACGTATCCTCAATCTTTAGATTTTTAACTGAAAATTTGAATTTGTATCAGGAGAACATCTGAGCCCACGAGGTGGCACGATTTTTTTCTTTTTCGCGTATGCATGGGAATGCGAGAGAGGACGCATGTAGGTGGGAGCAGAGACAGGAAGCGGCGCGTGACGTTTTCCCACGTATCGTATTTCTCTAGATTTTTAACTGAAAATTTGAATTTGTATCAGGAGAACATCTGAGCCCAAGAGGTGGCACGATTTTTTTCTATTCCGCGTATGCATGGGAATGCGAGAGAGGATGCATGTAGGTGAGAGCAGAGACAGGCACAGGCATGTATCAGGAAAACATCCGAATCCAAGAGGTGGCACAATTTTTCTCCTATTCGCGTATGCATGGGAATGTGAGAGAGGAGGCATGTAGGTGGGAGCAGAGACAGACAGAGGCGCAAGAAGTTTTCCCACTGATCCTAAATCTCTAGATTTTTAACTGAAAATTTGAATTTGTATCAGGAGAACATCTGAGCCTAAGAGGTGGCACGATTTTTTCCTTTTTCGCGTATGCATGGGAATGCGAGAGAGGATGCATGTAGGTGAGAGCAGAGACAGGCAGAGGCGCGAGAAGTTTCTCCACGAATCCTAGATCTCTCGATTTTTAACTGAAAATTTGAATTTGTATCAGGAGAACATCTGAGCCCAAGAGGTGGCACGATTTTTTTCGTTTTCGCGTATGCATGGGAATGCGAGAGAGGACGCATGTAGGTGGGAGCAGAGACAGGAAGCGGCGCGTGACGTTTTCCCACGTATCGTATTTCTCTAGATTTTTAACTGAAAATTTGAGTTTGTATCAGGAGAACATCTGAGCCCAAGAGGTGGCACGATTTTTTTCTATTCCGCGTATGCATGGGAATGCGAGAGAGGATGCATGTAGGTGAGAGCAGAGACAGGCACAGGCATGTATCAGGAAAACATCCGAATCCAAGAGGTAGCACAATTTTTTTCTTATTCGCGTATGCATGGGAATGCGAGAGAGGACGCATGTAGGTGAGAGCAGAGACAGGCAGAGGCATGTATCAGGAAAACATCCGAATCCAAGAGGTGGCACAATTTTTTTCCTATTCGCGTATGCATGGGAATGTGAGAGAGGAGGCATGTAGGTGGGAGCAGAGACAGACAGAGGCGCAAGAAGTTTTCCCACTGATCCTAAATCTCTAGATTTTTAACTGAAAATTTGAAATTGTATCAGGAGAACAGCTGAGCCTAAGAGGTGGCACGATTTTTTCCTTTTTCGCGTATGCATGGGAATGCGAGAGAGCATGCATGTAGGTAAGAGCAGAGACAGGCAGAGGCGCGAGAAGTTTCTCCACTAATCCTAGATCTCTCGATTTTTAACTGAAAATTTGAATTTGTATCAGGAGAACATCTGAGCCCAAGAGGTGGCACGATTTTGTTCTTTTTCGCGTATGCATGGGAATGCGAGAGAGGACGCATGTAGGTGAGAGCAGAGACAGGCAGAGGCGCGAGAAGTTTCTCCACGAATCCTAGATCTCTAGATTTTTAACTGAAAATTTGAATTTGTATCAGGAGAACATCTGAGCCCAAGAGGTGGCACGATTTTTTTCTTTTTCGCGTATGCATGGGAATGCGAGAGAGGATGCATGTAGGTGAGAGCAGAGACAGGCAGAGGCGTGTATCAGGAGAACATCCGAATCCAAGAGGTGGCACAATTTTTTTCTTATTCGCGTATGCATGGAAATGTGAGCGAGGAGGCATGTAGGTGGGAGCAGAGACAGGAAGCGGCGCGTGACGTTTTCCCACGGATCCTCAATCTCTCGATTTTTAACTGAAAATTTGAATTTGTATCAGGAGACCATCTGAGCGAAAGAGGTGGCACGATTTTTTCTTATTCGCGTATGCATGGGAATGCGAGAGAGGACGCATGTTGGTGAGAGCAGAGACAGGCAGAGGCATGTATCAGGAAAACATCCGAATCCAAGAGGTGGCACAATTTTTTTCTTATTCGCGTATGCATGGGAATGTGAGAGAGGACGCATGTAGGTGGGAGCAGAGACAGGGAGCGGCGCGAGAAGTTTCCCCACGAATCCTAAATCTCTCGATTTTCAACTGAAAATTTGAATTTGTATCAGGAGAACATCTGAGCCCAAGAGGTGGCACGATTTTTTTCTTATTCGCGTATGCATGGGAATGCGAGAGAGGACGCATGTAGGTGAGAGCAGAGACGGACAGAGGCGCGAGAATTTTTTCCCACGGATCCTAAGTCTCTAGATTTTTAACTGAAAATTTGAATTTGTATCAGGAGAACATCTGAGCCCAAGAGGTGGCACGATTTTTTTCTTTTTCGCGTATGCATGGGAATGCGAGAGATGACGCATGTAGGTGAGAGCAGAGACAGGCAGAGGCATGTATCAGGAAAACATCCGAATCCAAGAGGTGGCACAATTTTTTTCTCATTCGCGTATGCATGGGAATGCGAGAGAGGACGCATGTAGGTGAGAGCAGAGACGGACAGAGGCGCGAGAATTTTTTCCCACGGATCCTAAGTCTCTAGATTTTTAACTGAAAATTTGAATTTGTATCAGGAGAACATCTGAGCCCAAGAGGTGGCACGATTTTTTTCTTTTTCGCGTATGCATGGGAATGCGAGAGAGGACGCATGTAGGTGAGAGCAGAGACAGGCAGAGGCATGTATTAGGAAAACATCCGAATCCAAGAGGTGGCACGAATTTTTTCGTTTTCGCGAATGCATAGAAATGCGAGAGAGGACGCATGTAGGTGAGAGCAGAGACAGGCAGAGGCATGTATCAGGAAAACATCCGAATCCAAGAGGTGGCACAATTTTTTTCTTCTTCGCGTGTGCATGGGAATGCGAGAGAGGACGCATGTAGGTGCGAGCAGAGACGGACAGAGGCGCGAGAAGTTTTTCCACGAATACTAAATCTCTAGCTTTTTAACTGAAAATTTGAATTTGTATCAGAAGAACATCTGAGCCCAAGAGGTGGCACGATTTTTTTCTTTTTCGCGTATGCATGGGAATGCGAGAGAGGACGCATGTAGGTGAGAGCAGAGACAGGCAGAGGCATGTATCAGGAAAACATCCGAATCCAAGAGGTGGCACGAATTTTTTCGTTTTCGCGAATGCATAGAAATGCGAGAGAGGACGCATGTAGGTGAGAGCAGAGACAGAAAGAGGCATGTATCAGGAAAACATCCGAATCCAAGCGGTGGCACAATTTTTTTCTTATTCGCGTATGCATGGGAATGTGAGAGAGGACGCATGTAGGTGGGAGCAGAGACAGGAAGCGGCGCGTGACGTTTTCCCACGTATCCGAAATCGTTAGATTTTTAACTGAAAATTTGAATTTGTATCAGGAGAACATCTGAGCCCAAGAGGTGGCACGATTTTTTTCTATTTCGCGTATGCATGGGAATGCCAGAGAGGATGCATGTAGGTGAGAGCAGAGACAGGCAGAGGCGCGAGAAGTTTCTCCATGAATCCTAGATCTCTCGATTTTTAACTGAAAATTTGAATTTGTATCACGAGAACATCTGAGCCCAAGAGGTGGCACGATTTTTTTCGTTTTCGCGTATGCATGGGAATGCGAGAGAGGACGCATGTAGGTGAGAGCAGAGACAGGAAGCGGCGCGTGACGTTTTCCCACGTATCGTGAATCTCTAGATTTTTAACTGAAAATTTGAATTTGTATCAGGAAAACATCCGAATCCAAGAGGTGGCACAATTTTTTTCTTAATCGCGTATGCATGGGAATGCGAGAGAGGATGCATGTAGGTGAGAGCAGAGACAGGAAGCGGCGCGTGACGTTTTCCCACGTATCGTGAATCTCTAGATTTTTAACTGAAAATTTGAATTTGTATCAGGAAAACATCCGAATCCAAGAGGTGGCACAATTTTTTTCTTATTCGCGTATGCATGGGAATGCGAGAGAGGACGCATGTAGGTGAGAGCAGAGACAGGCAGAGGCATGTATCAGGAAAACATCAGAATCCAAGAGGTGGCACAATTTTTTTCCTATTCGCGTATGCATGGGAATGTGAGAGAGGAGGCATGTAGGTGGGAGCAGAGACAGGAAGCGGCGCGAGAAGTTTTCCCACTGATCCTAAATCTCTAGATTTTTAACTGAAAATTTGAATTTGTATCACGAGAACATCTGAGCCCAAGAGGTGGCACGATTTTTTTCGTTTTCGCGTATGCATGGGAATGCGAGAGAGGACGCATGTAGGTGAGAGCAGAGACAGGCAGAGGCGCGAGAAGTTTCTCCACGAATCCTAGATCTCTCGATTTTTAACTGAAAATTTGAATTTGTATCAGGAGAACATCTGAGCCCAAGAGGTGGCACGATTTTTTTCTTTTTCGCGTATGCATGGGAATGCGAGAGAGGACGCATGTAGGTGGGAGCAGAGACAGGAAGCGGCGCGTGACGTTTTCCCACGTATCCTCAATCTTTAGATTTGTAACTGAAAATTTGAATTTGTATCAGGAGAACATCTGAGCCCAAGAGGTGGCACGATTTTTTTCTATTTCGCGTATGCATGGGAATGCGAGAGGGGATGCATGTAGGTGAGAGCAGAGACAGGCACAAGCATGTATCAGGAAAACATCCGAATCCAAGAGGTAGCACAATTTTTTTCTTATTCGCGTATGCATGGGAATGCGAGAGAGGACGCATGTAGGTGAGAGCAGAGACAGGCAGAGGCATGTATCAGGAAAACATCCGAATCCAAGAGGTGGCACGAATTTTTTCGTTTTCGCGAATGCATAGAAATGCGAGAGAGGACGCATGTAGGTGAGAGCAGAGACAGAAAGAGGCATGTATCAGGAAAACATCCGAATCCAAGCGGTGGCACAATTTTTTTCTTATTCGCGTATGCATGGGAATGTGAGAGAGGACGCATGTAGGTGGGAGCAGAGACAGGAAGCGGCGCGTGACGTTTTCCCACGTATCCGAAATCGTTAGATTTTTAACTGAAAATTTGAATTTGTATCAGGAGAACATCTGAGCCCAAGAGGTGGCACGATTTTTTTCTATTTCGCGTATGCATGGGAATGCCAGAGAGGATGCATGTAGGTGAGAGCAGAGACAGGCAGAGGCGCGAGAAGTTTCTCCACGAATCCTAGATCTCTCGATTTTTAACTGAAAATTTGAATTTGTATCAGGAGAACATCTGAGCCCAAGAGGTGGCACGATTTTTTTCTTTTTCGCGTATGCATGGGAATGCGAGAGAGGACGCATGTAGGTGGGAGCAGAGACAGGAAGCGGCGCGTGACGTTTTCCCACGTATCGTATTTCTCTAGATTTTTAACTGAAAATTTGAATTTGTATCAGGAGAACATCTGAGCCCAAGAGGTGGCACGATTTTTTTCTATTTCGCGTATGCATATGAATGCGAGAGAGGATGCATGTAGGTGAGAGCAGAGACAGGCACAAGCATGTATCAGGAAAACATCCGAATCCAAGAGGTGGCACAATTTTTTTCTTATTCGCGTATGCATGGGAATGTGGGAGAGGACGCATGTAGGTGGGAGCAGAGACAGGCAGCGGCGCGTGACGTTTTCCCACGTATCCTCAATCTTTAGATTTTTAACTGAAAATTTGAATTTGTATCAGGAGAACATCTGAGCCCAAGAGGTGGCACGATTTTTTTTTTTTTCGCGTATGCATGGGAATGCGAGAGAGGACGCATGTAGGTGGGAGCAGAGACAGGAAGCGGCGCGTGACGTTTTCCCACGTATCGTATTTCTCTAGATTTTTAACTGAAAATTTGAATTTGTATCAGGAGAACATCTGAGCCCAAGAGGTGGCACGATTTTTTTCTATTTCGCGTATGCATATGAATGCGAGAGAGGATGCATGTAGGTGAGAGCAGAGACAGGCACAAGCGTGTATCAGGAAAACATCCGAATCCAAGAGGTGGCACAATTTTTTTCTTATTCGCGTATGCATGGGAATGTGGGAGAGGACGCATGTAGGTGGGAGCAGAGACAGGCAGCGGCGCGTGACGTTTTCCCACGTATCCTCAATCTTTAGATTTTTAACTGAAAATTTGAATTTGTATCAGGAGAACATCTGAGCCCAAGAGGTGGCACGATTTTTTTTTTTTTCGCGTATGCATGGGAATGCGAGAGAGGACGCATGTAGGTGGGAGCAGAGACAGGAAGCGGCGCGTGACGTTTTCCCACGTATCGTATTTCTCTAGATTTTTAACTGAAAATTTGAATTTGTATCAGGAGAACATCTGAGCCCAAGAGGTGGCACGATTTTTTTCTATTTCGCGTATGCATGGGAATGCGAGAGAGGATGCATATAGGTGAGAGCAGAGACAGGCACAAGCATGTATCAGGAAAACATCCGAATCCAAGAGGTGGCACAATTTTTTTCTCATTCGCGTATGCATGGGAATGTGGGAGAGGACGCATGTAGGTGGGAGCAGAGACGGGAAGCGGCGCGTGACGTTTTCCCACGTATCCTCAATCGTTAGATTTTTAACTGAAAATTTGAATTTGTATCAGGAGAACATCTGAGCCCAAGAGGTGGCACGATTTTTTTCTATTCCGCGTATGCATGGGAATGCGAGAGAGGATGCATGTAGGTGAGAGCAGAGACAGGCACAGGCATGTATCAGGAAAACATCCGAATCCAAGAGGTGGCACAATTTTTTTCTTATTCGCGTATGCATGGGAATGTGAGAGAGGAGGCATGTAGGTGGGAGCAGAGACAGACAGAGGCGCAAGAAGTTTTCCCACTGATCCTAAATCTCTAGATTTTTAACTGAAAATTTGAATTTGTATCAGGAGAACATCTGAGCCTAAGAGGTGGCACGATTTTTTCCTTTTTCGCGTATGCATGGGAATGCGAGAGAGGATGCATGTAGGTGAGAGCAGAGACAGGCAGAGGCGCGAGAAGTTTCTCCACGAATCCTAGATCTCTCGATTTTTAACTGAAAATTTGAATTTGTATCAGGAGAACATCTGAGCCCAAGAGGTGGCACGATTTTTTTCTTTTTCGCGTATGCATGGGAATGCGAGAGAGGACGCATGTAGGTCGGAGCAGAGACAGGAAGCGGCGCGTGACGTTTTCCCACGTATCGTATTTCTCTAGATTTTTAACTGAAAATTTGAATTTGTATCACGAGAACATCTGAGCCCAAGAGGTGGCACGATTTTTTTCGTTTTCGCGTATGCATGGGAATGCGAGAGAGGACGCATGTAGGTGAGAGCAGAGACAGGAAGCGGCGCGTGACGTTTTCCCACGTATCGTGAATCTCTAGATTTTTAACTGAAAATTTGAATTTGTATCAGGAAAACATCCGAATCCAAGAGGTGGCACAATTTTTTTCTTATTCGCGTATGCATGGGAATGCGAGAGAGGACGCATGTAGGTGAGAGCAGAGACAGGCAGAGGCATGTATCAGGAAAACATCCGAATCCAAGAGGTGGCACGATTTTTTTCGTTTTCGCGTATGCATGGGAATGCGAGAGAGGACGCATGTAGGTGAGAGCAGAGACAGGCAGAGGCGCGAGAAGTTTCTCCACGAATCCTAGATCTCTCGATTTTTAACTGAAAATTTGAATTTGTATCAGGAGAACATCTGAGCCCAAGAGGTGGCACGATTTTTTTCTTTTTCGCGTATGCATGGGAATGCGAGAGAGGACGCATGTAGGTGGGAGCAGAGACAGGAAGCGGCGCGTGACGTTTTCCCACGTATCGTATTTCTCTAGATTTTTAACTGAAAATTTGAATTTGTATCAGGAGAACATCTGAGCCCAAGAGGTGGCACGATTTTTTTCTATTTCATGTATGCATATGAATGCGAGAGAGGATGCATGTAGGTGAGAGCAGAGACAGGCACAAGCATGTATCAGGAAAACATCCGAATCCAAGAGGTGGCACAATTTTTTTCTTATTCGCGTATGCATGGGAATGTGGGAGAGGACGCATGTAGGTGGGAGCAGAGACAGGAAGCGGCGCGTGACATTTTCCCACGTATCGTAAATCTCTAGATTTTTAACTGAAAATTTGAATTTGTATCAGGAGAACATCTGAGCCCAAGAGGTGGCACGATTTTTTTCTTTTTCGCGTATGCATGGGAATGCGAGAGAGGACGCATGTAGGTGGGAGCAGAGACAGGAAGCGGCGCGTGACGTTTTCCCACGTATCCTCAATCTTTAGATTTTTAACTGAAAATTTGAATTTGTATCAGGAGAACATCTGAGCCCAAGAGGTGGCACGATTTTTTTCTATTTCGCGTATGCATGGGAATGCGAGAGAGGATGCATGTAGGTGAGAGCAGAGACAGGCACAAGCATGTATCAGGAAAACATCCGAATCCAAGAGGTGGCACGATTTTTTTCTATTTCGCGTATGCATGGGAATGCGAGAGAGGACGCATGTAGGTGAGAGCAGAGACAGGCAGAGGCATGTATCAGGAAAACATCCGAATCCAAGAGGTGGCACAATTTTTTTCTTATTCGCGTATGCATGGGAATGCGAGAGAGGATGCATGTAGGTGAGAGCAGAGACAGGCAGAGGCGCGAGAAGTTTCTCCACGAATCCTAGATCTCCCGATTTTTAACTGGAAATTTGAATTTGTATCAGGAGAACATCTGAGCCCAAGCGGTGGCACAATTTTTTTCTATTTCGCGTATGCATGGGAATGCGAGAGAGGACGCATGTAGGTGAGAGCAGAGACGGACAGAGGCGCGAGAAGTTTTTCCACGAATACTAAATTTCTAGCTTTTTAACTGAAAATTTGAATTTGTATCAGAAGAACATCTGAGCCCAAGAGGTGGCACGATTTTTTTCTTTTTCGCGTATGCATGGGAATGCGAGAGAGGACGCATGTAGGTGAGAGCAGAGACAGGCAGAGGCATGTATCAGGAAAACATCCGAATCCAAGAGGTGGCACGAATTTTTTCGTTTTCGCGAATGCATAGAAATGCGAGAGAGGACGCATGTAGGTGAGAGCAGAGACAGGCAGAGGCATGTATCAGGAAAACATCCGAATCCAAGAGGTGGCACGAATTTTTTCGTTTTCGCGAATGCATAGAAATGCGAGAGAGGACGCATGTAGGTGAGAGCAGAGACAGAAAGAGGCATGTATCAGGAAAACATCCGAATCCAAGCGGTGGCACAATTTTTTTCTTATTCGCGTATGCATGGGAATGTGAGAGAGGACGCATGTAGGTGGGAGCAGAGACAGGAAGCGGCGCGTGACGTTTTCCCACGTATCCGAAATCGTTAGATTTTTAACTGAAAATTTGAATTTGTATCAGGAGAACATCTGAGCCCAAGAGGTGGCACGATTTTTTTCTATTTCGCGTATGCATATGAATGCGAGAGAGGATGCATGTAGGTGAGAGCAGAGACAGGCACAAGCATGTATCAGGAAAACATCCGAATCCAAGAGGTGGCACAATTTTTTTCTTATTCGCGTATGCATGGGAATGTGGGAGAGGACGCATGTAGGTGGGAGCAGAGACAGGCAGAGGCGCGAGAAGTTTCTCCACGAATCCTAGATCTCTCGATTTTTAACTGAAAATTCCAATTTGTATCAGGAGAACATCTGAGCCCAAGAGGTGGCACGATTTTTTTCTATTTCGCGTATGCATGGGAATGCGAGAGAGGATGCATGTAGGTGAGAGCAGAGACAGGCACAAGCATGTATCAGGAAAACATCCGAATCCAAGAGGTGGCACGATTTTTTTCTTATTCGCGTATGCATGGGAATGCGAGAGAGGACGCATGTAGGTGAGAGCAAAGACAGGCAGAGGCGCGAGAAGTTTCCCCACGAATCCTAAATCTCTAGATTTTTACTGAAAATTTGAATTGGTATCAGGAGAACATCTGAGCCCAAGAGGTGGCACGATTTTTTCCTTTTTCGCGTATGCATGGGAATGCGAGAGAGGACGCATGTAGGTGGGAGCAGAGACAGGAAGCAGCGCGTGACGTTTTTCCACGTATCCTCAATCTCTAGATTTTTAACTGAAAATTTGAATTTGTATCAGGAGAACATCTGAGCCCAAGAGGTGGCACGATTTTTTCCTTCTTCGCGTATGCATGGGAATGCGAGAGAGGACGCATGTAGGTGAGAGCAGAGACAGGCAGAGGCGTGTATCAGGAGAACATCCGAATCCAAGAGGTGGCACAATTTTTTTCTTATTCGCGTATGCATGGGAATGTGAGAGAGGAGGCATGTAGGTGGGAGCAGAGACAGGAAGCAGCGCGTGACGTTTTTCCACGTATCCTCAATCTCTAGATTTTTAACTGAAAATTTGAATTTGTATCAGGAGAACATCTGAGCCTAAGAGGTGGCACGATTTTTTTCTTTTTCGCGTATGCATGGGAATGCGAGAGAGGACGCATGTAGGTGAGAGCAGAGACAGGCAGAGGCGCGAGAAGTTTCCCCACGTATCCTCAATCTCTAGATTTTTAACTGAAAATTTGAATTTGTATCAGGAGAACATCTGAGCCCAAGAGGTGGCACGATTTTTTTCCTATCCGCGTATGCATGGGAATGCGAGAGAGGACGCATGTAGGTGGAAGCAGAGACGGACAGAGGCGCGAGAAGTTTTTCCACGGATCCGAAATCTCTAGATTTTTAACTGAAAATTTCACTTTGTATCAGGAGAACATCTGAGCCCAAGAGGTGGCACGATTTTTTTCTTTTTCGCGTATGCATGGGAATGCGAGAGAGGACGCATGTAGGTGAGAGCAGAGACAGGCAGAGGTGCGAGAAGTTTTCCCACGAATCCTAAATCTGTCGATTTTCAACTGAAAATTTGAATTTGTATCAGGAGATCATCTGAGCCCAAGAGGTGGCCCGATTTTTTTCTTTTTCGCGTATACATGGGAATGTGAGAGAGGACGCATGTAGGTGAGAGCAGAGACAGGCAGAGGCGTGAGAAGTTTTCCCACGAATCCTAAATTTTTAGATTCTTAACTGAAAATTCCAATTCGTATCAGGAGAACATCTGAGCCCAAGAGGTGGCACGATTTTTTTCTTCTTCACGTATGCATGGGAATGCGAGAGAGGACGCATGTAGGTAAGAGCAGAGACAGGCAGAGGCATGAGCAGCTTTCTTTCGAATCCTAGGTTTCGAAATTTTTAACTGAAAATTAGACATTGTATCAGGATAACATCTGAGCCCAAGAGGCGGCACGATTTTTTCTTTGCTCCGTATGCATGTGAACGGGGGAGTGGACACATGTAGGTGAAAGCCGACACAGGCAGAGGCAACTTATAATCGATTCGACGTTTCCCAAACAATGAGAACGAGATAATGAAAAACTCTAAAATCTTTTACGTGACCCTGGGCGTTTGGCACGCGCGCATGCTAAATAATCCGCACGACGCGACGTGCCTGCACTTCAGCAGTCATATACGCACGCCATTGCTCAACATATAGCTGGCACGACTCGGCGATCGCCCGCGTGCGGGCGAAATTCAATCTCTCAGCGAGTTTAATAAATAATACTTTTAATTACTTTTGGAAAGTGAAGGTAGGTGTATCTATATATTGTAGATAATTCTCGGCCCATAAGTTTGCAAATAAGTTCACTAACATTTTAATAATAATACGGTTCTCAGGCTTTCACCGTTATTCGAATTGATCAGAAAATTTATGTATAAATTTGTACAAATGTCACTTTCATCATGAATTTTCTTGCTGCATCATGAAAATATTATTCTCATCATCGTGCATTTTTCAAGGTTCATGAAATTCTTCAGCACTCTATTTTCTGTCAATAGTCTTATTTTTTTTCAATCTGCAATTTTCAGAATTATATATTTCTACCTCCAAAACATCGAGTTTTTTCTTCCTCGAAAATTTTGTTTTTCAAAAATCTTTCGAAATTTCATTTTTTTTCTCAATAAACGTTTTTTGATCTGTGATTGAAGTTTCCGGCAGAAATTGTTTGTTATGAAAGTCAACTTTGTTTATATTTGTTATTGTGTAGTGATTGCGAAGAATATATTTTGGCTATCATCATGCCAGCAGTCTGTGCGTCGTATAGTCCTGACATTGCGTGATTACACGCATGACCTGCGTAGTTGGAGACATTATGACCGCACCAAGTCCCTAACACATCGTGCTGGTGAAAAAGATGCATTTCAGCACGCACCACGGCCTCGCACGCTGTGCGTGTACCGTGAGTGGCACGATTGTTATCTGGGTTAGGGAGGATCCCCATGTGTGGGCACGGAATCGGAAAACGGAGCGGAAAACAGACAAATCTAGTGACTTCTCCAATGAATTGTGTGTATGTGTACACCTACGCATGCAGCGTTCCGTTCCGTTTCGTTCTATGCTTCCGTGACCACATGGGGATCCTCCCTTATAGGGGGCTGTCTATTCGGCGGTCTTTAGATTTCCTATATGCCGGTGTAATCCCGAAAAGTTAAGATATGGGAGACTACTGTGTTCTAATGTATTAATCTCTGTGGGATTCGAAGAAATTCTGATACGTAATTGGCTAACTCCGTCCTAGCTCTGTAGGCGGAAGCTAATGTAAGTCATTCAATTACACATAAACCAGAGGCTCAATAAAACATGGCTTTCGGGTATACAGTCCATCGGCACCAAGGCTTCGTCGTTTTGCCGGTATCCTACCCCAATCGCAGCTTGAACATTGAACGGTTGCAGCCATGGTAAACACTATTACAATACAGTACGTATACATAAACTTTTGAACAATAATCATTTCATGAGAAATCACCGGTTAAATATATCCACCATTGCAGATAACTGTTTGTACATTTATTATTGTGAAACAGCTTATTGTCACTCTTTTCATGTTCGATTTACGTTATCCACGAAGAAAAGCGGAGAAAAAATTATCGGCAGGTTCGTAGGTATTTTATGTTGCTCCAGGTAAAATCTGAATATCATGGAGATAAACTTCATCAGCTGCATAGATCAATTGGAATTACTGATCGCACCGTGAATTTCCTTCAAATTTTCGATAACTCTATTGGGTGAAAGGGACAAATAAGGAAATAAGAAATCATTGTATTGTTTAAATTTTTGTTTTCTTTATAACAATTTATTATGCGTTTGCGCTTGCGCAGATGTAGTTACATTTTACATTTGCTCAACGTTTATCAGTGATCAGATAACAAAAATAAAAATTTATCATAGGTAATATAAACATCTGTGTATATCTGATATACTGTGCGAATTTCAACCTTGAAATTGCGCGTTATCAAACGTATATAATAATAAGCGAGTTGTAACGCCTGCGTCACAAACTTACATATTTTATATAGTATCGTAGATATATATATATATATGTAAAATACAGTAGAAATATATAATATGCAGGTTTTTTTCTTCAATTTTTATTTCAAATAAATTATAAATAAATAATATTATCATGTGTAACATCCATGATCATATAATGATAATTGTCTCATTCTAGAAATAAAAAAGACGTACTAATATACACCCATATATATTATATAATATCATTGCAAAATTCTATTCTGCTATAAATAATCATTCATAATAAATTAAATAATTCAATAGTCTTATTAGGCTAGATAGGTATGGTAAAGTTCAAAAAAATTAGAAATATAGCACATGTTTCGAGAAAAAAAAAAAAATTGAAAAAAAAATCTAGAAAACTACTCTCTTACAAAACTAAACGTTCACGTATACAACGTGACCGGTACAGGAATAGATTCATATAATTTTCAGTCTTGGTCTCAGAGATTTGTGTTCGAGTCCGCTTTATTCTGGTATATTTGCGTTTTGCAAATAAGAAAAAAAGTCAATGTTATAGGTATATGCTGCTACATGTTTCAATTCGTTTATCACGAATGGTTGAGATTATACCTAGGATGGAATTTACAGTGAAGCGTTAACCATAACTTGTAACTTTTATCGCGTAGAAGAAAAACACGCGTTTAAAATTCTCTGCAAGCGAATATAATATACGTATTATACAATACGAACACATTTCTTAAACCTGCCTCATACTTCATACTACTTGTAAAGGAATCCAATTGAATACTTAAACAACGTAGGTTTTTCTTTTTTAGTTGGAAAAGAATGGACTAAAATTAAGAATGCTTAATTAGTAATAATTAAGAATTTAGACACTTATAGACACTATTCTTCTAATATCACAAGCGGTTGAAGCGTATATTACATACTGAATTATACTACGAATACGTTACATATACATGCATATGCGGTGTAGATATATTTCTGATTTGGTATCGCGCAAATAGTGGCTCGTTACACAAGTTGATAAATTAAAATACTTAAGGCCGACACCTCTGTCGAAAAATATATGGCCGAACAGGTGGCCACTAAATTGTATTGATGTACAGCAGCGCAGGCATGCCGGCCGGTCTGAGAGTTGTTGGCACCGTTTCTCAACCGTTATAGTGAAGCGGCGCCTTATAATATTTTGACCTCCGCATGCGATCTCGCAGTTAGTTTTATCTCAACTTGGAGCAAACTTTACTTAATATATTTATTTATTAATGACTTTGTCTTATAGCATTCACGAGTTATATTCTCAATAATTATATTATTAAATATGTGATTTTTTGTTGTTTAAATCAATAAATAAATTATTCATCTTTTTTTTTCAAGTATCGTTCATTGATGCATTATTAAGATCCTATAGCCTCATCTATGATATAAATATTAATTCGTTTCACTTGATACGCCGTTTATTACTGACGACCATTTAAACCTTGGATTCATACACATAATTACACTATTACGATTAAAACTCGTCCCATTATCAAACGAGTACACACATATGTAACGGAGCGAAGAAAAGCACTGAGATTCTCCGAAATGCATATTGAATGTCAGGGATTATCATTTCACCACGTGTGTGTCCCTAGGTCGCTGTTGTACACGAGAAAAGTGCGATTAACTCAGAAAAAATTGTCTATTTAATCTGTAATCTGCATTCACCAATAACAATTATTCATCAAATCCAATTGTCTTCAAGTTTATTGGGGATTTACTAATGTTACCGTAGGTTGTGATTGAGTGTGCTCCGATCTCGATTTGCATTCGCATTTCTTGTGATGTTGTATTTTCAAAATACTATATCTCGGCGTGTTGTCTCCTACGAGTTTTGATATTTTTATCGTAACTTCATCATCTTCGAAACTATCATTATCTGCAATTCCGCAAGTATTGTGTTCTCCCTCACAACAACCAGCACCCCCATCGCAAGTTCGGATCACGGTGAACGACGGAAATATTATTTCATTCGGTTCAATAGCGCCAACGGGTAATAAGTCATCAATTTTGTATGATCGAGGCTGGGGAGTTGAACATTTGAATTGTGCTATACGTCTTCGATGTTCCCGTAAACCAGTTTGCGCTTCTGAATTACTGATGGGTACAGGCACTGCTGATGTGATTGTTGAGAGGAAAACTGCGATCACAACTACCACCCAATATTCGGATGACATTTTTAAGCCGATTGTTTAGCACAAAATTATCACAAACTTCAAAGTCACTTGAAAATAAAAAGCACAAATCTTCTTATTCTTATTCTGATTATAATTATATGCTCAGAATTCGAAATTGTTTGATCAGATCTATTATAAAATCTTCACAGTTTTATTAATATGTTTTCCAGTGTACATGGTTATTCGAAATTTTATATCAGAGTCGACGTATCCTTCCACTAATCTTCAATGATACCGTGGGTTATTATTATTATTCTATTCTCTCTCTTTATCACTTATAAAAACTATCGCCGTTGGAGGAATTAAGAGTGAATTGTACCGACAATAAGTGACTCTATCAGTTATATGCTTAAGGCACTCTTGCCGCGCGCGTCTTGCGTACGCTCGAGTCCGTTGTAAAATGATTCATATCTCCCGAGTCTCCGATGTATTTATACGGCACTCGGAGGTGCCATTGGGCCAATAGAGTGCGTACAGGAAAATCACAGGGGTTTTTTGATTACAACAAATTCGATGCGTTGTCATAGAAGCATAGAGATGGAAAAGAATAAAAAGAGGAAACGAGGATGTATGTACGTATATACGGATTCATTTTTTGCGTAACTCATATATGCTCCTATTTGCACGATATACATATTCATATCAATTATATAGGTGACCCCGCGATATCCTCGCGTACCAGCGCCATTGATTGCTTTTCTACAATTGTTATCGGCTACCTGTACCACTGCAGATCAGTATACTTAGTATAAGAATAGCGTAAGTATCAGTAGTATTTAGTATAATTATGCAGCGTACTCGCATATATTGATTACGGCGAAGAGGACAAATTATCTACTTCTTGAAATCTTTTTAATAATATTTTTCGAAACATTCGAATTCGTTTGAAAAAATAGTTTACACAGTAGGAACAATCAAATAAATGATCTCACGTGGTATATACGTATAAATTATTCACGGTTTATACAAGTGTTCATGTTCCTATTCATATTGAACATCTAGACTCGCACGCCGATATACTCGTACGAGCGAAATATAAAACCTGCAATCATTCTCACCTGCTAGCATTCAGGAATCCATTAGAAAACCAATATACACGGATGTATCTATAATATATAAATGGCCGTAACAATCTCGTGGATCTATAGCTATACCTGAAAATTCAAATCTCGCGAAGGTAATGAGTACACAAATTTTGTTGTACCTGTATTGCAGCATACTTTGCTCCTATTTAGTGATTCACCATATGCGTTCGTGAATCACCCCGGATGCAAATGACGGATACATGAAGAGGTAAATTCTTCCAGAATTCATTCAAATGAAATGATATTTTTGAATATTGAGGATTTTTCAAAACGTCAAGCTGTTGAGACAATGCGAGGTACGCAATGTGGACATCTTCCTGTTTGCAAATCCGGAGGCAAACATTGATGAGCGAACCTTTTCACTCAAAATTCTTACAGATTTTCTAGAACTGAAGTGTCACCGGCGGTCGGCCTCGATGACGTAATCGTAGAATACCGATACTTGCATCCTTGATTATGTTTCAGTTTGACGTCAAACCACATGAAAACTGCTACGCGCCCTATGCTCTGCTGAGCGTACAAGACCAGTTCATTGTTTTTTTTTATTTTCAATTTTCCAAATAGTTCTGTCATCGTATATCCATTTCGATGATAGATATATGTACTTATTTCATGCACAAGTTCTGCTCGAGTATAAATAAACTCTGGCGATCCCCGGCAATCGACACAATCTGTAGCTAAAAGCTGCAGGGTATATTTTATAACTAGTTGCTTGGCTTCGACCACTCCTTGAAAGTCGAGATTTTTGTCTGCTCACTGGTGGAGATAAAAGGTCAAGGTCGATTGTAGGGGTGGGACATGCGGTTGTCGATTCACAGATCGTAAATTTTAATCCCATATCTTCTTTCATTTTTTTGTTTGTTTTTTTTCGTTTTTCTTTGTTTACTCCATATGTTTTATATTCTTCTGACATCATGATCACACCGTATGATGAAATGAGTGCATATTGTATTAGCTGGTCACTTTCTTCTCCTTTCAATGCATCGTGGTACAAAGATGAAGGAATCTCTCACAGCAGAATAACATGATCGAAGCAATTGAAAAATTGATTAAACCTGCGGTGTAGCTTTTTTGGAATATCGAAATATTCGAAATCTCTAGTTTTTAACAGATCTTACCGATCATGCTCGTATCCAATGTATTCAACATCCTTTAAGGCGTCAGACAGAGAACTTGCAGCTAAAGAAAACGTGTAACTCCTTATTTGGGTATCGGTTGACTGGATTGCGGTCATTCAATATAATTTTTTCATCATTGACATACAATTATAAATGATTATATGCATGATGTATGTAAGTAATTCGGTCTAATTCGTATACTTCCTCGTTCTTTAACTCCCCGCTTCAACAAGGCAAGTTATTCTAATTACCCTGAAAATTGAAAGTTGAGTTTTCACTAGACGTCCACGTTCTGAGATCTGGGGAATCATTTGCGACCATTTGTAAATGGACCCTGTTTATGTCCGTTGATAAATTGTGAATGAACGAACGATCTTAACTTCCAATACACGAATCTATGCTGAGTCACGTAACTTAAAACTGATTAGATTTTGAGTTAGATTGGTTCAGTCGTTTTCGAGTCTTTTAAAAAAGAACATTTCGAATTTCTTTGGTACGATGATAATTTGAGACCGTATTAACAGATTTTAACTCTTAATTAGCCAATCAATCGGAATTCTTGTGACCTCAAACCGATTGCGTTTTGGATGCGATCGGTTCCTCAGTTTCCGAATTATTCCGATGAGAAAAATTTGACGATGAAAAAGTCCATTTTGTTGGCATTTTTTTTTTTCTTCAGTGTCCTATGTTTTATCCTATTTTTTACATTTGGAAAATTCGTTCCGAATCTTCTCATTTATAAAAATTTGTCCACAGCATTTTTCCGGAACTAAAGAAAATAAAAAATTGTGGCTCTTTTTTTTATATTCGTGACTTTTAGTATGAAAACGCAGGAAAAACAAACAATAACAATAATAACTGAGCTCGAAGAAGCGGAAAGTTTACGGACTAGCCCATGGTCAGCCGATTACCAGCTTTTTTAGTTTCTATATGTACCTTTTTTGTATACCTAATGAATTATTGTGTCACTGTGGTTAAATCTACCTATACATCATAATCATGCATTGCTAATTGAAGAATCGTCTTTTATTGCAATTGAGTTTTCATTCATTCACGAACAAAATTTCTATTTCTTTTCCTTACTTTACGTACGAATGTAATATACATCAAATTATAAATCATAATTTGACCACTTGGGAGAATATTTAGGCCCATGGCCATGGTCGAAATCCAGGATCAAAACCTAAACCAGGATTCAAACGACTGATTATTTCATATACGAATTTCTCAATATTCGGTTCTGTGAAGTACAGATTTTTAAATCTCCGTTTCCAAATTAAACTCCAAAATTTGTATAGTCTGCTAAGGAAACTGAAGACTTCCTTCGACGATATTTATTTCATAAGCTACCAGAAGCGGGAAAAATTTAATGGCTCTTCTGAAGTGACTCAATCAATTCCTCAAGAATTCCCTTCGAAACGGAAAGACTTGTCAAGGATGGTCATTCTGTGGTGGTGGATGAATCAAAAGGAGAATTGGCCTCACTCGATAGATTCAATTCAATCCGTCTTTTTCTATGAAGTAATGGGCAAGTAATATATTCAGTCGGGGGTCATTTGAATTGTATTGTATTGCATACATGAACTAAGTAAACGAGAACTAGCGTGAAAAGCTATCGCAGATTACCGCATCAGTGCAATTTCGGTCCCATCTCTACGAAATTGTAGTTATGAGGGGGCTCAATGATGACAGGAGTCATATTCACATCGAAGTATCTTCCTCAACACGAAATCGTTGTTTGAAATCATGCCAATCTATTTGATCATTGGAATGAAACTCTGTACTTATCTGCTAACGTGTTCAACGTCCGAGTGACAGAATCCTTAATCTTTCCGAATGCATGGTATTGAAGTTCCTACCGACAGCTGCAGGCAACAACATCGTATTTCAGATTTTGGTTCAAAAACATCGTTTCTCATGTTAGGATATTGTTCGTCAATTTTTCTGAGGCTACGCCAAGAATAAGAAGATAAGTAATCCATGAGAATTGAGGTATATTGTGTTTTCATGCTGGGAAACAGATGATGATTTCTATTCACCAAAGATATGTCAATAAAGTTATTTTCATGTATTGGTAGTTTTCAACATAATTGTTGAAGTTGGTTCATTATAAAACTGCAGATTTCTCTCACTATTAGCAATTCTGATTAATCAGTATGCATGAAAATAATTTAATATGTCAGGTGATTAGATACACCCGAGAATTGCGCTCTGATTTTGGAAGAAAACGCGCAATCTTGAATGAAACTTTCAAGTTAACCAGTACCTAATATATACTTTTTCGAGAATCATGTAACCGTCCGTGGCGTAGCCTTAGAAAATTTCATGAGCGAAATATTACCTCGAAAAGCGATATTCCTGGACCAAAATCTCAAATACAGCTATGTTGTAGTCCTCAAACGTCGATCTTACTTAGTGACCACTGTGTTAGGAACCTGGATCGACAATCGAGACCTGTGAATAGAACGATGGTAAGAAAAAAGAGACAAAACAATTATGGATGGACAAATCGCAAGCGTTTTCCGAGATTCATCTACTATATTGATTTAAATTCAGCGATTCAGTAATATCTGATTCAATCTGAGTTCCGAGTCACTATGATATGTGAACTGAGAACGCAGCTTGAGCCAGAATCAAAAACCCAGCATGAATGCTTATAGCCACCACTAACATGAGATTCATGAGATAAGAGTGCCAATGAATTAATCAGAGATCTAACGTTCGAACAGACTTGTGTTGAATTTTCCTCTGTTTGATGTATGGTAATCAAAATAGATCCTAATAAGGAAATAAATGATTATTGAATTGTTTCTAATTTAAAACATCCTCGACGGAAAAACTTCGTATCATTCGCCGCCAGAAATCTCGTTCGGAAGTAAAGCTGTGGTGAGCATTTCATGACGACTAACGTCCAACCGCAGATGAAACACGGACATCAATGACCGCGGTATTTGTTACAAGAACAAACGTTGAGAAATAGTAAAGACGTCAACCAAGCGCGAACGCCTGTTTCCTGTTGCATTCAATAAACGGATTTTGATAACGAGTGTTTTTGAACGGGTTCCTGTAATACGGATATAGGTCTATTAACGAGTAAGCATTCCAACACATTTTCAGTTTTTTAAATTTTTCTATTAAAGAATCGTCATTCTTCACACATGTGGGAAAATGAATGATCAAGACTCGTGTCTATAGACACGAAGTAAGCAAGTCTACTCAGGAAGAAAGGAACAGGACAAAGAAAGAAGTCAACCGCGTCTGTGATAATCCGTTCCTATTCAGTACTTTGAACATCGGTTCATGGTAATTAAAACTGTGTCGTGAGACGGGGAAGAATCTCTAGGGTTCTATGAAAACAGTCGGTCGCCGGATGGAATCCTAACTAAACCGTCACAATAAATACGTCATTGTTTTATAATAAGCTTCATCTTGGAATCCCCCTCGTCCAGAACCGAAGCCATTATGAATGAGAACCCGAATGCAACTATTTCCAATTTCACGCAATCCCATGCAGTATATATCAACGTGGCTGTAAAAACCTCTCATCTTACACGGAAAAGGCTCGGTCATCTCTTCAAATCACAATTTCATCCTCGAAGAAATTTTAATTCCTATAGGTACTATATTAATTGAGCAAAATTATGTTCGATGTGTTGATCATAGCATGAAATAAACCCGAACAATATTTTACTTCAGACGGTTAATTCATGATGCTATACCCTAAATTTTAACTTATTCCACAAATAAAAATGAGGTCCCCAGAGACTACGAAGTGTAGATAGCAAATGAAGCTGGCTTATAAAAGTTATTAAGTTGCTGACAAAATTGTGGACCGCACTCTGCTCACAATCTGATAGCGTTATCACGAAATATTCAGCAACCGAAACTGGCAAAATTTTCTTGCCTGGCTGCTCGTATCATTTACCAATCTGAGCTCCACTATTTTGTGTGTTCCATCGAATAAGGTCTGCGTTTGAAAATAATTAGACAATGATATAAGCAAATTCATAGATTTCTGTCGTTTGATCCGGAAATTACGAACATCATAATCTTAACTTTCTCTGCGACTATAAAAGGCTGGGATACAATTGGATTATGTAGTTTGCTCGTTGATTGACAATAAATGATAACAACTCAGAGAATGTTGAATGTCGATGGGTATTTTGTCTGGCTTTTGCATTTCATCAGAATACTTTTTCGACTATGATGATTAATCGTCAACAATTACGATACAGCAAAAACTGTGGCCGATCCAGCGCAATCGCACTTTCCTACGAGACACAGTTTGAGTGTGTTCTATCACTATAATTGTGCCAATCAAATTTCTCTAAACGAGTCATCGTGACCATGAAATATAGGAAGAAGAGAACTCACTCTGTTGTGATATCGATGTATTAAAATCATTGCGGCTGCTTACAACCGGACAGGTGAAAGATCGCAGATATGTAACTATACACATTTTCATCGCTTGTGTACAGGATTCTGGACGTTTAGTCCACGTGGTGCATACCGATTTGGCAAGTTAGCAATCTTGGATCATGGTGAAATACTTGGCCGGGATATACAGACTGAGATCAGTGTAAGATCGTAGAATTTCCTACATTTGACATAGCTCCACAATTCCTGCAATTACCACTTCGCGAACACCGACTCCGGAATCGACGTGTAATCAACTTGAAATGAATGAAATCAATGCAAGGTTCTATGTATTCAAAATGTATTGACGTCGCTCGAAATCGTCAAACATAAAGCAGATTTCGGATCGCATGAAAATCGCTGAATGAAAAAAAAGGGTGGACATCAATTGAAATCATTGAAGTCGCTCGTCACTCAATCCGTGAGTGAATAATCCCTCGGTATAAGCAAATCAATCGTAGCCGAATGAAAAAATAGCCATCAGTGAATTAGGCGGCTGGTCTAGATTTAGTTAATATTTAGTAACGAAATCAAATGTCATACATATGTATAAAATCTGAATATTCGTGACAAAAATTTACGGCATACATCTTGCCAGATTAATGCCTTCTAACCATCCTGGAACTGGCATGAAGATAGCACAAGACCGCACAGACGTTCAAAGCAGATTGCGAATGTCTCATACTCCTGTGATTGCGGTTCTCCAGTAGTAAACAGGTGAATCAAGCTACTCGGACTGTGCATGCTGGTCATTATACGTGACTGTTTCACTGCCAATTGGACACGCGTCCAGCTTTAGGACCCATCATATACAGTTTACGTTATGATGCTGTGGAACGCGAACTCTATTACTAGGTGACTCACGTTACTCTTAAATATGTGTAATATGCAGCAGAACGAACATGTCAATGGTCCTAGTACGTACATTATACTCATAGCGTAATGATTTGAGTATGGCAACGCAGATACAGAAATTGCTATTACGTCACTATACGGTATCGTGACGCAATGCATCAATTGGTACGAGTGTGGCATGAAGTTGTGATAACATTAGCCTAGGATGACGCTTTATGCAAAGCAGATATGCGATTTTCGACGATCCCGATATTCCAATTCACTCATGTAACGATTAATTTGATTCATAATTATTATGAATTATATTGAATTCAACTACTCGAACAATCTCTTTTAATGCATTTATTCGTACTACACATCATATCATTTTACAAACACATCAGCGCTGCCATTCAATTCATTACCCATTCTTAGTATAAGAAAAAATGCTGCTATCAAAGAGATATCAGTTAATCAGATCTGAAAATGTGAACAATTGAATTTGTCCAAATCACTCTTGGAACCGTATAACAATAAAAGCCATTCATGCGAATGTTTATTCCAAGATGGCTATAAAGCCCCACGCTTAACAGAAAAAAGTATTTCGGGCCTCTTACTAATTGTAAGTGGATCTATGCCAGACTCTTGAATGTTAATTAGGGTCATCGAGCCCTTCCCGTCATCATCAATCGTGTATTTCATGCTCCACATGTACTGAAAAGGGTTTCTGTACAACTCTAATCGGACATCGATGAAACAAAATTCAAAGATTTCTGTTGCTTGGTCGGGAGCTTATGAAGGGACGGTGACACACAATAGACTAAACCCTTGGAATCAAAATTCTACACGGTACTTGATATTTTACATCAAATCATTTTCAATTGAAAGGCATGCTATGATAATATTAAGTAGAGACGAACTCTTAAATTTTAGGAATAATCATAACTCCTTTTAGTAATCATTCTATTCAGAATTCAGTTTGTAGAAAATTTAATAATCGTGTCATATCGAAACGGGTAAGTTGAAAACCCTAAGAACATTTTTGAAGCCTTTTCTCTGATGTAAATTTTGATACCATAAAGTTTCAAAAAATTTGAAACTCCAAAATTCGATGCTGTTCTGAATTATCAAGAATTATCCATATTCTTGCAATCTCATACCCCCACCGCAGGTACTGAACGCTGTGTTTGTTATCACGCGCGGTACATGAGGACCACGACGGATATCGATACTATTCGGAGTGGGGGTACGAAATTGCTTTCCTCGTCCTGAGCGTATCGTTACCGCGATTACAGCATACCTATATATTCTGAGGCTGAAATGGCCGATTGCGTGACCCCTGATTTTGGGCCTACGAAATACGATGACAATAGGGAGTACTTTTTTGATAGCTGTTATGAATGAGCTAGTTTTCATATCAAGATGCACACTTTTCTTGAATGCCGAGATGAATTCACATGAAAAAAATACACCACAGGCACAGTCGAAAGGGGCTCGATGCCCATACATTTAATCCATAATGGAAGGGAACACAAAAGCTGGAGGTGTTAGTTTTCTTGAGCTAGAAAAGTTTCATTCACAAGTAAATCTCGTAGTGTTTTGACGGGTCACGAAGTCCACCTCTTTCGCTCCGCGGTTTTGAACAACCGCGTCGTTGAGCCGGTTGTTGGCTTCGTGACAAAGAACGATATTCGCGATCCATCAATTCACGTTCAAAGCTGAAGCCGAGGCCTGCTTTACTAGCTGAGTTCGGTACATGCATTCTGAGCAATCAGAGCTCTCCTATCTTTTTTTAACTCATGTAAAAAAAAAGATAGAAGTACTGCGATTGCTCAGAGATATATGTACAGAACTCAGCAACTAAAGCCAAGGCCTTGACCACGACGCTCTTATCAGGCATATAATTCGCATCGCTATGTTTCAGGTGTAACTTTCACGATCTCTGCAGGGGGCTGTGCTGCAAGACTACTTCCGCATTCGTTAGGAAATCGGTGTGAATAGATATCTGTCCCTATTTTAGCGCTGTACTATACCTACAAAAAGCTCAAAGTAAGTCGTGGCGATTTTGAATTTAGTTTCTAATTTCTTGTGAAGAATATTGAAATAAAACGATTTCAAAGTGTACACAATATTTGGAGTATTTGTGTAAACCACTTGAAAAATGCGGGACTATTTCAAACGATTTTTCGCAACTGTGGAGCTGCATTTTTCTAAAAAAAATGTATATCTACAATATTGCATATCGGATGATCTCAATTTTTTTTTGTTGGAATTTGTCTTCTGCTCAGAAGCATGGGAGTGAAAAAGTACCACCTTCCATGTATAGGGTTGGGAAAAGATGGCAACTCGACTATCGTGGTGTAAGGACTTTTCATATTCGTACTCATCATCTCACCTCAATCGTGCTTGATAATGGGATGGATAAATACACGGAGTGCCGAATTTTGCCTTAGTATGATCTTGGATGTTCACTTCATTGGAAAGTTAAGTTTGGAAAAATATTTTTCCAATCCACAGCATTATAGGTGTCACCGATGATACAATTATTTCATACAAACATATTACAGATAACAGAATATTATATAAGCCCAAAAGATATGTAACGTATATAAAACAAGATTGACCAATCTTCCATTAATGGAAGTGAAATCATGTTCAGTTTTTTGAATTCTTTTACCATTTCTTCCCTTTATCAATTTTTTAAAAATCGTCTCAAAAGCTGCCGATTTATAGTAACTCCATATTTTCTCCAAAACACCGATGTTTTCTTTGTCCTATATACTGGTATCAGGTATGATGAATCGTAAACTGGAGATAATAGTATACGACCGTTCAAATGCAAGGATCTACTGCAACTAAAGCAAAACTTGATTTTTGCTACTCATTATTTTTCTCTGTAAATCGTATAGCATTCACCTTCTAGACCTTCTACTGTGTTCAGCTTACACACCGATGAACTTTGAACTAACAATAAGTTTCCAACTGTTCACGCTCCCAATCACTGTACCCTCTTGATTTTTGTTTTCCATCACTTTGACCGCTTCAATAAATAAGTCAAACGAGATCAACTCGGCGGACCATTCACCTTTTCGGAGTTTTGAATTTTTCGAGATCTTTCAGCTGGTAATCAGACTTTTTAGCTTTCTGTTTTGTAGATATGGCTTTTGGCATGCAATGCATTTTCTCCCAGTTTCCCCATAGCCTAAGTATTATTTACTCTGCATGTGTCATTCAAGTAGCGTTCCCTCTTCGACGCCATTGAATCAAAGTAAAGATAGGTATCTTCTAATATTCGGTAAGAGTTAAAGATTGCTCTGTGGTACAGAAACGTAATTTGTTGAATAAAACAGTAAAACAGAAAATAGTGAGGATATCAAGCGCTGAAAACGCGCAGATTGCATACACTATGCAAATCAAACTAGATATGAGCCAGAACATCGACCTTTCATATAATCATCGGATTATCTTGTTCTGAGATTTATTCGTTCTATCCACTGTGTTCACGAGGAAAAAAGTGATCATGTTATTCTGCTATTCACACTGCTATATGAAAAAAAGAGCAGAAAAAACTTGTTGTTTCGGGGAATTCGGTACCTGAATAGCTCATTACTGACATGTGGCGGACGCCGTTTTTTCACGATAATCACATATTATGAACCAAGAATTACAATTTCAAACATTTGACCGTCTAGCCGAGTGATGCCTTCCTGGAATTTCCGATAAAATTTTCATATGAATTTTTATGTTTGTATTTCGGTTCAATCCAAATTACCTTCATGCAGAGCCAACCATTCCTCTAAAATCGCATATAACTGTGTTGAGAATGGTTTTTCAATCCTGAAATTTGACCTACTTTTTTAGTAGCACGGCAATCAAATGTTATTTATATATTTAATAACTTGAAGTTGGATGAATGAATCATTCGGTTCTCATCGAAAGATCACGTTTCCGTTTAGTGTTCTGATCTTTCACCACATCAGGAAAGATGGGCTCGATTTCAGACTCGTACGCGACTACCGGTGAATGTCGAAGGAAAATATTCATTGCAAGAATTTCCATAACTAAATCATTGAAAATAATACCTACTCCCATTACTAGTTATATTATCATCTCTTCCAAGATAATGCGTAGGTACGCGTCCGGTCATATCCCAGGCCTGAATTACCACACTCGCATTATTGCGGTCAGTTTTATTCTCAACACAGAGTTCTATATATAGGCGAAACACGTGTCAATAGAAAAAATTATCGTCTAGGTCTGCGTATAGGCTTAAGATATTCATTGTAATCGATTCGATGACATACTCGAGGGATATCCCCTGGAGCGAAAGTACGTAAGTATATCATTTGTATACAAGATCGGTATTATTATTTCAGCACGCCTATGAAATTTCACATTCCAGGTACATACGTCATAATGTATGGGTTACATCCAATGGTAGGTATCTATATTGAGTAGTAATTATGTAAATTAATGATCATAACACATGTTCGAATCCCACCTATTCGACACACGCGAGAACTCAGAAAGTAAATTTGCTTTGATTATTTCAGAAAGAGAGAGAACACATTCGAGCATCAATCTTGGGAATTTGAAGGTCTTCGAAGAACAGTGACAGTAGTATATATACTAATTATTTGAACAACTGACGAAGGATCAACCCAGATAACAGCCTCTTCGCTCATGTGATACATGCAATTAACATTTTTTACGAAATTGCTACACGGCGCAAAGTCCGTCTTTAATTTTCTGTAATACTTAGGGCCATTTATTCGTGAGGTAACGACGACATCAAAGTTTCACATGGGTGTCACGACCATGTGTCTTTGTGGGAAATTCCGACGAGTTCCTATGCCGGTAAGAGGTCCAATCCCTAGATTTTCAGCCTGAATAGAAGTACAATGCGCGGATCAGGCAATTTACTGATTGTGAATTCGTGTACATTGGAACAGGTGGATTCACGGGCATTCCTGATTCCATAGATGTGTTCATACGTTTTAGGTCCTATGTACTCCACGTTGTTTCCAAAATTTTAATATGCTTCGAGACCATTATCGATACGAAAAGTATTTCACTGTAAATTGAACTCTGGAAATTGTTTGAAGAAAAGTTACTAAATGTTCGACTATAATTCGTACTCATACTCGTACACTCCTCTGAAGATGCAATATCTTGAAAAGTTTCCCGACGAAGTAGAGGCCTGCAACTGCTAAAATACTTGGAAAGGAATATAAGCTATAGCACGAATTCTTTTCAGATCAAATCAACTACGGTTTTACTCGAAATCCATACCAATATAGATCTAAAAATGACTCAACGTATAATTCTTTCTACCAAAGTTTAATGACAATGAAATCGTTCCGCTCGTTCGAAATTTATCAAACAAAAATATTTATTGAACGACTGATGAGCGAACGTCCCGCCATTATTATTGGACATAAATTCATATGAACAGATATTGAAACTATCATTGCAACATTCTAGGAACTATATAAGATTACTGAATAACTTTAAAACAGTTCATTTCTACGATTTCTCACTTTGTTGACTTGATATTCATGTTATAGAAATGATCAGCCTGTATTATATCCTCATCAGTTGCAACTCGAGGATTTATTGATTGGTCTCACCATTTTTATAATACGACGAAATACATTGTAGGGGCTGACTTGACTCAAAATTTCATTTTGATACCGCTAAAGATTTTGGCACCGATATACCTGTATATGAGACTTATCGCTAGTTTGTTGGTTCAGCCAAGTTCTTCGTAGCCATGATTTGAATCGAGTGAATATTCATACCGTGCCATCACGGCGGCGGCAATTACATCGAGTTACAAGCGTGACTTTAAACGACCGCAAAAAGCAGGCTGCCGCATGCGTTTATAATAAAACCGGTCGGAACTTGGAAGACTTAACAAAACTTGAAGGAATCTGGTTTGCGCAATCATCAGGAAAACCCCCGACAAGTGATTAATACTTATTTATGATATATGTACCTGAAATGTGTTTGGTAGTAGTGTACAATGAATACTCTACACAAAGTATTATTCATCAAACGGATGCTAAATTTGGAATGATCTTTCACCTATGGAAACACATAATTATCCCTTCAAATATTATGCCAATCCTTCTACCGTCGATTGCATATCGCCTTACAGAACCAATCAATTGACGAGTAGCTGTTTCAACGTATTCAACAATAAAATTTCTGGTTTCTATGGATGTAGTAGCATAAAATGTACGTGCGAATATAGGCAGCAGTTAAGATGTCAAGATTGTGGGATTGCAATTATATATCATACTGTTTATTTTCCTCGTGGTTATATGATAATATTATCATTATCATAGACACTGTTAATGCGTATCTGTACCTATATAATACTCTTAGGTTTCACATCTTAAGGCTACCACAGCGATGTGTAGATATGTATGTATATACAATATCATCGAAAAAGAGTGATGAAATGTGCGTCCAGTCTTGAAATAATATCAAATTATCTTACACCTCCAATCAATTGGGATCTGAATCCAGAGCCTTCTCCATCTGCAGGCTATAACAGCTAACAATAAGTCATACGGCCAGTCAACCGTTATTTTTTCTGCCGTGTCTGTATATACATTCGTATTGTTTAAGTACCCAATTACTCTCTGATAACCTCAAATTTTTCGATACCAGAACACAAACACACTTATATGAATAATTATGTTTCATGCATGCGTGCATAAATTATTCTATACTTTTGATATGCGATCGCGGGAATTGACCACTCACAATTGTGAATCTTACAATAAGTTGGTTTCGAAACAGTTCGGCTTTGTCTCCATAGTTCTTTGCGTAAGAACAACACCGCCACGGTATAATCTATTGGAAACAATAATTGTCTGTACAATATATCGTGCTGCAGCTGTTATAATACAATACATCCAGAAACCCGAAGTGCACCAATGTTACCTTGGGTTGCATTTGCGAATGCTGTCATAGACGTATATTGCATTTAATCCGCAAGCAACATGGGAGGATAGATAATGTGTATCAAGCAATTAGACCATCGATAATTTGTAATTCATATGTATCATAAATCATTCTATATGGGCATCAGAAATCATGTCGCTCTACTTCGTATTATACTAATGAGTAAAATACGTCATTAGTGCGGCGTCAGTAGGATTCTATTGACAGATGTCGATGGAAGTACGAAGCAGTATCTTCTCGACCAGTCAGAATTATAATTTAGGGTAATTTCGGGAAAGATGGCCAACGCGGGTTTGATTCGAAACATTCACGATCAAAAACGCGCATCTGTCCGTGGGGATGCTCCTTGCCATCTGTTCTAACAAATAGCATGAACTTTACATGCAATGTCACCAAAAAATTAGTTCTCGTAGAAAAAGCCTCGTTGGCCATCTCTCACGCATGGCATCGCCCCCTGAATTACCCCACATCTATTATGAGAGCAATTTCTATTTATAGAAATCTAAGTATAACAATACAGATCTTCCTCTGACATTTTTTTCCGAATACGCGTGGCATTATATCCCGCCAATTAGCATTTATGAAGAAGAAATAATAAGAATCCTATTACGGTAAATTGATATAGAGCAGTATAACTCATCCACCCCAACCATTCCTCAACATCCGATTACGTCAAGACGTGTTCCGCCCAGAAGAATTTCAAAATTCAGAAGCCTCACAGATTGCATGTATGTACTGTTGCAACTTGTTCCGGGGAAATGAATAAATTAATATACACAACATCTGCATAAAAGTGTTCCTCATCCTGGAATGAGTAATGTGTCGAAGTCTATAATATATGTAGATTCACGTGGATTATATATGGCGATATCGGAACCGCCGGAAATGACGTGCAAGCGAGGATATACACGGGGATTTAACGCGTTCAGTATATTCACCTATGTGTACATTTATATGCACATAGGTGAATATACTGAACCGATATGTACGACATGCTTACTTTTCGAGTTGCCGCAGACATTAAGCAAAATATGTAAATAATTCTGCAGACTGACAAGATACCACAATGTTTACGTATTGAAGATAAGTATATTGAATCGAAGGTGAGCAATAACAACCAGTTGCATTGCTTGTTTCAATACAAAATTTGTATATTTGTGCATAGAGAGCCGATAAGACTATATACACTCACGTAAGAAAATTATAAATTGTACCAACATCGACCGGCGAGGATTCTTCATGTTTTACATTTCCTTTGAAACTGTACGCTTTGAGACTTCACCTGAGCCTATTACTCATCAAATCGAAGCATCTCTGCGTAATATGCGTAGTGTAGTGAGCACGGTGTGATATATCTCCTAAAAATGTCGTGCTCTACTGTCAACCGGTTGCAGGTGCGGCCTTATGGATTTCTTAATTTTTGGAATAAAGGTTACGATTTCGTAATACTTGAACCCCCAAGAAGCATGAATAAAACATATTTCTCCACTGATGTTAGACCGTTATTGCTTTGGCCTTTGAAAGTCGAAAAAAGCATGCCACTGAATCAGCCACACAACATATACCTGGTAATTAGTTGGGCAATTTCCGGTCTGGATCGCTGGACAATTTTCTCGCGTGACACTCCTTGAATTGTAAGATTCATTTCGGAATTATTCTGATTCAATCGTTTTTCTTTTTCATTAATCCTATTCTCCTACGCTGTTGGAAATGATTGAGAATTTGCAACACATTTACCATACAAAAGTCTTGCAAAATTACAACTGCAGCGTAGCAATCTTGAAACTGACAGTTGAATTCGTAATTTTACTAAACTTTTGTAGGAAAAATACAAAACTGTCTGTGAATTCACCAAATTTTATAATAAATTTACAGTGGGAATTCATATACATCCGTTCCCATTTAATAATTTATGCAAAAAAACTTTGCATAAGCATGTCCTTTGATTCAGAATCAGTACGGAATCCTTGCTTTATTTACCTCGGAAATTCCGCAACGATGGGTCCCATGCCCATGAACTAGCTCACTAGTTGCATATAGTTAGGTCTTTAACTCGAATTGTGTTTCATTGCTATAAATAGCTCGGGCCACGATTTATATGCAAAAACTGCTTTTAGCACTTGTAGAACCCCCGAGACCCCAATGAAAATTGCGTAATTCTCTCCGCTAATGAATCATCTATGGGGACAACGCATCGTTCACAATCCCCATTGGAGTTCCCCTGATCAATTGCACCGTAGTTATATGTATTACCTCTGTAAGTCTATACGCTGACGATGTACTTTGAGATTCTTCAACCTGACAGCGTATGTGGTCATTCTTGATAATATGATCACTATGTATTCATGAATGAGTTTGGCGAGGTTCCATTCGAGAAGTGTAAACTGGGTTCGTTTGCCCAAGTCACACTACTAGTTATAGTGATTAAGGACAGAACTACGAGTTACTACAGTTTCGAATTTACGTAGGTGCGTTAAAAAAGTACAGATATTATTTTCATTTTTGGTACCAATTTATGGAGGAAAAAAGAACTTCATTCGTGCATGGAGATTATACGGTTATATCTCATGTCAAAGCAATGAAGCAAGATTCAGTAAGAATATAACGGCTACCGAAAACTGCAGATGTACCTACTACGAAGAAGCGATCGTTGAACCAAATAGAATTCAGTCAATGAGGGAGGATCAAAAAATCAATTGACCACACTGAAAGAAATGGCTATATCTTGCTGAAGTTAAAAGAAAAACATTTTTGAAACGACTGATTTGTTAGTAATTTTGACAATTGTATGCTGCTATATTATTGATACAATTATTGCTGACACGCCATCCGCGTAACAGTAGTATACATACATAAGCTCACTAGCATAATATGCATCTAGTTATTCAAACGAATCGGCGTATCCGTAATTTTAGCGTATAATATAATGGTATTGTAGCCATTTGTTTGGCCAAATCAGCGATACGTATCATTAAGTCCGGCGCAGAGCGTGGGCCCAACCGTACGTGTACCAACTAACAATGTACGAAACGCAAGGAAAACAGTACTGAAACTGAAACGAGCTACACGGAAAAATACCTGATGCGTTCGTCTTGGAATCATAATTGCTTCAGGTATCTGAGCCTAACCATAATCGTATAGGTATTGCACGTATATTTCGGGCTGTCACTATACCAGGCAGACGTTCTAACTAATTCAACCAGAATTATTGTTGAGTTACTTGTGAATTTCTTTCAGTGCAGGTATCGTGGAATTAATATATTCCTGATTGATTCGAATGACGGCTGACTGAGACTGAGAATAGAAGCACACATGAATTCTAATCGATGTTAGCGCCATTCTTCAAATGAAACAAAAAATAATACAAATAAAATGATATTCCGGATTAATTGTGAATGCTTTCGATTCATTTCAAAGATCCATGTGTGATAAAATACCTTGGTTTATCGGAACAGTTTTACATATCTGGACGGAAAAAAAATTTTCGTTGCTGTAGCAATACTTTTCGCTAATTTAGCAGTAGTAAAGTATTGAAAGAGACGGTTTTGTTGATACAGCGAAGGTTTTGCTGGACAAGCCACACATTTAGCTATCAGACAAACGGTATTGCTGAATTGGAATACGAACGTATCACATAACGTATTGTCGGATCAGCAATACATCCGGTCGTATGAAGAAAACCCGACAATTCGCCTCTACCGATACTTCCTTCCAATATCCAAAAAATTTTTTCCCGTGTATTTCAGGATCTGAGGCAGTTGGTTTTTTATGTATAATCGTAATAGCGTAAATACTGTACACATGCATACACAGGAATAAGCAGAAAGGTGGAGTCATACGAGGAATTTCTTGTTCTGACGATGAGACAGAAGTCGATGGCACGCGTATCGTCACCGTCTGCACGCTTATCCCTGTATCGCAATACGCAAAAGAGGCGCGTTCACGCTCGTTTGTGATGTCGTGGTAACCGCACATTGTGGGTTGCAGCATTGAACTGAAAAATTCACATACGTAGTCAATATGTAAGTATTCATAATTCTGCGGTCTGAAGGAAACCCTGAGTAAAACAGCATATTCCACTATATCATCCCATGAAATATATATATAGCTATTATACTCGGACAACGCATGATATGTACATAAATGCGACATTGTATAGGTATACGAAATTTTACAATTTAATATCGAGGGCAGACCCATTCCACTGTCATAAACTTCTATAGAATATTTTCTCGTTGTTTGCTCAGCAGGTTCGATCACATCCCAGCAAATCAATCTCATTCCAACCCACGAATCACAGATTAGTCAACGTTGACAGGTCTAGACCATTTACGGCGTGAACGTGAAATAAGTGGTCATATAGCTTTGCTTGACAATGAGTCTCAACGTCTAATGAGAGATCCATAGCCTGATTATCCGTTCGTTTCATTATTTTGTTCATTTGTGAAGAAATGCGATGACTCAACGGCGTAATAAATATCTTGCTTAAAGTTCAATCATAATGAGTGGATGTGTGATACGTATACGAATATACAGTTTACAAGCGGTTCAAAACTTCATCAAAGTTTGAATGAAAAAATCTGAAATATGCAGGTTTTTCCGGTCTAGTAATCAGATGAACCCTCTGGGTCTAATTTAAACTTCCGGTTTTTGATAAGAAATTTCGGCTCTTGATTTTCGACCAAAAATCTACAGGTATCCAATATACGCAAGCAGGTCTGAATTTATCTGTTCGGGGGGCCAGGGCTGCTTGAACATTTGGAATCCCTACCCAACAATACTCAAGCTGAATTCATTTTTCTCTTAATCGTATCGCAATACTCGGGGCCCCCTGAAACACGGGGCCCGGGACTATAGCCTCTATAGTCCCAAATCGAGGCCTGTACCCAAGAGCATAAAACTAAATGATTTTGCCGTCTATGTATTGAAGATGACGCCTAAAGAGCTTCGAGCTCGCAGAACACATGAGCAGGAAGTTTTGGGAGCGCTCAGACGTCGGCCGAATCGACTACATGTGAAATAAGGTACGAAAAAAACTAGTAATATATCTACCGTTAAATTCGCTTATTTTACTTTCTCATCCGGAGAGAAAGTATTGTATGCATGAGACTTTTTTGACCTTGCGATTACGACGTATTTGTAGTATTATATCTTGAGCAATGCAGAAAAGTAAGTGGAACAATTTTGTGTGTTTGAAGGTGAAACTTGAAAATTTGAAGGTGGATATTTGCAACTGAGATCTCGATCCCTATTGTTTTTGGGGCGAATTTTTACACGAATTCAGCTTCTAGATTTTGAGTAAAAAACGGAGTGGCCAAATGGCCGCTCGGACTTTCGTGGTAAACCAATCGATTGATCGGAAAAGTAATCGATAATAATAATGAGAATGAAAAAATAGCTACAATTTTAGATAGCTAGAAATTTGAGTCATACTGTTATAGATTAAATCAATTGGGAGAATCGGAGAATCTAGGCATATTGAAAATTATTGACGATCATTTATACAAAATTTACAAAAGTTTATCCCGGGATGTTATGGTAAATTTTCCATATGTTTCGAATTCCATAAGTTTCGTAGAAATTGACTGTGGTACGTGATGTCACACGTTCAACAATCGATTGACTAACGAATATCAATTATAAAATCCGTGCGGCAATTGTCTAATGTGTGAACATAGGCGCAAATTTGCTACATTATTATTAATTATTATTATTACATTATCATTTATTCATTATTTGTTACATTTCGACGAGACATTTGAGAGTTAACCCAACATCCAGAGATAAACTGTCGACAACTTCATTCTACTTGGAGATAATTGTCGAATGTAATGCACAAAAGTGATAAAATTTGGCAATCATTCGACGAGTGAGCGTTATTATTATTATTCGAAATTACTTACGATATATTTAAGCCTGGTGCAGACAATGCGTTTTTTCGTTGTAAATTACATGCGAGGAAGCATGCATGCAGGCATGTGTGCTCGCGTCACTAGGAATATCCCTAACCGATGGCTGCGATGACCACTATAGCTTGCTGGTTTTCGAGGATAGATCTCGTACTATTTTCCATGCCTGTTTCACAGCGACTACCTGCCTGGACTAATCAAAGCCGGTTGCTATGGCATCACGTGATGTAAACAATCACGTTCATCTATGTAATCGGTTTTTATTTTTTTCTTGTTGAAATCTTCTTAGATCGAGAAAAGCAGAGCAGGCAGCTTCGTGTGAACCGAAATTCAGCAGCGTAGCAAGCTTCAATCCATACAGCGAAGCCAGTGGGCTGGCGCGCAAGGAATCCTCGCGTGCAATCTATCACGAAAAAACGCATCGTCTGCGCCAGGCTTCATACATAACATTATTATACCTCATTATTGTATTATATCACTTGTCATATTTAACATTAAATTCATTCCATACAAATTTCGCTGTGACTGGAATGTGACTAGAGAGAGAAAAACGAAATAAATATATTTTCATATAGAATGAATTGACGTAATACCTATATCATGTCAAAAAATATTGCGTAATATTACATCTTCAGAAAAGGCAGTGAAATAACCGGCAAAAACATTTCCAATGTATGTACAAAATTCCGCCAAGTACAAAAATTCATTTGAAATTAAAAATTCAAATACGGCGAAAGCCATTAGCCGATGAAAGTCGCGAAATCAACGAAGAGTAGTTTTAGCCTTAAATGAATTTTTGTACTTGGCGGAATCTTTTACATTGAAAATGTTTTTGTCGGTTTTTCATATACTTTAAATTTGATATTTAGATATTATATGATCAGATCTTACGGTGGATAAAAAATATCGATTACAGTTCCAAAATCGAAGGTATAAATCCGATGTTTTCAAAAAACAATTGTTTAACAATGACTAACGATTTTGTGCGAAATTGAGACTTGAGGGACGTTTCACGTGGCACGTAAATGATTGTCAGGATTTTTTTCAAATTCGATAAATATGTCTGTTCTCGATTTACGATTCACGCAGTATAGGTGTAATATTGCACGTTGGTTTTTCGATCAACAAAGATTGTTGGGGGGGGGGGGGGGGGGGGGGGTATAAGTTTGGCTTCTATATTCAATAATTCAGATAATTACGTATTTTACTGGACATTGGTACGTATAGAAAACGTCGGCGAGTTGGGGAAAAAAAAATCGCTTAGTGTTGTAAAATATGATGGGTGTGAAGAATAATTGTTTGAAATAACGAAACATGTTCTACAACAGAATATTCAACTTTATCCGCATACATATACTACTTGATCCTAAGTGCCACATCTCTTACTCAACGCCTTACTCACTGGAGACTGCGGTTCCTACACCCACACGTAAGTATAGAAGAGGGGCTGCGATTGAACACCATAAATCAACCGTTATACCTATGTATACTTCGTCATCACTGCATTTCTAATTTACGGAATGTGATCGTCCCGAGTAAAGAAAAGATGACTGTGGGTATAAAATTCGACATGTATTCATATTCATATGATTTGCCAGCAGCGACTTTTCGAATAAGCTCATTTTGCAGGCTTCAGTTACTCTGTAGCGATAAGTAATTTATTTCCTTGTCCTGAAAATGCCCAATGTAAGCCTAATTCTTTCAATTTCCTCTAGAAAAGAGATGGTGAGCATTAATCTACGCGTTGAATTTTTACACCTCCCTTTAGCACTCGAGATACCACAATAGTAATGCTGCTACCAAACAAAAGTAACAAAAATCATGATTGATTAATAGTGATTTTTAATACAAGTGCGTAAAATGATATTTTCGACATCATGTGCGTGAAATGTCATTTTAAGCACGCACTTGCAGGTGTAGAATGCGATTTTACTAACCCACAAACGCGTGCATGAAATCGCTTTTTTACGCATATCAAATATTGAAAAATATTGTCCGAAACACATGCGTAAGGTTTTTACACCCTAGTGTGATTAGATGCGACACTCGGTATGTAAGATCCTATTTTTCTACCTCAATATCGTGAATTTTAGCAAACCGCCAGAATTTATTGTGTGGTAAGTATTATACAATTATTTCGAGAAACGAATAATCACACCTGTTCGAATAATAAATGGAGAAGTGTGAAGTAAGCGTAGCTGGACTTATCTCACGAAAATTATGAGCTCCGGATTCATGAATGAACAGATAAACCATTTTATCAGCAAAATTGCTTATCATCACATGGATTTGAGCACACCGTCGATCGGATTGCATCCGTTATCATTTGAATTAGGCAAATTTGTATATTTATTTTCGGTGCTGAATTATTTTCGGTATAGTGTAGCGATAACGGCATGTTCACTGAACGAAACGATATACATGTAAACGGAACTACTAAAACGGTTCGACGGTGTGCGCAAAGTCTTGCGACAGTAAAGTGATTTCGCTGAATAAATTATCCAACTATATATTCATATGCATATCAACATTATGTGAAAACGAATTTTAATTTGAAGTACATACATTAATGTGAACTGATCGAATTAATATCGACTATGAATTGATTCTACAGAAAACCTCTAACATTTTGGATATGCGAAAACAAAATTATCATTTGACTATTTCATTGACTTCTCTTGCTTATAAGCATGCTATACTCATATTTGACGAAATCTACGTAACCTGAGGTCATGGAACTTATCTCGACCTACATCGGAGCCCAATCATCACTGACGCGAAATTACTTTAGCAAATGCCATTCTATATGCTAGGTATAACGAACACGAAAATCCCAAAATTCGATTTTATCATTATTATTGCGTGAAAAATCGAATCCTGGGATTCTCGTGTTCGTTGAAGCATGTACGAATAGCGCTTGTTGCAGCTTTGTCGCGTCAGTAATGCCCATAGGCTCTGATATCAGTCGAAATCAGTGACATGACCCGAGTTCCGTTGATTTCGTTGAATGTGAATATAGCTGAGTGAGAATGCTCTTATTCTACGAGCAGCTAACGCAATGATTCTTTTTTTCCAATGCAGTCAGTTATATAGTACAAGACTCGAACGATTATTTATGTAACGACAGACGTGCTAGTTGAAGTTATTACACGGCCATAGTACATGATTATTATAATCTATAATCATCAAGGAACTATTGGTAAGCGTGATATTCGATCGTTATCCATGTGATTACTACATCTCATTTGTCTGGCGATAAATTATTTACCGAGAATCGCCACGTAGAAATAGTAAAAAAATTGGAAAAATAAATAATGGAAGCAAATTGACGGCCAGAAATAATTCTTGAAACCGGTTTTTTCGTCATCTTTCATAAGCGTGGGACACCTTACACTCATCTCGGAAGTGTAATAAGAAGAATCAATGAACGAATGATGAGAAGAACGCAACTTTCTTTGGGCTGTACGGTTATACGGTTACGGTCAGCCGCGAGGATAAATTTAAATAGTGAATCACAAGATCCCACGAATTAATAATACTTTATTGCCATATATGTACTGCATAATCTCACGCAACGCAAGTGAAATTTTCGAATACTGAAATCCTCCGGATGACTTACTTCGACATCTTGCAGTTTGAACATTTTTATGTAAGCAGAACAAAATTTATTGTTCCGGTAACAATAACTGCATAATAATTATATGCCGACGTGTAATGTAGGTATGTCCATATATGCGGTGTATGCAATCAATGAATAAACTTTCGGAATGTGTCTGGAGCTATGTATGTATACTATGGAAATAAAAATCTATTTTTGATTACATTTCAACAAATTTTTGAATAATTTTTACTCTGAAAAAATCAGATTATTTCTGAATTTATATTCCGTAATATTCTCGAAATTGTAACGCCATAAAATTGATGAGTGTTATAAGAGATTTTGGAAAATATACTCTGAAAGATTTTCAGCAAAATTTTTAAAATACGCAGGATGTAATTATAGAATTTTTAGAGTCAATTCAAAAGTATTGAGAAATTTATGCTCTGGAAAATATGGTAGACATGATTTTATCCGCTGGAGAATATCAGTTTTCTTAATTTTCCTCAATGAAGGAGGAGCCAGGAACATTCGGAGGACAATAATGAATGAAATGAGATTCTGCCGTCCGAATGGCAATCGGCGCTAATGATGATTCACTATAATACGCACGCGTAACGTGCAAGTCATATTCTTTATTCTTTTTAACGGAATTAAAGTCGTGCGGTCAGAATCGCGTGTAGGTATAGCGAAGATCTGTGCAACAGAGATAATTATATACATACCTATACGTATGTGTAACATCCACGGTGACGTACTTCAAGGAAGAAATTTCCCCATTCACCGGTTCCCATTCCCTACCCATCTCTTGGTTGAAACAAGCAGCGACAAATCCCTTCCCGCGCGTCCAGCTTGGAATATAATTTGAGCGCGATAAGAAGAGGGGCGTATAAATATTTCCCAACTGCGGGCAATCGAACTAGTTTCAGACGGAACTTGGCCCAGGATCACTCAGTTCCTCACTGACTGTTTCAACTTCAGCGAATTTCTATCGAGTATAAAATTTCGGTAGAGATATATTTCATATTTGGAGTAAATTCACCATTTATTATCAGTTTATCCTTGTTTGAGAAGGAAAAACAAAAAGATAAACCAAAGCACAATGAGGACTCTTTCCACTATACTATTCGTATTCGGATTCGCCCTAATCACGACCGCCCGACCCAACCGGTGAGCACAAAACTCTAAAATCTATTGAACTCCGATTTTCATCTATTTTGTAGTCTACACAAACTCCTGTACATTTATCTTGAGATTCTTTTTTAACACACGTATGTATGTATGTACATACGTATACGATACATTATACTGTCATTCTGACGAAATTAGAAATCATAGTACATGCATAGTATGTGTATAATAGTCAAATATAAATACGCGATTCGATGATTAGAAATAGATCTCTATCCTCCTTTTTTAAATTTATTTTTAGTTCAAAGAATTTCCTCTTGGATTATATTGTTATCTATATTAATCTATCTGATTATCTTCATGAATATCTTCATAGTTATATTTACCGAAGACTGAAATAATACGGTTCATGATAATTCGAAAGCTGAATGAAAAAGAGATTATATAAATAAATGAATGATTATAACTACTATATTGGTTTTTGAAATTCAAACATTACAGCCACCTAAGGGACATTGGATTTCTGACACACGTACAAAGGACGAAAGAATTTTCATGCAGAGAACCACAGCTCCGAGCTATACATGTTGATGATCTTCTACTCCAGCCAAATCCGGAAGAAAGTTTTTTCCCATCTTCAACAGTTTTGGCAAGATGTGATGAACATTCAGGTTGTTGCGCCGATGGGTTTACATGCTCACCTGCTGAAGAAACGGATGTCCAATTAGTCTTCATCGTTAACCATTTAATAGATACAGAGAGACTTAAACATCACGAAATAATCACTGCAAAAAATCATACGAGATGCCACTGTGTTACAGATAGTTTATGATATTAATTATCATCAATTTAACTCCAACAATGATCAAAAATTGTCTATTGTTACCACTGTGTGATTGTTACCACAGAAAGTAACAAACCGCATATGCAGTTATTGAGGTTTAGAATTCGACGTGTGTTGGCAAATTGGCATGAAATGACTTAATCTCAACATTAGAATACATATTACATTTGTCGTGATATTTTCCAAACCAGACTGAATTCATGATGATAACTAAGTTATTTTTAATAATTGTTCGTAATTTTTGGAATTTTATAAAAATACTAAACAATTGATATTGTTCATCGAGTAAATTTAAATTTTCTTACCAGCATAGTGAATATCATTCATATTTCATATATTTTCATATTTTATAGTAAGTGAACTAATTGGAATTGAAATAAGTGTATTTGTGATATATGTTTATAGTATATAATATTTTTAACTAGAGTATACAAATTTGCATTCAATATCATGTTCATTATCCCTCCGTATCCGTACATACTATATTCTAGACTGTATTTATAAGTGATAGACCAATTATGATTATGTATTCCAATTCGAAGCGATTTCGATATAAACTTCTCTAACAACCCCGAATGCAATATTATCTGTGAAGTTCATTCATTACCTCTATTCTATCCTTCAGATTAAAAATAATCCAAGGAATGTGCTGAGTTCGTATATGGTCAGAATTCTTTTTCACATCTACATCCTGGGTTAATAATATCTTTTGAACGTGGCAAAATATATGCTGCGCTTCATTCGCGATAATTAGCGCCAACCATGCTACAGAATAATGATTTTGAAAAGAATTCACAGACAGTTCAATTGTCTGTCACAGAAATCCAATTACAGCGATTCAAAATGTGATACACTTATTGTACTGAGTGTATTTTCAACTATTCCAAACTATTATGCTATTATTAGCTGTAATAAGATTAGAGAAACACTATCGTCGCTGCATGCAGTGCATCTCGATTGAGAACGTTAATGAAAACCAGTTAGCAGGACAAACGTGAAGAATACCGGCAACTATGCATAACTAACATTATGCAAATCATGATCATCATAATATTCTAGAAATTCTAAAGCTGACACCAGACGTACGTTAGTATATTTTCCCTGCGGGATAATCCGTCTACTGTATCATAAATAATAAATAAATTCATACCTACACATTAATGAATATTAATGTAATAGGAAGTATTTTCAGTAAAGTGTAGCACAGAATTTTTTTCAGGTTTCAAACTATTCCGGCATATTGAAATATTGTTTCGCAGCGTGGAGATCTCGTTCGATTGTCGCATTCTCAGGATCTAACTTAAGAGCAGCTTCTAACTCCGGTATCCCATGTTGAGGTGAAGACAATTTGCAAAGGGCTGCGCCACGTCGAGCGTGGCATTTTGCACGAGAATCTAAATTCCCATTACAATGGGGAACCATCAGCTCCAACGCCTATTGAGATAGTAAATAACATTTATACGTGAAATCGAATACCAACTGAGCAATTCTCTAAACTCATAGCATAAGTACTAGACGAATTTCTATAATCAGCGTTCACAGAGAATCATGGTGAAGTAATCGTACGAATGATGCGAATCAGGGTGCTTCGATTATTACAAATATTTACCTTGGAACAATCTTCAGTGCATCTGACGTAATTACCAAGAGCATAATGAGCTGCGGATCTATTAGAGTATAATGATGACATTTTAGGGCTTAATTTTATTCCGTGACTGTAGGCACTGATCGCACCCAAGTAGTTCCCAGCTTTAAAGAATTCGCTATAAAGAAACAAAGATTATAAAAGGAATAGAGTTTTTATCTTGTAGACTTCTACTTGGATTAAGCTCATTCTGAAAATATTGGGAATACCGAAATCATAAATAACGTTTATCCCAAAGATTTATTCACATACATAGACACTGCTGCCAATTAACAAAATATTCTACAACCTGATTCTCCATGTTGGACAACAGTTTGAGGATTTTTAAACTGTATTTCCTCCATTCACTTGGCAAAAAATGGTAAAAAAAATATTGCTGATCATTCATAAATCATAAGGTTATGTAAAATTGCCTGTGGCGCAGTTTTTTTGCTAAAAACTTTACTTTTCAGGACCACTTATAAATGGATACTTACTCCCCCTTATCCTTCAGCCACTGTGGATCCAGTTCTTCTGGTCTCAAGTCCTCTACGACAAAACCCGTTTGGCGTCTTGCTTCGGCCTGCTTCTCCAGCCACTAATGAATTTGCGCATTAATTTCAACTGTGTTCAAAGAACACCTGAACACCTTTTCAATTTTTTCTAATATAAATTATTACCAAATTAATATCGCCTCACCTCTTGCTCTTCTATTTCGTGGCTTTCTCTAGCAGGAGTTGGGAATCTCCGCTCCGAAAATTTAACATCGATTATGCCATTTTTCCTTGGCAATGGTAGAGCCCTTTCTGATTCATCGGATCTGGTGTTCGTTTTTAAATGCCTATGAGCGTTCAATTTGTTTTCAGATGTCTTTCCACGTGTCGAACTCCTCTTACCTTTTTCTTTGTAAAATGTCTTCAACCTTTTTTCATTTAATTTATTAATGAAAGACTGCGTAGTCGAATGTGAAGAGGTTTCTATAGTTACAGAGGAGCCACTATCTGACTCCTCAGAAGAGCTAGATGAGTTTATCATATCACTATTCCGAATTGAACCACTTCCTCCTTCATTCATAGGATATAGTTGTAACTCCTGGTGCTTTGATTGTTCGATTGTTGATCCAATGCCTAAATTATTGTCATTGGTTCCGTGATTTTCGGGCTCTATTATTTCAGAGTGCTTTAAAGCTACTGCATTCTCATTCTCAATCATTGAACCTTGATTGAGCACTTCTGTCCGGGTCATCCCTCGAGAGTTAAGATCCCCTGCCTCGTCTTTGAACCACTTAATTGCTGGTCTAATTGTAAATGAACAATAAATTTTCTAATATCAGCGAATAATATTGCCAGAAACATTATTTTCATTTATTCCCTTCAAACTCGAATAATAATGAGCTGGGTTTTATTACACAATATAATATTAAACTTGCGGAGTAAGAAATGGGAGAGAACAAAATTGTCAAGTCATATTACATCATTATCTGTCAGAAAAAAATGAAAATTAGCATTATATTTGGCAAACGTAATACCTGTAAGCTTTTCTGTTCTCTTGCGTATTACCTTCGATGCCTGGCAGTATTGAATTCTTGATCACACACCTCCAATCCTCAAAATCTTTCATTGCCTCTTTACGCTCAGTGTCACGGTACAAGTCTATTTTATTCAGCATTGCAGTATCTAAGTTGATTTGTGCTCTCACTGCCTGTTTCTGTAGCTTCTGGGTTTTCTCTAATAAGAATCAAAGGTTTAGTCTATGTAGATATAAGTGAAATGGCAAACTTACGATGACAAACATATAAAATTTCCCCTCGTTATAACATTATCAATTAAGAGTTTGAATAGCGCACCACTTCGAGTCTTCGCACGTTCTTCGGTCAATAGTCGAGCTTCCTCCAAGGCATGTAGTCTGCGTTCTCTTTTTCTTTCTCTATCCAAACCTTCAATCACAAGACCGGGCCACGTCACACCTAACTCTGCTTTCTTCAACGTAAAAATAACTTCACCCTGTTCCTTGTTCAACACGCATTCACTCTCGTCGTCTAAAACACTACCCCAAAGGAAGAGCTCCAGGATGAACGGTGGATAGCTGGCCTTGGATATTTAATTAACTACGTTAATTTTCAATAAAATCCAAATCAACCACTCTTTTTGAAATGATGCTGTGAGCATTTGTGGAAAGTATATAGACAAAATATACGCAGGCCAAGTTTATCAACGAAATCATTGATAAACTAGGCCAGCTCATGTTTTGTCTGTCTACTTTCCACAGATCCTCACGGTATATCATGTAGTTTTCAATTCATGAACAAGTACTGCGAATACGCAGTCAACAAAAGTTTATGTATACTCAAAATAGTTCCATCTACATGTAGACATAGATCCTAATACATATCACCTTGATGTAGTTGTTCATAGTGAATAAATCTACATTCTTCGGATTGCCAAAAAGAGGAGTATTAATTACTATGGTGTCATCTGTTTGACGCCAGGTATAATCCTTAACCACAATAGCTGGCATCTTTCGTGATGATATTTCGTCAATTTAATTCGACCCCAAAATTAATTTTTAATATTCATGTTTCTAATACATAATTAATACAACGTATTGAACAAGAGATAAATTATTCTCGATATCAAAGTTACAAAGACAGCAAGAAAAACTATTTCATGCCACTTGGCGTATTGATCAAACAAACTACATGTGACTTAGTTACGATAGCAACAATAACAAGTGATCAACGAAAGATTAAATACTCAAATTTTTTCTTTATGTAACTACTGTGACGTAATTATAGAACATAGCACCACCCTTGGAAGTTGAATTCTTGAATAGTTTTGTAGCATCTTTGCCATCTCATACAAAATGAAAATGAGAAAGGTGCCTAAAGAACATATAAAAGAGATCTAATAATACTGTACGAATTGTCTGGTTTTATTTAAAATTTTCTAGAGTATTTCACAATAGTTTCATTGGTTTTTTTTTGTCAATTATTCATTATTATATGATAAAAAGTTTGTAATTGTCATGAGTTATCTGATCGTCATTATATAGCTTTCCGATACTGACGATGAAGATGACCATTATTAATTTAGTATGTATAACTCAAATCCAAAACAAAAAAATAGTCGAATGAAATCATATATCATATCATTTCTTATAATGTGATCTTGCTTGTTATACTACTGCTAATATTCGTCACATGACATTTTTAATACAATTTCACATGCATAGTTTTCTGGTCTTCGTTTGCTATTTTCTTTTTATTAAAAGTCAGCTATAAAACATATTTTTGAAATCAGTCAGTTTCAGCTAACCTGGTAGTTATCATTCATGTATAATACTTCAGTCGAAGAGTTGAGAATTAACACGAGGCTTTTGTAGGAAGGAAAAAGAAAGTTTCATAAATAAAGTGGAGAGAGTAAACCTCAGGAGCTCAATGATTTTGGCACTTTTGGTTTAGCTTAACTCAACTCTCCTCTGATTCTAAATGAAATGTTTGATAATAAAAGCAATAGTACAAAGCTTGTTGCTTATTTCATGACCATGATTTTTAAACCTTCGAATACATTGATACAAAAATTGATGAATTTATTAATTATATAAACACTTGGACATTATTATATTCAACTAACGTTATGTTATGAAATATTATGACACTACAGTTATGGTTTTATTATTATTCTCATTATTATTATTGTTGTTATTATTATTATTATTATTATTATTTGTTGTTGTTCACTTTTATTTCTAATTTTATTTTTACTTATGATAACTGATAATTATTATCGTTAACGTCAATCGGTAGCTTAAATATTAAATATATATCATGTATATGTACATACAAAGTGTTTGTTTCCTTCTTTTTCTTTCTCCAATAATTAATATGAATGTCGTTTATCATTTAGTTTCCTTAGATAGGTATATTGTACTTAATTATTTAAAATGTTGGTTTTTCTATTTTGTTTTTTCCTCTTTTTCTTTTTCTTCTAATACATAAGATTATCACCATCAATATTAATCTAATAATCAAAACACTCTGTAACGCTAAAAATTAGGTAAGATGCTTATGAACTATCATAAATAAGTACAACACGCAAATCCGCATGTATATTGTACGTTTGTCTAGATAGCAATTAAAATTGCTAATAACAAAATGAGATTAACAATAAATCATAATATTTATAAAGAAGGTAATACGTACTAAAGAATCTCATTTCGTTTTGGGCAATTATATGTCTATTCATTCCCTCATAACACAGAATAAGTTCACAAATACCGTTGCGTGTCTATTATTATGTCTGATATGTTTCAAAACAATACATACATAATCAACATTATACTAAAATAAAATATTTACAATCTGGTATAAAACTCAATCAAGTAAACTTATTTCTTTTCCTTCAAATTTTTTCCCTTTTTTTCTCTACAACATGAATAAGTACTGTAACATTCTTTGATAAGTGTTTCAAAAAATCTAATCAGAGAATCTTTGTGTTATATTGGGAAGCTGGTATGAAAAAAATCAGAAAAAAAAGAGCAATTTAACTGATTATCAAAAATTGGCAAGTTTTTCTGATCAAAATACTGTACAGATGAGAATCACGTTATGATAAACGAAACAAAAAACAAACGCCAAAACATATGATTGTTTGAAAATATGTCACTAATATAGTATGACACACCGCACATTCTGAAGGGTTTTTATAGGCGTGACCCTCATTGAAATAGAATAAATAAGAAGAAATTCCAGGATTTGACCAACTGCTTACCACTTGTTGATATGAAATACATTTCGAGCAAAACTCGATAATAAGACGAATAAAAAACAGACAAAAAATGATTATTCATTTATGTATATACCTATGTATATTATTATTAAATTGGTCATGCCTACAGGTAGTATATTTTATACTTTATAAAATAATACCTTTTCAATATGTGGCGGTATTTCATAGTAATTGAAAGAATTCGTTGATAAGTAGTGTATATTGAGATATTATATTAATAAAATGACAGCCTTAAATTTTAGAAAATTTACATTAGAATAGGGTATAGGGGTCGATGATGGATGTATTATAAAATATGTAGCAATACAAGTTAATGCATGAGAATTCATAATAAATACAAAAAAAGAAAAAAAAGGAATTTTTGTTCCGATAACATGCTACTTGATGTCTCGACTCGAAAGCATAGGTACAGTTACGATGATGAGAAAAAAATAAAATAACAATAATGTATTTATATACCTACGTAATAAGAAATATTAATAATTTTATTACTACAATTTCAAACTACTGCTACTACATACTACCTACAATCATACGTAACATACATACATACACATCGATATATGCCCACAAAATATTACCTACTTATAACAGTACTAACGTGATAACCACGCAAGTTCCACGGCGTCATAATTCAACCACTGGTTATTATATGATAATAACCATTATTATTACATGATAATGAGAATAAAAGTAATACAAAAATATGAAAATAACAATCTTATTATTCATCTTCTGGACTATTTGTTTGTTCGTAAAGCATTTTCAAATCTAGGCAAATACCCATTCGAGATCCAAAATTGAATTGGGGTAACAGTAATACCTATGCTAGGAAATCTTCAATTTATACAAAAAAATACTTAAGGATAACTGAAAAATCGAATCTTATAGATTGTTATTCATAACTCATGACATGATGAATGTATTTCTATTTTCTTTTTCTTCTCCTTTTTTTTCGTTTTTCTTTCACTTTTCTGTCAACTAGAAAGCAATTACAAAAGTACATTCGCTTCAGTGCTAGGTTTTTACAAATACTGATTCCTTATGAGTTCACAAATTGCGAAACCATCGTATTAGTTGAACTCATCCGCTATTAAGGAGGGTGTGAATAAAATAACATGAAAGAAGACTCTCTACTTTCTCACAATTACGATTCAGATTTTCTTTAAGTATGTGCGAGGGCAAAATTTAGATTTTTATGTAATTCAATACAGGAAGAATGTAGTTATCAATCTCTATGCCATGAAAACGAAGCTTACAAAGTTCCCTAAGTCAATTGGAAGAAATAATTCACAATCTGCTGCCTAATAATGAACTACCGATTACTTACAATTCAAATTCAGAAATTGGTTAGCCTGTCGTTGTAATTTTTGACCTGAGAATATACAGACGGGCGTACCTGTCTGAATATTGCAAGAATTCGATGTATAACAATGTCACGATAATATTAAATAAATGGATTATGAACATATTTGCAATATGAGTATCTAAAAAGTTGTGATTAACTAAATTTCGAGTTGATCCAATCACACGGTTTTTTCTTGAAATATATTAGAAATAATCAAATTATTTTGATCGATTACTTTATACTTTTTGTATTTTAAGATGGTTTAAATAATGATTAATGCATTTCAAATAGTTACTTAAATGGTTAAGAATTATAGATTTAATACTTTTAATACTGAACAGCATTCGCTTTGATAATTGCCCTCCAAAAATGGGTCTATTTTATTTCATCCTTTTTATTTTCCACTCAAGAATACTACATTGGAAGGCCAATGACAAATCAATTACGTTTAGGTATCGTCAAACTGATATTTCTATATTGTGATTATTGTTTTTATTTTTGAATTGAATTACCCGTAATTAAATATTACCTTATAAATTTTCTAAACATTCAATCTGAGACAGCGACAAATTTCAAAGATCTTATACCTATATTTCATTTCACTGGGTTCTCAGTGCCTGCGCCGAGTGACCTTTTATTTTATTTATCAGACTGTGTCATCTTGTCCCTGTAGAAATATTTAAAAACTATATAGGTAAGTATAACAAATTTTGTTAAAACTTCGTCTATAATCTTTGAAACCGTTTTTTCACGCGAATGAAGTACTCTAACATAAATATTGTAAAGTAGAAACAAATATATTGCTAGATAACTATATGCAATGAAAAAATATTCTAATTTTTGTTAAACTTGGAGAAATATACTACTTGAAAACTTAAAAGGATCTCGTTTTGTCTGAACAATGATTAGAATATTTAAGAGCTCTTAATTTTAATGTTATCAAATTTTTAGCCGCCTTCGATTGAATGATTCAACATCTTAATGAGTATAAAAAAAGAGAAGGATGAATAGATTATGAAATAAAAATGAATATTGAATGATATTCTACCAAAAATTACCGGTCTGACTTAAAATCTTTCAAGTTTTAGCAAAAATTGCGTTATAAAATTCATACTCCTTATTGCATTCTGAGTTATAACAATTATAACATAAAAACGTAGGATTCCTGGATAGTCTGTTGAACAATTACTTCTTCTTAGCTGCCTTCTCAGCCTTTCGTCGCATGCGTTCCAATTCTTTACGTTCTTTGCGCTCACGCTCAGCTTGAGCTCGTAATTCTTTCAATTTCCTTTTGAGCCTTGCTTTTTCTTCTCCTCCTACACCGAGAGCTTTTAAGTCACGTGATTCGAGTCTCAAAAGTCCACCACCTGCTATTCCTGCGTCAATAAAACGTGGCGCATAACGTTCCAAACCTACTGCCGACAGCCATTGGCATACCTGTGGGAAAACGGTTTACGGGAATCAAATATCAAGTGACCAAATTTTGATGGATTTTTTGAGGAACAAAATAAACTCATTTGTATGGTGAAAGTAACAAATTCAATTAAAATTATTAAAAATTATGTAAAATATAGAGATTTGTGTTACCTGTTCTTTGGACCAGTCAGTGATAGGTGCGTTCTGCCAGAAATGAGATGCTTTTTTTTCTCCCAAGCCAAAATCGCTAGGGTGAGGAGGAAGCCAGACCTCACTAGAATCTAGGTCAAATAAAATTCATTGTTAAATTTCATAAATGTTTATTTTCTATACAGCATTACGAATATTTCATTGAACACGTTATTTCATAATACCTGCACTGCCAGTTTTCGATGGACTAGGATCAGCTCCAGGTGGGCTAATCGATCCTCCTGACGAAAGACTGGATGGGGATCCACCTGGATGATGCCAGGGTGCGTTTCCGCTACCGATTAAATTTTGTGGAGGAACTGCAACTTTTTTCACTGTAATATTATAACGTAGGAATTCATTTAATTGGAAGACTAAATTACACCAGCTGATATATATATATACAAATTCTAGATCAAGTAAAGATCGAAGAAATTGAAATACGTGTTAATCAATTTACCTCTTTGACTCGCTTCGTTAACAGCCTGTCGAATTTCCTCAACCAAATGATGCGTAACCATAGTTGGGTCGTTAGATTGTGGATTATTCAGATCTGTAAAATCTCCGGAGCTTTCTCTCGAGGATGGAATATCATTTCCACCTAGTCTTCGCTCTCTCTCAGCTAAAACTTGCTTCAATTGTTCCGCTAATGAAGCAGGGGGTCCTGTAAGACCTGTAGATTTCGGAACATTTTGAATTAATCTGCAAATTCTTCAAAATATCCAGGTAATCGAAATAACCACTGAAATACCTTTTTGTGGAGGGGGCCAGCTCTGCTCTGTCAACGCTCTAACTTGTGAACTGATTGTACTATGTTGGCGAATAGTTGTGGATTGTGTTGAATCTAAATGTTGTTTACTTTTTTGCGAACTGATAGATGAGCTGCTTGAATAAGAGCTTAAATTCGAAGGTCTGGAGAGATCGTTAGCCGATCGACTAATTCCATCATGGGCACTGGTATTCTTTGAAGACAAATCTTCGTCTGTATTATCGCCGGATTCATCTAAGCCATAATCCTGTTATAATAACACGCAAGAAGAATTGAATTGAAACACATATTCCAGGCGATGCCATATTTTGATCTTAGGATTAACAAATTTCACAGAAATGTTACTAACGGAGCTGCTATTGCTAAGACCACCGGATCTTTTTGGAAGTTGACGATTAGCGAGTCCTCCCCGACTAGCAAGTTCAGCTTTACTTTTCCCTGCTGAATTATCAAGAAGACGATGGGCTGGTACGGCTCGATCTAATTCTTCTTTAACGGGTATTGGTAGAGGTAGCTTCCGCTCTACAGTCGCTGTTTTATCTCCATCGTCAGGACTGCTGAGATCCGATGTTTCTGTGTCTGATAATTGACAACTGGCGGCAGAAGGTGGAGGTGGCATTTGGCGTCGTGTTGGTTGAGGTGTTACAATCCTCGCCGTGGCACCGTCATAAGGTAATCTCACCGGAAGTCCAAATCGCCTTTGTGTTTCTGTTAGTTCCATTTCTAAAGCTATCACCTGTTGATTTTTGCAATCGAAATATTTTTTAGAGAACAAATATTTTCGTTTGTTCCCCTCTGTTAGATCTGAATAAAAATTGCTAATTACCCTATCCTTCAGGCATTTCACCAAAGAATTATACTCAGCATCTTTCTCTTGTAAAAGTTGTTGATAAAATTCATCACGTGCAACTACATCGGCTCTCAATTCTCTCGAGGCACGTCTTGCCCTTGCATATTTTTGTTGTATAGTTGCACTTTGGGTTGTTGCTTGCGTAAGCATTTCACGAACAGCTGCCAAATCTTGTCGTGCTGTGCTGAGAGCACGTTCAGACTCATGTAATCTCAGACCAGATTCTCGGAGCTTTGCTGCATATTCTTCACTTCCTGCTCCTGTACTTTCCAGCTCCACCAGCTGTTGAAATATAATCAAAAAATAACAAATTTTACTCTCTAACTTTAGATTAATCAATAGAATATGTATGATGGTCATCCAAAAGAATAACAGAATATATTTGAGCCATTGATTGATTGATTGAGAAATAATGAGAATATGTATAGAATATACAAACATGTGGCTTCTGTTTCTGTCAACTAAGTATTCGATTATATTAGATTCAATTTATTCCCGCAACCATGTGTATATGATCACTGAAATTGCTTGAGAATGATTGAAACATCTTTTGGTGTTATTCAGAGAGGCGTAGCTGTAAATATTAGTGTGCAAAAATTCTCGACAAATTATCTGATCAATTCTATCGAGTTAGGTTTAATTTTTGATATAGGAATGTGGATCACACAGTAAAAGGTATACCCCGATCATTAAAAGAGCATGTAGTCATGTGATAAGAACAATACTATTAAAAAAGTGAATCTGTGTTCACAATGACATGATTATGTATATCGAAATAAGTCATGAAACCAAACGAGACCTATATCTCAATATTCACAATCTGTACATTAAAAAAAAATGACGAACTACAAGAATCAAAAATCGCTATCCACATAAAAGATAATAGAAAATGTGACAAAAAACTATTATTAATTACCTTAATTTTGAGGTTTTCCACCTCTCCGTCGGCTAAGGCAAGCTTATATTGACTCTGCAAGCAGCCAAGGACAGGCATAACACATAAGCAAAACCCCAAATAAATCCACAATTAAAAATGCCTCATATAAGTGTATAAAAAAAAAAAAGGAAAACTGAAAATGAACCTGCTGCTAGTAAATAATTTCATCACCTATACGTTTGCGTAAGATTATTGTAAGGTGAATCAACTTTAATTCAGATTCAACCAATGATAGAAAATGATAAAGCAGTTTAAATCGTATAACAAGTTTGATTGAACGCTACAAAAATTTGTACGCACCAATGTAGTGACTAATATCAAGGGAGATGGGGGATATTTACATGGGAATATTCTGTGAAATGAGAAATATTCATTTAAAGATAATAATAAAAAAAGAAGAGAAAAACTAGCTGACAATCACAAAAACTCTACAGGATTTTATAATTCTAATTACTGTATATACAATGAATGATTCACTCTGTTTATAACTACAATCCGCAATGAACACACAACAAACACATTGAGACAACAGCACGTATTGCTAAAATGGTCATATGTATGCATGGAACGAAACAAATAGGTATATAAGTAGAAACAGAGACATAAAACAAATTTTATTCTAACAGTAACCAATTGTGTTAAACGAAGCAACATTATGCATAAATATATACACACACTGTATCATAACGATCGTCAGAACATCGAAATAATAAATAATTATGGATGATTGAGGTGTTGTAATATTAGAGTATTAGATTTTGCTGTAATACATGCCTCCTGTAATAGAATTCTAAGGCTGTCTACATCGCTCTGTGTAGTTGCAGTCGTTGGAGTAGAGGGCAATGGTAAAGATGAACTAATGATTGGCGACCGGCTCCTACTAGCTGGCGAGGAATAAGCATCTATTGGGCTTTGTGGAGGTTCACCCTCTGAGCATGATGACATTGTTGGAGATCCGGGTATTCCTCCACCCAAACCACTCATTGATGAATTATCTTCGCTTGTACCGATCCTTTGGCTATCCGGAGAAGTTCCATCAGAAAAATTTAGTCTCCTAATATGAGAAAGAAATGATCTTGGATCAAATCTGAGTTTTATACTTGAAAAAATGTTAGATTCTCAACAAGCTTTTATTAATTTATTCCCTCAGTGCCTCAGCAGGCCTCAGGCACTTACCAAGACAGCCAGATTTTGTCGTCATGGTGAATTAGCGAGCAAGGATAAACCATCATTGGGAGATTCATTACGATTTAATAACAGACGTATGTTAGGAAAAGGAACACTTTCTTTTTTTTTACAGATCTCAAATCATGACGTACCTTGTTGTAGATACATTCGCCTGTTCACGTTCTCTATCTGCTTGTAAGCTCTGCCGTATGAGCATGGCTACTTCAGAATTACGAGGGTCTCGTTCTCTACCAATTAGGAACCTCACTAGCCCCGAGGTATTACGTAGAACGCTCGCAGCATAGGCTTGAGTCACTCCGATCAAAGATTTGCCATCGACCTCGACAATCTGATCATTAACCTGGATTCGACCCTCCCGGGCTGCAGCACCCTTTTCAGTAATCGTTTTGACAAAAATACCAAGTTTTTCAAGACCTGCATCGGCACCAACCCCCATACCGATTATGCTCAACCCAAGTCCCTCTGGTCCTTTCATCAACTCCACTGGGAAAACCTGTAATTCAATTACAATCGGAATCATAATCATGTGATTTTGGTTCATTGAATGAAAAATTCAACTAAAAATTATAGATCATTGTATACCTCCATTTTTTCAACACGTTTCTCTAGCTCATATTCTGCGCTTGCAGCGACAGGGTCAACGTCCTCATTCCGTCGATCGTACTCATTTACCGAGTGTGTCGAGTAAACTCTCATTGGCCCTGTATCAAATGATACTTTGATGTTAGTTTTTTTAACAGGTATAACCGTCAGAGGTAAGTCGTCGTCGTCTTCATCTGAATCGGGAAGTCCTGCGACTTCCATCCAGAAGTGACCGTCTTCGTAATAATGTACTCCATTCTCAACGAGAATCTGTAAAAATGTATTTCTGATACAAAAAAGTTTTAAAGGCTCGATCAAAGGTGAATTTTACTATTTTCTAAAACTTTGAGATAACGTTATTCATCCTGAGGAGTTAAAAACACGTTGTAATTACAATTTTTCCAGGTACTGGAGTGAAATCATCCTGGTTTTCAGTTTCCGTGTCATCATTAGTTTCATGTGTGTCATTCAAACTGCTGACAGATCCTAATAATCCACTTTCGCTTCCAGTTACAGATCCAATTTGGCTCTCGGTTAGAGAATCTATCGTCAAATCGCTCCTTGACCTGTTAGACAAACTATGCGCCACTATATTAATGTATCTGGTGTATTTAATTGTTGAAGTGGTAAAATTATTTGTAAATTCCCAATATATATCAACCGACGCAGGACCATTTCTCTGTGTTGCGTCGCATCCGTCATTTAACAAGTCACAGAGTTAAAAATCTAAATATAATTGCATAAGAATCAACTGATCAAAGATTCTCAAAAGCAGCTTGACTCGCAACGCATGCAAAATAAATCTTCAGAAGCAATCCATTTCAGCAAATTTAGGCTAAGCAAACGAGTTAAGTATAAAAGTCTTGAGTTGTTAACAGACATGGAATGAAGAATATAGAGTATAAATTGCGCAGTGAAGTACACACAGCAATTTCCTATGCGAATTATTTTTAGCGCAGTAAGTTGACGAATTTTAGGTTCCCAAAAATGTATTATGAATATTAATCAAATGAATAATAGCATAATAAACAGACAGGAGTATTAAAATTGAAATGTGAAAGCTGCAGGTAGTATTGATTTTAAAAATTCGAAGAAAATGGTAAACTAAGCTGAAGTGTGGATACTCATAGACGTTCAAATCCAGCAACTTTTAGATAGGATTCATCTTAAATTACCTTCAACAGTATATCCAGAACTTTAGGAGACCGATATGAATTATAACAATGTTAAAAATTGAAATGCAAGGCTTGAGATTGAGATCAGAGTGAAGTATTATTATCAATTAACAACTCACCTGTAATCGTGGGTAGTACTGTTAACAAGACTTGAATCAGGCGCAGAAAGAACATCAGACAGCCAATCAGGTGTATTATCTAGTTCTTCCCTGTCTTTTTCTCTTTCAAAGTCCTTGTCTGCTCCTCTATCCTTTTCACCAGGTGTTGCGGTAGTAGTTGTAGGGGACAATAGTCTGGCTATCTCTTGAGCTTCCTCGTCCGATAGCAAGGCCGAACCTTGTCTGATCAATTATTGTCACGATTCATTCTCTCGGATCATTATAACAAATGAAATAATAGAGAGTATATCTGATTAAATTATCATTTACTCACCTAATTTTCTTTTCCAATATGCTGTAGATCCACGACAGGTATTGACAGACAGGTACAAGCCCGATTGAATACAGAAGCATATTAAAATACCGCAAAATTAAATTGCACATTTGAGAAACATATAATTGCAAAGAAGTCAACCACTCGTGAGTTTCAGTTCACACCGTATTTTAGTACTTGGGAAAATTCTGAATGATTTCAAGTGATTTTCAATGAATTTGAAGATTTCAGAAGTGGTTGACCCCTTGATATCTTGAATGAAGATGGCGAAAATTTGTTGATTACTCCGCTTCCTAATGAAAACAGAATTATATGTTTCTCATATACAATATGAATCTACCCCAACTAGAGGAACAGATTTCAACTTCCTCGAGACTTTTTCGGTATCGAGAAAGTATGACATGCTTTTGTTACTCACAAAGCTATATGTTAGTCGATCATGAAATATAAGACAGATTTTTATTAGAAATATAACAAACATTGAAGTTAATTGGAACGATTGTATTTAGGGAATATGTAGAATATTTGCAACAAGGAAAGCACTCATAAGTTTTGATGTGCACGAGTTTTCAAGGTTTCGAAATTTCAAATGATTTCAGAGATTTCATCAGATTTCAATAGATTTCAAGTGATTTCATAAGATTTTGTAGGTATCAAATGATTTCACGAGTTGTTTACTGTTTGAATATTTGTGTATGATTGTTTCTAAAATCAAATGACTAGTAACTCCATCAAGATGAACAGACGAAAACAGAGTTTGTATCTACATTGAAATTATGCAGATGTTTTTTCACACAAATTGTGCAATCTATTGCTTGCAAAACTAAAAACTATTTATAGCATACACATCGTATCCCAATCTTCAAGAGCTTTCTATCTACATCTATCATGCAGTCTCGGAGCCGTTTCCAATAGCTCAAACAAATCCAATTCTCTTATTTTTATAACACAACAAAAAATACCACTGAAATAGATTTCCAACCCAGAATCATGAACTAGCGGAATGAAAAATCTACTAATTTAGAATAAAAATATTGTAAAAATAGAAGAAATAGAAAGATTGTTGTAATATTCTGTCTGTACAATTCTGTGTCACACATTTTAGTTCCATCAAGAATCAGAATGAGCACAATTACAAGACCCTCTATTATCTAAATAAAAACAAAGCACAAATGAATAAATAAAAATTCATACTGACCGAGAACTTAGGAGATTTTCAGCTTCATCCGCAGTCATGGTGTCTGGGGTAACTGGGGGTACTTGAGCGGTTTTTGGTCTAATCGGAGTAGATTCTTGTCCACTCAAATTTTGTCTAACTGTATGATGAGACGGAAGACTTTCCATATTCGTAACAGTTTTAGCATCACTGGAATCACTGTCTTCTTGGAGACTATTTTCAGATTCTTTATCATCGCTGCCTGATTTCAATTCACGTGAACTTGATACATGCTGCTCCTGAGAGGTATCAGTAGGCGATCCAACGGTTTGAGATTTCAATAAAAATTGATTGGAAGTTAAATGTTGGAATTTGAACGCAGCAATTTGATCAGCCTTTAATTTCTCTTGCTCCCATGTTGTTTGTAATTGTCCAGAATTCTCTATTTGTGACTTATTTAGGTTTTTATTTGAGCTTTCCAAATTTGGATCGTGTAGAGAATTATTAATATCAGTTTTAGTCCTATGAGTAGTAGTAGTAGTAGTAGTACTAGTAGTGGTAGTAGAAGAAATAGTAGCTGTAGTATTATTAGTAGAATTCGCTGTACTAGTGGAAATTTTTTCGTATTCATTAAAGCTATGTTTAGTTGCAGAATTAATAAAGTCTGTCATGGATTTTGTGTCGTTATTAGAATTATTTTCATCCACTTGATTTGTGGAAGAAGAATTTGAAGATTGATTTGTACTTGTTATATATGATTTATCTGAATTAACCATTTTCTTGAGTTGCGTTGATTTTGTAGTAGTCTCCGCAAAACTACTCGCTGCAGCTGTATCAGATATTTCTTTACTACTTTTAGCCAATGTTTCTTGTTTAGAAAAATTTATTTGATCATTAGTCGCATTTAACGTTAACAATGAGTCTTGATCTTGGATTTGAGAAACACTATGGACTAAACTTTGTGACTTTAAAATTTCCGTCGAGAAACTTTGATTCCCTCCGTTATCTTGATTTTTATGAATAGCGTCTTTAATTTGTTCAATATTTTGTGTCTTTGTTTCTGGACCTGATTTATTTTGTGCCTTAGAGTCCGATACTTGTGCATTTTGTAATCTTTTTGCATATGGCGAAGGAATTGGTATATCCTTGTGTTCCAAGGGAGGAAATTCTTGATCGGAACTGACAACTGACGGAGGGCGTTGTCCCAAACCAGCGGCTGGCAAATCCACACGAACATGCGACCTTCGAATAACTGTCGCTGTATCAGTCTCACTGAATGGTTTTTCCGGGCTGAATTCATGATCGGCATTCTTTTCTGTGTAGATTGTTGGTTTATCCGAATCTTCTATTTCTAGATCGTAGCTGTTACGTCCTAGAATGAAAGAAAAACAATATTATAGATAAACAGAAACGTTATTAAAATATCATCAACATAACACATGCAAAACATCAGATAGCTGGAATGAACGAATCTAAAGTATGGAATTAATTGTTCAAAATTGTTATCAGCGCAATTATTGAATTTTCTTGATTTGTGAATAAAATTAAAATTGTTAGATGATTGAGTTATTAGTCGGAGTATGTAAGCGTATAAAATAATTATCCATAAAATAATTATTCATTCTAATACCTCGGCAATCGATACAAAGTAAACGGAGACACATAGCACTAGAGTTGTAAATATTTTCTTTTGTACCGAACACAGCACTAGCTTTGGATAATAACTTTTGTTTTTTAATTATCTTTCAGTAAGATTTTGAAAGAAATGTTTATAATCTAAACTAGTTCTAAGTACTAGATTGAGAAAAAATATGCCGTCTAGACGGATCGACGGCCCAACCTTGTATTTTATCATGTGTGGGTGTATGTGGCCGGAATGCCAAACGTCCCACCAAAAATATATTTAAACACAGACTAAATAACAAATGCACGGCACAGTGGATCGATAGATATTCATAATATAAATGTTAAGAGCGGCATTTTAGAGTTCTTCGAATTACGACGTTGACTTTACATCCTCTAAATGATTATAAATAATACAATTCTCATACATTCTTTCAAGAATCATTTTGGTCAAGATATGAGGAAGGCTGATTTGTGAGAATCAAAAATTTTGAATAAAAAGAATGTTTATGTTATTTTTAGAACAAATATCAACTCAAGAAACATTATTTAAAGAATAATGTTCATTTGTGAAAAAGCTTTGAAGTGAATTTATAAATGGTTTATTGCTTATTGAAAGTGAGAAGGTAGAAAGGCAGAAATGCACAGTTGCTGGACAGCGAGTTCATACTGACTTCTATAAATAATTCAGTTAAGTCTGGAGGGAGAAGAGAAGAGAAAGAGGGAGAGGGAGAGAAAGAGTGAGACCAAATGCCTTTTACTTTTACTTTTTAGCATTTCGGCAGGCTACCATTTAGCATAACAGTGGAGCCTATATTTAAGGAACCAACTTTTTTCTGAGTATACGTAAAATATTTTTAAAATTGACTATTTTTATCTAAGCATAAGTGCTTTGTGGGTGTCATTCATAACATTATTGCTCGTCTCAACTATCTACAAATTGATAAGTTCAAAGATTATTTCAATGCGGTTTAAAATAGCATCAGAGTAACTGGTTACCCGATGATTACTTGGAATAGAAATCAAACTTGAATAAAAAACTTCAAAAATTTAGCTAGCGGTACAAAAACAATGACAAACGTTGCACAGCTTTTATTTTTGTAAGTATTTTACGAAAAGCAATTGAAGTTAAAAGTTTTGTAATCGAGTTATCAATGAATTTACGAGTGCCTAGCAATATTTTGATTGTAAAGTTATGACAGAATGAGGCTGCGTCAATTGGTACCTTAAAGGATCATACATAATACTAACAACGTAGAATAGTATCTAAAAATAATAAAATTAGTATGTTAATTTCCATGCACTCATTCCATGTAATTGTTGCGTTCCAATTTCCAACTTTATTGCTGCATCAGCATCGACGTACCTTTTTGATTTTTTTCAAGCACCTCCTTATCGGCTTTCTCTTCTTTACTGTCTTTCGAAGGAGAACTAGGAGAGCTTAGGCCGGAAGAAGCGCTATCAGTGCATGCTGAAGATGACCGAAGTTCAGAGTCTGGTGACTTTGATCTATCTACTCTTTTTGATCCGTTGATATCTTCTTTTCGTTTTACAGTGTCAATATTAGGTTTGGCCCAATCCGGTCTTGAATCTGATCGTATTTTTTCTGCGGTGTTTATATTATTATCTGTGCTTTCTTTAGGCAGACGTGAATCGGGATCAGCGTTTTTCAAAATCTCATCATTCTTAGCAAGCCATTCATTTTTCCACTCAGACGTTTTGGGCGGTGATCTCAATGGGCAGTTTGGATAATTGGAATAATCGGCAGTAGCTAATTGATCGAAGTTTAAACTTTCAGCAGAAAAATTATCAGCATTGAAATTTGGTTGCGTCTTCAAAGGACCTAAATTAGATTTAACACTGGATTGGTTTCCTGAATTTATAGAATTTCTTCCACTGTGAAAATTGGTATTTTGATCGTCCAAATTATTGGACGTTTTTGGCACCTCGATACTTTCATTTTTTAATGCGACTGAATTTTTAATAACATTTTTACCGGCAGTATTTTTTTGCACAACTGCATATTCAGGCAAGGAAGATTCTTGATTTTTTTGAACACCAGCGAAGCTTGAAATCTTTGTAGCCTGCGCAGCATTGGAACTTTTTTGAACTACCGCATACTCAGGCACATTTGAGAAACCATCAAAATGCTTGTTAACAGTTGCATACTCAGGACTTTTAGGACTAGAAAGAAATTCAGGAGTAGTAGGACTAACAGACACAATGCTAGCCGGTCTTGCCTTCCTAGATATTCCAGAAGAAATGTTATTACTAGATGAAACTCTAGCAGGTGGAGGTGGAGGGGGCGGCGACATATTTGGCGAAGGTCTCGTGGAACAAAAACTAGCCGATCTTGTAGCAAGATTATTAGTAGCGTCCATTGTTCGCCTAGAATCTTTTTCATGGGTTGGTAAGCTAGGCGATTGTCCTGGAGATACATCACCCGAGATTCTATTCAAGCTTTGATTCAACGTAGTTTGAACTATCGATCTATTTGGATCTGAGTTATATCTGCTCGGTCTCGTTTTAGAAAAATGACTCGTCCAATTTTTCTGTTTTTCAATTAACTCTTTAGAATTCAAACGTCTTTCAGGTTTTTCTGGCTTCTCTGGCCTCTCGTCCATACGGTTCTCTTTCCCATAGCTTTTTTCAGACTTATCAAATTTACCAAAACCTGGTCTAGGTCTCACCCTATCCACTGCTGCCTCCGGCACGTGGGTATGACCGTTTTCAAAATGACGCTCCGCATTCAAAGCAGGAACACTTGCACTCCAATTACTTAAATGATCTCTTGTACCTGAAGGAGAAGGTGAACGTGGCCGAGGTGAACGCGCTGGGGACGTGCAGCCGGAACCAGAATTTGCTGAGCTTGAACGCGAGCGAAGTCCGTGCAAATTGGTCGGTTTCATTACTCGATCCACTCTGTAATGAACAATAAACACACAAATACAATCAATTATCCAGAATTTCATTAGTTGAACCAATTTATTCAAATTCAAAATCTATGGACATCAAATGAGCATACATGATAATTCAATCTTCACACTTACGGTCGATTTGGTTTATTTTCTTCTCCAAGTTTCTCGAACAGAGCTCTAGCATTGTTAAATCTAGCAACATGACTCTCAGTTCGAACAACAGTAACTTGAGTGGGAGAATCTTTCAATGGAGCAGGAGGATCTTTCATGGTATCGGATAAAACAACATTCGTTCTATGAGTGAGATTTTCTAGCTGCGGTTTAGACTGAAATATATTAGCTATAGCAGATACTTTCGAGCCTCCGTGGCGCTTCTTTTCATCAACTGTAGCCATTTTTGTTTCTTCAGATGGTTCTTTAAAAAACAAAAAGGAGAAAAAGGAAAAAATTATCGGGTATTTAACAATCAATGTAATGTTTTAGTATATGATACTTTGCTATATGAGTGTGAAATCAGAGTTAATGAATAAATTTTGTATTGCAAAAGAGTTTACGATGAACGAACGTTCAGAGGGAGATAATTTGAATCCAAACTTTAGATGAAGGAACAATATACCAATGAAATAATATGGACTTGCTTTTGATAATGAAAATCATTGGCAAAGAATACAGTAGAACAACACTACAGGCATAAAGTAAATATAACAGTATAAGGAACGGGCTGACTCTATGATAAGAATTAGAGATAAACTGATAAGTGAAATTGTATATCAACCGCAAACGGCACCATTTGTACGTCATGAATCATAATTCATACTACGAATTCAAGGTAATACTGATAATTAACTATTAAAATAATATTTCATTAATTCAGATCACAATAAACAAGATTTACAGAAATATTTAATGATATTTTATGCAACCGTAAATAAAATAAATACCATTTAAATTTTAATAATCTGACAATCAGTGCTAGTGACTATTTGTGAGATATATCTTCAATTTTTACCTATATTTACCTCTTCGTTCCTTTGTAAGATCTCATTAATTATTAATGTGAATCAAGCGAAATTTCAGAATACGCTATGCTTCAGCCCATCGTCATCCCTGGATGTTAGTTGTTCGGTTTCGAGTATTTCAATCATCTGCAAAGACAGATTAATTAGTAATGATTATTCAGAAATTTTTAATCCCCCTAACGGAGTTACAAAAAGAATATATTGACCACAATGATAGAATTTAGTCCTGCTGTTTACATGAAGAGAATTCTGCTTTAAGCGTAAAAACTGCAAGTTCTGCTACAACATTTTTTATTGTAAAATTCAGTTCCTTCATATCTCCACTTGAGCCAATGAAGGATTCGACGCCAAGGAATACTCGTAACATAAATCTATTGATTTATTCTACCATTTCCTTTGCCAATCTGATTAATGGAATGTAAGAACTGTTAAAGGCACGTGAACATTTCCTGCTTATTGTATCGTACATTATTCTGATGGAGCATTGAATACAATAGATTATTCAGTGTCAGAAAAATATGAGTGAAAATAAATGAACAGTTATGATGAATAGTTATCTGTCAGAAAAATTTAGTAGAATTTCTTTTGTTATTGCATTATTTGTAATGGTATCAGAAGAATTTGATTCTTAGATAAAAAAATTTAAAAACAAAAAAAAAACATTTGGAACTACTTGAAGCAGTACAAAATTTGAATACTAATATTTTCTACATAAATTATTAGACGATTGTTCTTAATCTTGTGGAATTAAACAAATTACTACCAGAATGTACTCAAGTTAATAATAACTTGAAAAATTGATGAAATAATCGTTGATAAGATGTTTCATCTTGAAAAGAAATAAAAGTGAGAGTCAAGTGAGAGATGAAGCATGCAAAGGTAGGTACTACGTCTGGTTCCCACCCTTCTTCCCTTTGCTGTGCCATGCTCCAACAATCAATACCTTACTCTTGTGTCTCTCTGCCATTGAAAATGACAGACACAAAATTCGTGGTCACAAACTATCTATGAATCAATATAATCTCACTTAATTATCATCCAAATCATTTTGCTTCACTGTGTGTTATAGTTGTGTAGTTAAGAACTATAAGTAGGTAACTATCTAAAATTCTTCAGTGTCAAGAAAAATAATAATTTTGTAAATCCTTTGATTTTTTTGAAATGAATATTGAGCAAAAACCTGTGGCTGTGTGTCAGTACTTTATTATGACTTGAATTCTCGATTACTTTTCTGGAGATTTTATTCAACTATTTTGAGTTTCAAGATCCAAAAATCGATTCATAAGAAATTGTTAAATTTGTATTTATGGATTTGAACACTTAATTACTACTTCAATTTTCGAATAACGAGTCCAATGCGATAAGAGTTGATATGATTTCTGTAATTAGAGTCTAAAGAAGGGCCAAGATATGAATAAAAATGGTACTAATTTGAATTCAGTTATTATTAGTACAATTGGAATATTCGTATTGTTACATTGACTGACAATGAGTGTTAAAGAGAGAATATTAGCATCAACTGAATTGGTAAAGTAACAACGAACATGCTTGATCAGAGCTGTACACAGCTGTGAACTTTGTTATCGATAAAGAGATAAAAAAGAAGAAGAGGTAACCGTTACTTTCACATACCAATTCATACAAAAGCCTTTACTTTTTACATGATGATTAATCCGTGACGCAATATATTTTTTAAATGAAGAAAGAGTCAGGCTGCTGAACAACAGAACAAAGCGGAAGTTATGTTATACCAATCATGCATATTATTCTACTCCATATTTCCTATTTAAGAGAAATAAGTTAATGCAATCTACATGAAAATCTCAGATAGAATAATAATTCATATGTTTCTATTCGACGAATTATATGAGACCATGATGTATATATTCATTAATTTTTGACATATCCCAGTCCCAATATTGATTTTTTTTTCCTCATTCCTTGTGGACTTATTTTCTATGCCTTTATATTGATGACGACGAAGACTATAACAATGCGTATCAGAGATTCCTCAAATCAAGACTGCTTTATTGAACAAATTTCAACCAATATGATTTTTTATGATTTTGTCACATTAATGTTATAAACTTTAGCCTCATTCATATCATCTGATTTATTAAATGTCTTGGACACCACGTCGTAGGTCTTGGTTTCCCATACATAATTCTCTATCTATCAACAGTTTTGCTTTTTACATTCAGTTCTTATCAATTCTCCGACCTGATAAGCCATTACTAAGTTTATAAACAATTCTGGACAATGAGCAGTTGCACACATCCACAAATATTACAACTGAGATTAAACAATTGAAATTAACACAGACGATACCCAGTGATATAACAATTGGAAAGATAAACACATAAGGAAGGAAGACAATCAAGTAGTATGACTCAATTACATTATACGTCTAAAGTATGTGCTACAAAGTCTATTTAACAGCTGCTAGAAAACTAGAGTGTGATAGATAAACCAAAATTCTAAATAGAATTGGTAGAGATGCATATTAACATAATCTCAAATCACTTTTTTCCAACTGTTGACAATTACTGTTACCACTAAAATCACAGTCTGAATATTTATTGGCACTTGCCAAATCCATTATCAGGTAAAATTACATTTCCCGAATGACTAATTGAAGAGAAATTGTGACTAATTGGAGATAAAATCATTGGTCAAATTCATTGCCTTGAATTTATTGTTGTATCTAGTTGTTTTCGGAGAGAAAATGTTATCTTCTAAATAACTTTATCAGTCCGAAGTTTATAACCATAACGCAACAAAATTATTAAAAAAATGACGATTTTCGTTATCCAAAAATATCAGCCGGGAATCGGTTAAAACATTCATTTTCCGTGACTTCGTTGCGTTAACGTTATAAATTTCAGCCTCATGAATTGCTACGTAAATTTTGGAGGAAAAAAAATTGATATTCAGATTGTTTACATTATGAGCTATTTTTGTGAATGGTCTATAAAAAAACGCTCATTCAATACCCTTGATGAACTAACTATTGAACATTAAACAAGGGAGGAGCAGCTGTGCACAGCTTACCCTAGAAATCTAAAATAGAAAAGTCCTAATTTGAAAGAGCAGTAGTTCAATTCTATAACAGGCCAAGTAGGTACAGCTCGAAAAGAAATATACCTATTTCGAATGATTATCTGCTTAGAACTGGGAACAAATCATATGCCACGATGTTTAAAAAAATAATGAAATTTGGCTTCATGAGATAGTAAAACGAATCGAAAGAAAAAAATATAACAAACAAAAATAGCACGTATGAACGGTAACAGAAATATTCAATAAATCGAAGTTTAGTGATTGGAATGCAAATTATATACATTCCATTCGCCATTAGATTTAGAGGCCACTGACCGTTGGATGCAAAAATGTCACGAAGAATATTCCCTGTCAAGTTTATCCTAAAATGTGTAGCATTTTGTTATAATGAAAACTAATATTCATATATTTTAGATGATTTTAAAGTTTGACGAGTAACAGAAGAATTCGATAAATAACTCAAGATTGAAGTTATGTTATAAAATTGAATAATAATTGTTTACCAATTGATACTCTCGGCAGGTCAGCATGTGCATACGATCACACGATCGCGCTGTAGACGAAGAAATGAACTAGCGAAACGAAATAAAAAAAATCGCGTTCCGGCTAAACACCTCATACCACAATCGAGTTGATTATTGAATTGTCACTTTTTCTAAGGGAACAAATACGAATTTAAGAATATATTGATCTTGATTTTACAGTAAAAAAAAAAGATAGCATTGAATGAAAATGCTGAAGTCTGTCATTAAAGACTTTTTTTGGCGTTTGTCACAGACTCTACATACGTATTTTTGCTAATTTGTTTTCGCTAATCTATACATCACTAATCGATTCTAGCCCTCGTAAACTTTCAACGATATATTATTATATCTTTAATCTTACAAATAAATCACTAATCAACTCTATTTTAAATAATATACAAATTTTACTTAGCATATAAAACTTTCACGACCGGCTGGGAACTGCCCGTGTCAACAACCCGTGAAAAATGGTCGAAGATGGCGGCTCTCGTATTTAAACATGGCGGAATAACATCAATCGACATTTTACTCGGTCGGTAAGCTATTTTTTTTCAAAAAGAACTACGAGGGGAGCCGTGCCATCTACGGCCAAAAGGCGACAGCCCAGGTACATAACAGCAATATAATTGGCTGGAGCGAACGGAAAAGACCAATTATATGTCTACGTCTCTGGTGTATCGATCTTTGGTGTGATGGAAGGCTCCAAAGGAGAGCTTTCACAATCTAGGGACTTTTGTTTGATACTCATAGAAATATGCTCTAAGAATTCTAATATAGGAATCGAGATTTATTATACAAATACGTTCATTGACACCTATTTGAGGTGATAATAACTTTTGAGGCTAAGAACGATAATTAGATGAAAAAAATACTAACTTACTCTCAAGGTAAATAACTTCTAGGGTAATAATATCATCTTTATCGATCGTGTCACGTCACACGACAAGCGTTTACACTTTACAGAAAGGCGTCGGGTTTTATTCCACGTTCTATTTCGAAGTAGTATACAACATACCAATGTTAAAATTGTTCATCGTGTAATAGAGAGAAAGACGGATTCTTTTTGGGTAAAAACTAATGAAGGTGTACACAGTGTTTTGTTTATATCGGAAGATATCATTCATAGAATATTTGTTAGACAATCAATAACCAAAAACGCGTACTTGGTGCGGTGCTAAGTGTGTTTATTCTTTTCTTTCTTTTCGTTTTACAAATATACTGTAAAGTGGAGAATATACGAGTGTGCACGTAAGTGTATACGAGCCCGAATGAAAATGGCTTGTATCCAAGGACTTATGTTTGCAAACATGATGAACTATTCACAATATGATAATAAAAGAAAGAAAAAAAAAAGAAATCATTATTCTCCGCATGTTTAGTGGTGCCAGGGGACTTATGTTAGATGATAAAGAAATAAGTTGTTCGAACATAAACATAGGAAATGAACTATTTTCTTAACTTCATACCTCAATAGGACCATTTCCTAACAAATTTATATAATCATAATATATACACAAGCAAACTCGTGACCGTAAAGGACCGTCGTTCGTTTGTAACGTTGTCCGACAAAATAAAAAAAGAAAAGAAAATACATTTTGTGATCATAATGCAGTTTCCATATTATTCAAGCTTTTACACAAACTGATGTAAATTATAATATTAAAACAGAATAAGTTATATCAGAGGTTAAATATAATAATTACCGTGGTATTCATTACGCTCGCGAATTTTCGGCTCATACCTATCCATACGTCTACTCTATGAGAAAAAGGGGAAGCATACAAAAATTTACAAAAGACTATATTTTGATGATGACAATAAAAATTCGTAATTGCAAAAATGTACATCGCGATATATATATATATATATATATACATATACTATATAACGATCATGTTATTGGGCAAAGTTACTCATATACGTTGCCATGGAGTAAGGATATTTTTATATTTGCGTTTCAGAGCAGATTTAGAGGCGCTAGAACAACACCGCAGGATATTCACTGATTGTTCTACATTGATACAAGGAGAAGCACCTGGATAGATATCTGTAGAGCATCATTGGAAGAAAAAAAAGTTATATTATTGAGCACCACCTGTGATAAATAGAACAAAGAACGAATCAAAGCATAAGAGAAATATTGAGGGAAGATATAACGATGGAAAACAATACAGATGGAGACAACATAAATTTAAGTTGTGGAGAAAATGAGATGGGAGATGAGTTGAAAATAGGCGCAGATGAAACTTACGATACTCGGAGCGAAGTATCTTCGACTAGTTCTGATTCAGACTCCAGCCAGCCGAGCATAAGTTCAGTATCGTCAAATTCGACTTCTCGAGGAGATAACAAGAGAAATCGTAGAAACAAAGGAAAACGTGCAAGATCAAGGGACTCCAAATCATCTAGTCCTGAAACAAAACGTGCTCGGTCAAAGGAAAGCAGAACTATTGCTAAAAACTACGATTATACAACAAAACTAAATTATTTATTTAGAGATGCAAGGTTCGCTCGACAAACACACAATCACCATTACTTATGTTTATTATTTTTATTACTTTCATTCTTATTTCTCATTCTTTTTATTCTGTGTAAATATTGTTATTATTATTATGCGTATTTCTCATCGAACCATTGTTATTCTCGTTTACCAAGATTTTTCTTTTTTTTTTCTTTTCCTTTTGCAACTGCATAATACTCATGATGAGTATATCATCAGAGTGAACGTTTACACAGTCAAAATTTATAGTATCATTCAATCGACTACTTTGCAACAGTATTACTCTCTTTCTTGTACAAGAATCGATAGATTGCAACTTTTGGAGCGATTCATACTATAAAGATAGGACTTACTATTGAAATCAATTTGTTTCTGTTCTTCTTCAAATGATTTGTTCAAATGAACAATTCATTGGAATTCGGTTTCCTGCATGAAACTCGGACTTATTGGTCTTCTGAATAAAATATCGACAGAATTCAAAATATGGAAAAATCGATATCACAGATATCTAACTAATTATTCAATAACATGATCCAAAAAAACCAGCTTTTTCATACCTATCTGGTTTTGGAGGTGGAAACGCACCAATTTTAAAGGTAGAGAAAATTCTCGCATTAGCAACAAAGGAAGGACATAATTAAATTATATATTCCGCAATTTATCATATATTCCACGAGGCTCCAGAAATCATATGAAAATTGTTCTGAAACGTTTAACAATGATAATAGCAAGTTTCAAAGTTGAAACTTGAAGAATCCTGACTTGCACAAAAAAAAAAAAAACCCCTAATTTGTCTTTAAAAAAACAACCATGATCTTATACAGCCTGTTGACGATTCGATATGAACGATTTGTTGCTTTTCTTCTAGACTGTAGGAGAAGTTCCATGTGAAATTGGCTAGATATTCAGATTTTTTTACCTCGTAATTTTTTAATTGATTATAATTTATTCAACATAATCTATGCGTGAAATAATTCAATACACATCTTTGTATTCACCCGAAATATATATTTTTTTCCAAGTTACAAGACATTCAATTCTATCCCAAAATTAGCCTATGTCCACATTAAGAATGAACATCAGACAAATACAAAAATACGTCTTACCTCATTTTACATATAGTTTTTATCAATAAGATTCAATGGATTTGAAAAATACGCGGTCTGATGAGACGTGGAATTGCCCATAGTCTTTTTCTCGAGGTTTGTTCAGAAACCGCAACTTTCAATTGGCAGTAAAGAATTTCATGTGCTACCTAGGTGGGATTTAACACCTTTCAAGAAGATATCCATGTAAATAAGCAAATAGAATTCTCGAAAGATTTTTCATTCGTGAATAGTTCAGTGAACGACTATAAGCTACTGTCGGCATTTCAAGTGATATCGCTATTATATAAACTCCTTGTGGTATCTGTGCATTCTTACGTTTGATCGTACATAATTTTAAATCCTATGTTTTATTATTTTTTCCTATCAGATTCTTCATCATAAAATCAAATAACGCTGAAAACGTGACGTTATCAAAGGCCAAAGGAGTATGGAGTACGCTTCCTCAGAATGAAGCTAATCTCAATCAAGCATACAGAGAATCAAGAAATGTTCTCCTCATTTTCTCAGTTAAAGAGTCGGGCAAATTCGCTGGTTTTGCTAGACTCAGCACTGAGTCTAGAAGAGATGGAACTGCTATATCATGGGTTTGTTTATTTACTACGAAACTATTGAACTATCCTTACGTTGGATACATCTATACATTGAGGAAAACTCCTCCTATCACATCTAAATATTTACGGCAAGGTTTAGAAATATAAACTATCTCTTCTCTTTCACAAATTGTATGTTTCCTATTCAAAAGTATATTACAGCCTTTATGCGTTATGGACGAAAATTTTACAGAACTTCAATAGTTGTTCTCAAATAATAGTTGCTGGTTTACATACACTGCAGGTATTACCACCCGGTTTATCAGCCAAAGCATTAGGCGGAGTATTTAAGGTAGACTGGATATGTAGAAAGGAACTGCCTTTCACATCAACGCTGCATCTGTACAATCCTTGGAATGATGGTAAACAAGTAAAAATCGGACGTGATGGACAAGAAATTGAACCTCGAGTAGCCGAAGAATTATGTAGACTGTTTCCAGAAGATGAAGGTACACATTGTAATATGAATCAACGATCATAATGATCTGATTCTCGTCGTGCATCCATAGAAATATGTTTAATGCACCCTTATTCAACAGTAGCTCCAAATTTTCTCTTTTTCTGCCTCATGGAAGATCATTTTTACAAGATGGTATATTTTTCTGTTATTCGAAGTAGAAAAAAAACATAAATATTTAAATTTTCAGTAAATTATTCACTATCCAATGAATAATCTTGATGTTTTTCAGGTATAGAAATGACTCCGATATTAAGAAAGTCTAAAGATGCATCGAAAAACGTTTTGAGACCCACGCGAAGCTTCCGTGATAACAGTAGACCCGTTAATAATTCAAGATTCCTACGTACTCGTGGCGGCGGAAGAGGTCGCAGATTATTTCTTACTTCAAGATCACGATTAGCATCATTAGCCAGAGGTCATATACACTCATCTGGAGATCATCGAGGTTCCAGGGATCATCACCAACGATATCCGACTTGGTTTAATCGCGGCGATTCCCCCTATTCCAAGTAATTATCGCTGCAGACAATTATAACTGTTAAACTGATTAATATTTGATTTGTACAGAAAAATTTTTTCAACAGCAAAAGAAGGCAATAAATCTGAGAAAATTATCTTTAATTTCATTTTCCAGAGGATATGGGAGCTCGGGAATAGGAGCAGCTGCAGCTGCAGAGGCATATGTTGCAGATTATATGCGTACTATGCAGCATCAATTGCCTCCTTTGCCGCCATACGTTGCTGCTCATCCTTATGATTCGTTGCCGCCACCACCTCCGCCGCCTCGTTATTACGATGGACTACCATTGCCACCAGATTACAGTTCTTCCTCATCCGCATTGGATAAAAGAAGCTACGAACGTAGTGTTGATGAATTTTTATGGCGAACTACAAGTCGACATAGTCGACACAGTGATCATCGTTCCTCGTCTCGAGATCATCACCATCGTTATAGAGAACGTAGATGAATTGTAATTTTCGAGGGTTTTTTCTTTTGTACTTTTTCATGCATTGCCTCATTCTGGATAGGGTATAGTAAAGGTGAATCGTAAAATCAACGAATTTTTCAAGATCATTGATGATTGTAGGAATTTAAATTTTCGAATAATAATTGTACACTGATGTATCAATGAGATAGTCCCCACTTAAGATACTTGAAATTGAAAAAATGTTTATCAGGTATTATAAAAATGAATTATGTATCGTACCATGACACACTGGCGACATGCAATTCAATTAGAAATCTCTTTCCATGTACATCAAATCTATGTGCTGAGATCATTCATAACACTTTAAATTTTTTTTCAAACTGATATTACTTGTCTTCATCATCTTTATAACTATATTTCATGAAAATTAGTATCTATCTTTCGAACCAATAATTATTATTGGCAACAACATACCTAATTCTTCAATGAAGGATGAATTCCGGAATGGATGTAAGTTTGTACAAAAAAGGAAAAGAAGAAAAAAATATGACGAGTATAATCATATTCCTGGATTTTTATTAAAGTAATTAGATTTTACTCTAATTTGGGATACATACATTTCAGCGTTCAATGGAGATATGTAAAAACGGCTGACCACGGGTAAATATAGGCGCCGAGCAATTGAATAGTGTGTGAGTTTATTGGTATCTAGCATTGCGAGAATATCTATATACAGTTTTGTATTTTAGATATAGATATACTCACCATGTTAACAGACTGGATCAGCCATCTTCAACATTCTTCAGCCAACGATTTCAGATACGAATTACGTGCAGATTATTAACACGTATGCATATTTTCTATGTGAAAAATAGTTAGTCTCAACGTTTTAGTATGTGCTAAAATGTAATTTATCATTAAGATTTTGAATGTGTAAGTTGTGCGAGGTATGAATTTATACTGTATATCAATTGATGCCGTTAGGATAGATGAATAAATAAAATTTTAAGTACATAACTACACTATCTACACTATCTTGGAGTAAACTTTTATCTTAGAAACTATTATCTCTTTAGCGAATGAATAGTACCACCATTATCCTTGTTTTGTTCATTTGATAATATAGAAAGAGCTGCGTGGGTAGTGCTGAAAAGATAAGTTCTTTATCTGTCCTACCACTCCTACAGTATTCAAAAACGGATGTTTCCAAGCTTGAGGTACAAGGAAGAGCTGTGTCAGATGTGATTCCAGTTGTTATATAGACATGGCTTCGAACAACGTATACTTAAAATATATGTTCGGTGCAGTTCTCTACATTTGTTTGTGTATATTTTGTTTAATATTGAGGAACAATGAATTCGTGGTTAATTATTTTCATTCAACAAATCACTTTTTGATAAGAAAATGTGGTTCGCTTCGTGAATCAAATGAATACATCGCTAAACGAAATCAAAATTTGTTCGAAACTAATATAAAAGAACTTGAATATGTGGCTGTGAGAGGTGAACTAAACAATGTTCAGGTATGAATTGTGAACGAGTAGAAGTTTGAGCATCAGTAAGTCCTGGTGCTAATAGTTTCAAATTTTATTTTTCTATGTTTTTTCTTCACATGAAAGGTGCCGTACCTCCAGTCGATTTCTGAAATGTGTAATCACTACAATCTGAGCACAGTTTTTGTGAAAAGGCATTATTTATACAGCCCGAAGAATACATCCCTGTATTGCTGGATTCGAAAAGTTGCATCGACAAGTTTTACTAAATTGTATTCTGATTTGCGGGGTCGTAAAGTATCCAGAGATTACTATAAGTAATTTGGATATTCTGATGATTTCTAATAAGTTTTACACACAAAGAAAAATACTAATCTCCTTATTGATGAAAATATTTTCTTATTCTCAGAGAAATTGATATTTTGTCTCCAAAAACGAACAAGGAACTAGAAGACCTTGTAAATGATGATAGAGTGTTCAAATTCTTAGTTGTCCGTCATCCGTTTGAGAGAATTGTTTCGTCTTACAGGTAATCTTTGTGTTTTGAACAAAATGGATAATCCCATCCTGTCGTTAGGAAATACTAATATTTTCCAACCAAAAATTAATTGAAATGCTTTCATTTGTAATATCAAGTTGCAATGACTACAAATTCGAGTATCGTCTTGACGTAGCATATCTTTGTGAATGATTCTTCAAAATCGTTGACTATATTGAGTGAATTTCACTATTATATTTTATTCTATTCTAGAGATAGAATAGAAGACAATAAGAAATATACGGCGCAGGCTTGGATATATGCTCAAAAAATATTTCATTTAACAAGACCAGATTTATTTCACACAAATGCAAAGACGGGTAGCTCATTGCACAGAATATTTCAAAAGGATAAAAGGTACGTGATATTGTTTTAAATTTTGTTCAAATTGCTGGAGCGAAAAGTCCAGTAAGTATTACGATCGTAAGATATTAAGGCGTGAATATGAATTTCAGATTAAAATTGGTACCTACTTTCAAAGAATTTATAACTTGGTTGTTAGAAGAACCGAGAACAAACGATGATGTACATTGGGACAGTTATTACTCACATTGCTCAGTCTGTAATATAAATTACGATTACGTTATAAAATTGGAGGATTATTCTTTTAGTGATATAGATTTAATTTTTTCTAAAATGGGAAAAAATGGAAGCGAAGTTTTCATCCCAAGGCTGGAGGAAACGGCTGGTGGATTTACTGACTACCAACGAACATGCAACTACTTCAAAGCTCTAACACAGGATATGATTATCAAATTGTATCAACGATATAAAATTGATTTTGAAATGTTCGATTATGAACATGAAAGTTACTTGAAATGCCCAAATTGAAAAATACCATGAAACGAACATATTCTTCACAAATAGAACAATATTACAGCTATTATGATAACTTATTTCGTTGTGAAAGTAAAATTTATGCGTGCGATGAGCTTGAAATTGAATCAAGCCAAAGATGGATGGTATAATCTCTTGTTCTACAATCAAAAATGTACTTCATCTTCTATTTATGTGTATATTCAAATCATTTGATACTATATGATGACACGGAAATATAATCGGTGAATAATTGATACTTGTGTATCTTTAATCCTACGTATGTGAAAAGAATTTGTAGACATGAAATAAAGAAATCTGTATTTTATTCATTCTTGTATATAAATTTCATCTGCTGATTTCTGACGACGATCCAAACTGTAGTAAATAAAATTCAAATTTTAAATTCTGCCGCGACTCTCGACGAACGTATTTTATTTTTTGTTTTGTTTTAGATTGTGTCACGTGATCAATCTAAATGGCACAGGATAATAATTGAGTACAAACATTTGAATTTTCATTAACTAAACTATAACTAAGATATATATTGTTTTCATCGTTGTTTAATTGAAATTGACAATTAGATTGCTGAGTTAAAAAACTGATCCATTATCATAATTGTAAGCAATCAGCATCAAGATATTCAGTTTGGAAGGCGAGAAAACAATTTCGGTAAAACCAAGTTCGGATGTTCGAATAAGAAATGTTTATCCGCGCTCCTATTGGCCGCTAGTGGATTAGCGACTTGTGCGAGATTACGAACGGACGTGTTTCGCAGTTTTTTTACTAAATGAAAAGCAATGCTCCCTATTCATAACTAAATACCCAAATCTTCGATTTAAACATATCTGCGAATATTTTAATGTGAATTGATCTTTGAAATACTTAGGAGTGCTATATTTCTTTAAAAATGAAAAAACAAAAGGCCCTGACAGCTCCGGATGATCCGAGTATAAAAATGCCTAAAATTCGTAAATACGCGAGTCCAATAACCAGTGAAACCCAGCCTTCTCCTCAATCGATTGATTCTAGTCGAATCTATGATCCAGAATTCAAGAGCCTAGATGAATTAATGCAGCTTTGGAATTATGCAAAAAAACAAAATGTTACCGCAACCCAAGCTCAGGTATGAGCAAACCTAGATAAGTCATTCGATTCCACAAGTTCCTTTTTGCTTTCTCTTTTCAGATAGCATTATATTGTCCTAAATATATTATGTTACATTACAATACAAAATTTCACGGAAAACCGACAGTCAATTTTCAAAAAATTAGTAAATATAAAACGGGTAGAATAATTTGTCATGTTCAGAAACTTCTCAGGCGGTATATTTATGACGAAACTTTCATACAATTGGTAAACCTCATAAGCTGTCAAATATATGTTTTCTTATTAAGTGTGAGAAAACATATAGTTAACAAATAAGGAAAATCCATACGCAAAATCTAACTTATCGAGACCTATTTATATACTTATACTTTACGAAAAAAAGGGTTGAGCTGGCGGTATGTCAATTCAATCCTGAATAGCGTGCATATTTTATAGTGAATTCTTTGCACTTTAAAACGTTATTGTTAATCGCCGCAGCATGTGAATGTTCTATAATGATCTAAGAACAGTTAAAAATATATATTCACTCGTACATAATACATTTTGAATAACTTATGAGATGTTTTAATCGCCAGAGAAAAATGACTGAAATAAGAATTCAATTCAGCCAAGTGAATCTGAAAATTAAGAGACTACAGGAGAATATCTACAGGAAAAAAGTAGAACACGAAAAAATGACCAAATATATCGAAGCTAAGTGCGAAACGCGAGATACTATAATCGAAAAGTAATACGGATGATATATATATTCATTTATGATTATGTACCATTTCTCGTTTATTACAATGAACAACAATAATCACAAAAGTCATGACATTTGGTTTCTTTTTCAACAGCCAAAACATTGCCTATAATCTGACAATGATGATTCGTGAGCATACTAATGCAATAATAGATATGCAGGAACAATGTGAAAAGGACCGACAACATCTGACTAATTTGTGGACCAAAGTGGCTCTGAAACAACAGGCGGTGATCAAAATCGTAGCTCAGAAATACAATGATAAGGGTAAACGATAATATTCCAGTGAAAAAAAGAGTTAAAAAACCCCATAATTTTTACATAAACAATAATATTGCATTGTAATCCATTGTAAAACAAATATCACTGGTTTTATACAATACTTCCAAAGACAAAAAAAATCTTTTTCTGTGCCAACATATTTCGCTATTTTTTAACTGTTAGACCAAAAGTATTTTGCGTTAACATAATTAGCGATTCAACAAATTTTGTTGTGAGTTTTAGTTTCAACGAAAGTAAAAGAATTAAAAGACCAATTCGAAATAAAATGCAAAGAATCATTGAGCCTCAAGACTGCCTGTGAACAATTTGAACAAGAAATAAAGTATAAGATTCAGCTGGAGTATAAAATGAATCATAAAATTGAAGAATATGGAGTAATAATCGATAAAAATAGAAAAGGATATAATGAAGAGTATGTGCAAATCTCTGACACTATAAAAGAAAAAGAATTATACTTGGCAGCTGAACAAGAGACAAAATATGAATTACAGATCGTAAGATTTTTATTTTACTGTGAATGATTTGTATGAAAAAGATAGATTTCTGTTATTCTTGCCTCAGGATCACCGCTTTTTTGTAAATGAAAAAATATGTTACCTTCGTTTTCTTTCTAAGGTAATTAATGCAAATTCAGCAAAGGAAGACGCATTCCTGACGGAATACAAAGCGCTAGAAGTTTCAGATTCTGAATGTGAAAGACAGATCGAACATCTAAATTCGACAGAACTAGAACTAGAAAACGAAAATATGGCGTTGAACAAGGAGCTTGACGAAATGAACAAAGTTCATCTTTCATCAATTCTGAATAAAAATTTGGAGTTATCTGAATACAAGTGAAGTTACAAATCCTGAAAATTGTTTGAAATTTTCATAATAATTTAACATTTTCGTTAAATTGAGTATAAATCGACTGTTAAGATGTATGATAAAAAAATTACAGAAAGCAGCTACAAGATTTAACACGTGAAAAAACAGAAGTAAACGACAAATTGGGAGAATCCATCATGAAGGTTCAAGAACATTCTAAGACTGTTGCTAAAACAGTTGAAGAGAATAGAGAACTTGATAATCTGTTGAAAAATTTGAATGAAGAGGTTTGAATATGATTGTACTTGTTAGTAATAATAAATATGGCATGGATATTTCATGTCGATCAATTTTCAGTGATTCAACATTTTCATCAATAAATTGAACTATAACTTCTCATTTTAGTTAATGAATAATCACAAAAATCTCAACCTCGCTTTGGAAAAGAATAGGAAACTGGATGATGAGACTCAGGTGCAGAAAGAAGAGTTGATAGATGTTGGAAAACGAATGTCTGATAGTAAAGCAGAATTCCAGAGTCAAAAAGCTAAACGGGATGTAACAGCTAGACAAGAGGCTGAACTAGGCATCGAATTGGCTTCAATCGAGCAGCAAGTGTTTCAGAAATCTGAAGAGTTAGTAAAACTCGTCGAAAAAACTCGAAATGAGGAAATTCAATGTTCAAAACAAGAACAAGAGTATAAAAATGAAGTCAACAAAGCAGATGATATAATTATCAGCGAAATGAAAAACAAGGATGATTTAGACCGAGAGATTGAAAGACTACAATCTGAGTACAAGGAAAAGATAAAGGTAAATGTATAAAGTACTAACAAAATTTGAAATTGCGCAGAAAAATTCTCATTTTATTAATTCATCTTTACGTTTTTTATTCCATATATCAGGTCGTAACTGATTTGTCAAAGAGATGTCAGTTATCAGGTCATGAAAAAAAGAATAAGGAACTAAATATCAAAATTGATATTATGAACAAAAATCTATCTAATGAAAAGCTTAGACAAAAACAAGAGATCGAGAAACGAAATGCGACTCAAACTAAGAAAAAGGAAAAATATAAAACCGGAACGAAAAAACTGGAATCAAAATACGATAATTTGGAAAAAGAATTATCTAATGGACAAAAAGAAAGCGAGAGAATCATGAGCGAATTGAAAGAAGCTGAAGCGTTGATTGAAGCTAAAAATTCCAAACAAGAGGTACAATTAACTCGCAATTAGAATAATTTCAGCCCATTCACTCGGCAAGGAAAAACTCGGATGCTTTTTAGTCCTTGATCAATCGACAGTATCACTCCCACATGAATTTAGTGATCAGGTTTTCCTGCTATTTGTAGAGAATGAAAAATAAATAATGATCGTTTGATTGTGAGAATTAATTCGCAGATTTAGATTATCACATTCAAGTACTTGTTACAGACAACTTCAATGATTTCAACACCGAAACCGATTTTAAAATCAATAATAAAAGACAGTCCTTTTAAAGGTCAGAAAGTAAAATTCGACCTCGACCCACAGTTGGATGTGGGTTGCATTAATGTATCAGAAATGGTAAGTGAAGTAAGAGATAAAAATAAATCTGTTTCCTTATTTATAAATTTTTGCGGTTTTTATTTAGTTCAAAGATGGAGAACGTCGATCCGTTGCAGCTGGATCAGCTAATAAACCGAATTGGGCACAAATGAAAATACCAATAACTGTGCAAGAACCGGATACAACGTTGGCTCTTCCTGCGGTAAAAGTTTATTATACCGACGAATCAGAATTCAACTCGCATTAATTTGATTTTTTTTTTTTTACATTTTAGAAGTAGCATTTTCTAGTTGATAAATTAAAATGAAATTGGGAATATGTAATTTATATTTCCAGGAATCGCAGTCATCGCAGACATCACACCCATCACAGAAACGAAAATTTTTCAAAGGGCCTAGAGCCCAGAGGAATTTAACTTTTCAATCCGTAAAAAGATGGGTATAGGGTTGGGAACCCAAATCAATTAATTTATAAATCACTTTGAATCATATAAAAATTACAAAATTTATTCACAATAAAAAAAAGACAAATAATTAACGAGAAAAATTATATCAAAATCATTTGTATTTATTGAATTAGAGAAATTTCCGTTACAAATATGATGTGGCTTTTGTTCAGATTTTCCTCAATTTTTCTCGTATCAGTTTGTAGGATCTGAATGATTTGTGGAATTCAGGTATTCAAAAATATTCCATTCAATTCCAAAGTAAATTTTCAGAATTTTAGACTTCAGTATAAAAATAAAAATCAGGTATGCAGTGGTATATTAAATCTCAATATACGTATCATTGTTATTATTATTATTCTTCGTTCTGGTTATTGTGCACCATTCTACGCTTATTTCTTAGAAAAAAGATTCACTGATTATAAATTCGGATACAATGGATCAAAATATGATATTGAAATGGAAAATAACATGTAAGTGATATAGATAAAACGCAAAGATTTTTTGGTAATGAAATCTCTGATACTAAACTATGAAATGCTAGGTAGTCTAATTTGATAGAAAAAACTGACTCTTCATACTCGCACGTATGTAGTTGGTGACAAAATTCAGTTATTTATTTCGTTTAAATTTAACATTCTTTACTTTATTTTAAAAAAATACAAGAAGAGTGAAATCAATATGTAATATCAAGGGCTTGAATATCATTCCAAAAATTTGACCAGATTTACTGAAACTTGGCTATTTCTTATGAAATATGTAGATTCGCCCATTGAATGTTATGAAATTAAAATTCTACAACTTCAACGAATAGACATACACCTCGAATGTTGAGAAGTATAATGCAACCACCATGGCTAAATCGTATGGATAAATTTTGCCAGAAAACCACGAAATCTTACCAATATTTTGTTGAAATAGTTGATATGATCGATGTATTCGGAGAGTTTCAACAAATATTCATTCCCATATTATTCTGTGATTTGGCATTTAGTTTCTTTAGTAAATATTGGTGATATATTTCCATCATCGAAAATGATTAGACACTCGTCATCGGTCGACGGTTTATGTTTTTGTGGCGTACGTTTACTTGGTGAAACTTGTGTGACTTTTTGAGACTGCTCTGTGCTATTTACATTATCTTGTTTTTCTGATTCAGTCAGAGTTTTTTGATAAACACATTGCATGTCGGTATCAGAGTCCTCAATGATACACACATCATCATCTTCATGTCCGTTATTGTTCTCTGTTTTTCTCTTCTTACAAACAATCTCATCAGTCAAGGGTTCCGTCTTTCGTTTCTTAGCTACATCTGCTTCGGACGGTTGTGGTGTGATCTCAGTTTCTACTATCACTACTGCGTCGTTGTCACGTGTCTCCACCTAGGTTTAAAATTCAATTATTAGTCAGGAGGGAAATAAAGTTAATGCGATACTCCGTCATTCATAGAAAAGATCTATTTTTATAGGTATTTTTCTGAGTTCTGCCATGATATTTACCTGTCCGTTTGAAGTAGAGGGTTCCTTGGTCTCGTTATCTTCTCCTTTCGGTTTGAGATCTTCAGGATCTGCGACAATGAGAAATTCTGGACTAGAACCTTTCACTGCAGGTGCTTCTCTATGTACAATGGTCACTGTGAGTGAGTAATTTTGTAAAAAGTCATCAACTTTCAGGATCGTGCCATCCTTGATACTCATTTGTTCTAAAATCTTGTCGTTGTTTTGCTCAGTTTCACCTTCTTCACTGCTAATTACAACAATACCTTTACCTATAAGAAACCGGTAACCATAAATCGTGTGAATCATAAAAAATTAAAAAATGATTGGATTTACCTTGCAATTAGATTAAATTAGAACAAAAGGTAAGAACGAATTATTATTATTATTATTATTATTATTATCTCACCATCGATCATAACGTCTGGTGCAATCATATTGAGCTGAGCCTTCATGACGGATTCCTCTAATTCTTTAACAGTCATCTTAGTAGTGTCTAAAGCCAAAGTGACTTGAGGTGTAGGTGCGCATACATAGCAATTTGGATTTGGTGAATTAACTGATCTTTCTGGTACAAGTAATACGTTTTTGTGATTTGGTTTAGATCTGAGATAAACTGATCTACATGCCTTCAGATTTTTCAAGAGGATATGAAACCCATGAAGAACTACAACGCCAGCGATTATCGCATTGGTTGTAGCAATCGCTGGTATAATATTCCCTGCCATCGCTAGAAGAATAATACAAATAAATTATCAATATTTCTCCAAGTTTCTGACAGGATAATTTCATACCCAAGCATAAGAATAATTTATATTTGAGTTCCTGAAGTTTAATTTTTTGGGAGTTTAGCTGGCAAATAAGGATTCAATACAATGGGACTGACATTTGATATCAAATCGGGTTTTTTGTGCGATTCCAAAGATGTGTGCTCTTATATTAGCACATGCGGCGACGAAGTCCATGGCGCTCTGATCATCTTTGTCCCATACTAGATGATCTGACGGTGATTTTTGCTGGCGCTCAGTCAATTCTTTACTTAGATTTTCAATAGCCTGAGCAAATATTGAACCACACTCAGCTATGCTCCACTGTCGCTGATCTCGAAGTCCAGGTTCTACTGTATCCTTACTACAGCCCGCGACTAATTACAAGCAAAAAATTTACACAGAATCAGAGAGTACTCGTTATTTTTTCTATCCAGAATTAGTATTGTTTCAATTTACTATTTTTATGCTTCAGAATATGTCATATGTTGGATATAATGACAGCGAAAGTTTCAGTTATTGAATATTTACAAAGAAGTAATAATTTTATTCAGCTTTTACCGCCATCAGGTAGATCAGTCCAGTTTAAAGGTGTTGGAGGTCTACGTTTCTTCCACAAATTATCCATACTAAGGAGATACACAATATCGTCATGGAATAGTTTGGTAAATAATTTCTCAGGATCGTATGCGCTAGACTGAGCCCAAATACGAGTAGAAATACGATCAACATTCCCTTTTTCATTTGATTCTGTCTGTAATGCATTATCTCCTGCAGCATCTATCATCAAAAAGAAGCAAATTAGAATGGCAAAGATCGTTATAAAACTCTAAGACCAATTATTTCTTGCAGATTTTTATGGATTAAAGCTTTTCTTTCACTTATAGAATTCTCCTAAATAGCTGAAAATCCTTTGAAACTATACAAGAAGTGTTTACCAGCAGCTTCTGGGTCTGCTGTATCAGGTGAAACATCTTGATCTGGATCTTCCTCGCCAAAAAGTTGACTGTAAAGTGACGACAATGAAATAAGATTTTAAAATACACAATCGCTGATAACTTGTCACTGTTTTTGTAGAATAATCATAGGAGATGAGAATATTTACTATGAATGAATGGAATCAATAGATGTTATGATAATGAGGAATCGCCTTACTTGAACAAGTGTTTCGCCCAAACAATGCAGTGGATTGGTTCGCTCGGAGTATTGCGAATAGTACAACCAGGGTAAGTTTTCTGTGGTGCTTTAGGGGTGCATTCGTAGCATTGACTTAAACCCTTTTTAATGAGTTCGACTTGTCCTTCGTAGCCAGCTGTTCCAGATTCAATCAAAGGTATATCTGCCGCTAGGCACATACGGTTTACATGATTTCTTGCAGCTCTATTGTCCAGCGCATTCATCACCATGTTAAACTTTTTGAAAAAATTCACGCCGTAATCTGGACTATGGAAAAATACATATGAAAAGATTTTTAGTTCTTACATTGAAAGAGCTGAAAAGGCACATGAATCTTAATATATCTATGAAGGAAAATATCGTTCAAGTAAATGAGACTCAAATTTATGAGGTAACGAAACGAAATCATGAAAAATGACATCGCCTAAAATCATGTGATAACAAAAAAATGGTAATTTTCCGAGTTTTTGTTCCGTTAGAGTTATAACTTGAGCTTGGTACACTTGCAGAATATTTATCTTGTTGGCTATAATAAGATTTATGTATTGAATATATATTTCCCTACTTACGTAGTGATACTGCCATGGTAATGGGTTATGTTAACATCAGGATTAAACGTTAATGCAGTTTCTTTAGCAACCGCGGCTTTAGATTTACCGACGTGTTGTTTTTGGAACAGAAACTGTCGGTTCAAGTTACTAACGTCAATTGTATCCAAATCGATCTGAAAGAGAATGAATATTATTAATAAAAGAGACAAAGAAAACATCACGCACAATTATTTATTTTTATGTGACGTGAAGTAACGTAAATAATACGAAATGGCCTGTCCAATTGTACAGTAAAGATTATCTAATCAAGCTCTTTGCCCTCAAAAATTGAAATAAAACAAAATTCCGTGTTGCAATTATTGTAGGAATCAATCTGTGTAGATGATTGATTCCTCGTTCGAAATTGTGTATGAAATATTGAGAAGAGGAACCCTAATGTCTACCATTTTTGAGGTTATGTTACTCGGGACGGTGAAAAAGGGGTAAATGAAGCGTTTCAAAGACTTACAATTTCTATATCAGTGAATCCTGTCATTACAAGATTCTTAAGAATTTCACATCCAATCCCACCGGCACCCACAACCAAAACTTTACTCTGTAAAATTTCATTTTGTAAATTTTCACCCAACACGCCGCTGATACTTGCCGCCATTATTCACTCGCTTTGCTGCTACGTTTGCTATTTCGGGCGCGTCTAGTCAAAATTTGCTGGCTGTTTGTAGTTTGATTAGTTTGGCATGGTTTGGCGTCGCTACTGTACGTAATGCTGCACAACGGTTGTTTTAAAGTTTAAAAGTTCATCCGATCATATCATCTTCTATAAGAATTTTCATCATTTAATATTTGAAATGGCTAATTACAGTGGCCTCAGTCAAACATCGAGTAAGTCAATTTACAAAAATTGTTATAAACTAAAATCAAATCAATTCCCGTACAATAGTGAATGTAATATTATTTTCAAGTCCTCCCAAGGTAGTTTCTCTTTAACCATTTCACAAGAATGATAAGCATCATGTCGTTTTTCACCTTGGCAAAAAAAAATAGATGCAACATTACGTGTGAAAACAATAGAGATTTGTTTTTCCTTATCTCATTGTAAAACGGGACATATTATTTCACAGATATATCAGGAATATCAAGTGTATCTCGATCGACTAGTATCCGAGGCTTACTGAAGGCTGATGATATTTCTATGGAATCATCTTCTCGAATGAATGTCACAGGTCGTATAGAAAAGGGATTGACAAATATAGGGAAACGAAATTGTAGCGAATATGAAGAGGTGAATAAGTCGTTCGCTCAATGCCAAGGAATAATTTCTGATTACGCGATTAAAAAATTGATATACGAATGCATTAAAGAAGCATCGTTAAACGAGGACAAAGTATTGAAAGAAAGTACTGCAAAGAAATTGAGCGAATTACTCGTAATTCATGAAATTGGAAAATATCTACATTTGCCGGATTCGTTGTCGAATGATATTCGTGAGAAAATGACCCTCTTGGGTATTACTGATCTATCGAAAGTCGAATTAAGCTACGAAGAAAAATTAGACATCAAAAGATTGGTTGAAAATAAACTGCGCAGGAAAACATCCTCCTTTCTTGCTAAGTACATATTATGAAATTTGGCATTTGGGGAATGGAATTACATTCACAAAGCTTCAATTTTTAATAGCGATTACTTTTTAGATATCAGGAATTGGGTGGAAACATAGAAGAATTGATGAAAAAATCTGAAATGTCTGGTCAGCAGGAAATATCTGAGGTTTTCGAGCCAGATTTGTTACACTGGAAGGAAAAAATTGAGCAAGAATGTTTAGAATATGAGAAAGACATATTAGAATTTAAGGAGTATCTTAGCGAGTGGATAAATCTGAAGCACGGAGATATGAATGACATTCAAATAAAAAAAACTGAAAGTTTGCTAGTCAAAGTACAAGTATCCGAAGCACAAGCAAAAATCACCAAGTTAAATTGTATTCTGAAAATGTTTAAAGATACGCCGTTCACACTGGAAGCATATGAAATACTTAATTCTAGTTTAGATAAACGACTAGCCGAAATGGATGAAGAAATTAAAAAAAAAGAAGCCATGAAAAAGTCATACGAAGATCTCAATGGTACAGAGTATGACAATGTTGTACGAAAGTATTCGGAACTCTGCAAAGCTGTAGAAAAAAAGAAAAAATTCATGGCAGACCTATATTAGACATTAAACACGAAATTCGAATCTATTGTTATTACTTTCGCATGGGTAAACTGTTCTTATATTTCTCTTGTAATAAATGCTTGTTAATTGTTACTGCAATTGATTCTTTTCAATAAATTGTTGTATCGTCATATGTCAAATACGAAATAAGTAGAAAGAGTTTACTTGATATGAATAATTTTCTATAGATACTCAGAAATTTCCTGTAACAGTACCCTGAAACGTATAGAAAAACTGAAATTCGGAACTGAAAAAGAAGATTGAAAATTGATAAAATTACACAGGAAGTATGAATTTTATAATGATTTGGATTTAATAACAATGAACTTGTTTCCACTCATACATTTTATACAGATTAAACAGTCAAGACATATTTATAATCTTGTTTCAAAATTTTATGATCCTGTTTTTAGGCTTATCATTAATTTCATTCTTCGTATTTCTTTCATCATCTTCCAATGACTCCAATTGGCTGCCAAGGATTTTGTCAGCAGTGATATTAGTTTCTTCTTTTTCTTTAATCACATCGGGACAATCTTTTTTCAAGTGAGTGACATCTCCACATATCCTACAGCTACCACCTTGCGGATATAATCCTTTAGGATTATCTGGACATTGTTTAGCGATGTGTCCTTGCTCTCGGCAGATGAAACAACTCGCATGTCTAAATTCTTGTCCTTTTACTACTTTGCATTCGAAATGTGTATGTTCGGCTGAACCGCATTTGAAACAAATTCCAGTTCCAGATTCGTCTCGACCAAGTTCTGGACAATCGGAAAGATTGTGTCCAGATCTTCGACAGTGGAAACAAACTCTCTTTCTTTCACGCGCTAAAGCTTTCTCTGCTTTACGTCTCTCTAATTTCATTGCAACGTTGATTTCTGAACGAGGAATTCCTGCGGAAATAACAAATCGAACATTTTATTAATATTTTGAAAAAGAATCAGACAAAAGTTTGTAAGAAATTAACACGACTGGTTTCAAATGAACAGAAACTTTTCTCACCTTTGATAATCATATTTTTTTTCAGTTCTTGCAATCGATCTGCGTCTTCTTTTTTGATGGGAAATCCATCGTATTTAACAACTTCAATCTCATTGCCATTGATTATCATTTTGACGACACCCTCATCAGGCTTTCTCCTCTTGTATTCTTTATTATCATTTTTCGCACTCTTCCTTTTTTGGTTTTTTTTATTTTGAGTTTTGTTGTCTTCTTGGGTTCTAGTATTATCATTCTGGGCTTCATCACCTTTGATTTCTTTTTCTACATTAACATTCTTTTTATTCAACTTTTCATTTTTATCATTATTGACTTTATAATCGCCCTCGGTATTGGAAGTCATCGATAATTGATGAGGATTACTCTGTTTTCCAAATTTCACTTCGTTACTCCAATCATTTCCCAAAACGTCGAAGCCTTTCGGAGTTTTTTCTTTCTCAGATTCTTCATGTTCCACATTATCTTTACTCTCATTCTTTTCGCTCATTATTTTCCTTTGCTTTTTTTGATTCCTTTTCTGACGTTTGCTCAATCTTTCCAAACTCCCTTCTACATTTGGAAGAAGACCCTTTTTGTTATCAGAATCGGTGTTGGCGCTTTCATTTTCTTTCGTTTGATGAGATTCTGAAGTAACATTTTCCGTTCCATTAGCGAATTGACCAGAATCAATACTAGATTTTGTTTTCTTAGATTTATTTTTATCTTTCATATTCTTCATATCAGAATTTGCATTACCAAGAGTATCATTAGAACTTAAATTTATTTTAGAATCGTTTTGGTTACTTTCATCTGTGTTTTTCCATTCAACAAGTTTCACAGAATCTAATTTTACGCCGTTACTATTTGAGATATATTTTTCCTTCTTTTTGGTCTTCGATTTTATTTGTTCGTTACACTTGGGAGTTTTTAATTTCTCAATAACTTGAATATCTTTCTGATTTATGTTGTGTACTTCTCCAGCGATTTTCACAATTTTATCACTGTCGGTATCCTTAGATAAAAGTAGTTTGGCCGCATTTTTAAGTTTCTTCTTATCTTTCTTGCTGTTTTTATTTTCATTCAATTTTCCACTTATATTTTTGGCAGATTTCTTTTCTGAGATGTCATCGAACTTTGCCCATTCGTGATTTACATTCCCAGTAGTATCGTGATAGAATAATTCATCTTTTTCCGCAAGTAATTCCTTTGCGGTTTTTGGTTTCTTCGTGTTAGCCTTAGTATTAGTTTGACTATCTTCGAGCTGCATTTTCATCACATTCCATGGCGTCGCCTCATCTGGCACACGTTCATTGGATGATTTAGATCCCTTGGCTCTGGCAAATCGAGTCATTTTGAGAAAAAACTATATAGCAATAGACCGGAGACTTCGAATCTACTTATTGTTTATACAAGAGAAGCCTGAGAACAAAAATCGATTACACGTTTAATAAAAATTATTAAAACAAAAAAGAAATTAATAGAATAAATTACACCAAATTTTTTAAATTCTATCAAACGTATTAGTAGAAATAAAGTAGAAGCAAAAAAAATGGAAATGAGATAACATAATGCTGCAGATTACAAAACATTTTCGAGGTTATGGAAACAGCATTGAGTGGTTAACAAATCGAAATTCGGCATCAAATGGTAATTTCCGTTAGAAGTAGTGACATTCAATAAAATAATCTTCATGCTCGATTTGTTCATTGTGAAGAGTAAATAATTCGCTTACCTGTATGTCTAACAATCTCAAGCGCAATTGACAATATCTGAAGCGCATAGGACCCATGTGGACCCATGGGACGATGTGTAATGAACATAACCTAAAAATTACGAAATGCACTTGAAAGCTACGTCCGTCGACCGCGACGTTTTTAAAAACGAATGAAGTCTGAATTGGGTTTTGATATGATAGGCAGAGAGTGCCATTCGAAGCTTTATCCACCAATCAGGGTGTACAACTTTTCATTCCGTTTTTACGACTCTCATTCGTTGTAATTGTGCCTAGTGGACAGTACTGAAGTTCGTGTGGAATTTCATTAAACTATTCTTTGAATTTTCTAAAACTCTTCGTTGAATATGTGATGTTAAAACTCAATCAATACTAAATTCCGTTTTTTTTTCAACACTGTTAGCAACTTTCAAACTATAAAAGCAACAAAGCTTTTTTCCTGTGAAACTTGTAAACCATGAAATCTGCGGTCTCGATTTTACACGATTTTTTAAATAGAACTGAAATCAAAGCTGTCTATGAATTACGATCAGAGAATGTTACGAAGAGAGCAGTATTATTTTATTATCACTTGAGAGTTGGAAATTTAGAAGGTAACATAAATATTGAATATCATTCAATTGTATTACGATCTCCAATTTCCTTCATCTCATCTATATAATTTCTGTAGCCACTGCAACCGGTTTCTCGAAAAAACAAGCTAAACAAAATGTTTCAGAAAAAATGTTAGATATGCTGCACCAAAAATCTCCTAGATCATCTAAATCAATTTCTAAAAATCAGCAGTGAGTCAAAGCACCTACTGATAAATGCTGAAACCAACGAGCCTGATGGGGAAATCTGTGCCCATCAAATTGGCTCCAGGATATCAATGATTTCTGTATTATCAATGAAATTCTCCATACAGTAATATTTCTAACCCGACTTGCGGGGCACAAATTTTTTCATCAGACTCCACATGTCTTCCAGGCTTCAACACTCTTTACCATATTATTAAACCTTTATAGAAAATATTTCGATGATTTGATCAAGCTTCATCCAGCTCAATCTTTGTACGATATTTGCATGACTAATCACTGGTACTTCCCAACGTATGAATATGTTACTCAAGAAGGGCCAGCAAACGACAGGACTTTTACTTGTGTCGCGAAGATAGATGACATTGAAGAAAAAGGAATCGGTATATGATGAGTTTCTTATAGATTATTCTCACAATTTTGCGATATTTCGCGATAATGAACTGAGAAATGGTTCTGATTATTTCCCAGTAAACTGAGTGAATTGATGAATTCCATTTTTTAAGACACCTGATTAAAATTGAAACGGGTATCTGTTGAAAATCACGATGATTAAAGTTTACACCAATTCAATGCCTTCTGAGTCTCGTCAATCTGAAGTTACAAAAAATACAAGTCTTCAATCCCTTTTTGTTCACTGTATCCATGGTCCGGGTACAGGAAATGTGACTGGATAAAAGATTGATTAAATTCACCATATGATTTATTTGAATCTATGAGGAATTGGAAAATCTAAGAAGTCATCGAAAGCAAATGCGGCGTATAATCTTGTTGAGAAACTTAATTCCCAAAATGAAGATTCTTCTCATCATCGTGTTCCTCACTCTTACGTAAATTACACTACTGCTCTATGTGATATGGCTGATTCCAACGGCCTTCGATTAAACTGTTTCCACTTTCCTGATAGAGGAAGCTCTGGTATGATTTTAAAGATGTTATGACGTATGGTTACTTGCGTTTCATGAAAATATCCAAATGCTTGATCCATAAGTTTAGGGTTTTAAAATATTTCCTTTATTATTGAGAATTCCAGACAGAAATTACGAATAATTTCATTTAATTATATGAAAAATATATATATTTTAGCACAAAAACAATGCCTATTAGAAGTTTTGTCGATCCCTGTTATTGTTTGTTGTGGATTTGGGGAAACTATGGAAAGTGCACTAGACGATGCCTCGATGAATGCTATTAATTCTTTGAAAATAGTAGTTGCCCAATATTGTAAAAAATGACTTTGCTTGTAAGGTTGTTTTGATATATACCCACATTTATTGCAATTGATGAACAATCCCATTTATTAAACACTGTTTGAAAATTATTTTACTCATTCAATTCGGTATTTCATACTTTTTTTTTAAATATATTACCTTGTTCAATTAATTTGTGTTTTCCATGGATGAAATTAAATTTGAGAGAAATATAACTCTATTTTGACGATTCTGAATCAGAAATATGATCAGCCGATGCTTTGGAATACTGATTTATTAATTTTGTAGATTAAATATACACTCTGCAACGGTACATACCGTATTGTTCCGAATATAAGTCAACCCCCAATTTGGAGACTCAGTTTCAGACACTTTTCAGTGGAAATTACATATATTTGCCATTCCGCATATTAGCCGAGTATGAATTTTAAATAATATTCGCTATAGTTATTACCATAGCTTACCAAACATTAACAAACATTTCATTCAATGATGTAATCCCAACTTCCGCATGTTGAACATGTTTACTCTGTAGAAAATTTCAAGTGAAACACGCTGATTGAAACATTAATTACAAAAGTGGTTATCTATTCAACATGAAGTTGCAAAGAAAAATTATACATAAGTATTTCTGTTGAAACCGGTTTCTAAAAACTGAAAGAAAGATTCCTATTTCATTTTTTAGGGAATCGAAGTTTATGCTCGAGAAGCATGCTGTTCTCAGGTGGTAAAGAAAGGCAAGCTCTCAAGATATTTTCTATCGCAGCTCGTTGTTTGAATAATGCATTAACAACGGGGGTTCCTCGAGGCACGAGTGGCGCTTTACACAGATAAGATAAAACCGAAAGCACAGTATGAAACCCATAGAAGTCTCCATCACCAGATTCATTCTGCTTGAAAGTAATACGAGAAAAAAGTTCAGCTAGTATTACTAAATCCAATATTATTGGACTAGCTAATAAAGAATCTTCACAAGTATTGTGAATGACAATTGTATTGTGTCCTCCGAGCAATATTTCTGAAGTGTATTCATCCAGAGCACGTTTACTATCACCTGGAATCAGATTTACATAATCATAGGGTATATTACTGCAATTAAACACTAGGCATATTAATAATCTAGTGATTTTATGAGACAACTGTAAATGCACGATCTCTTATATTGCAAAGATTTGGCATTAAGCAACATTCTAGCTACTCATTACTGACAAATATAATTTTTCACATGACATAGTGAGCACGTGAACTCCAAGGAATCTATTTCTATAATTTGAGGAACAAATTTATACCAAAAATTCGAATTTATCGAACTTACCGACATATGGAACGTATTTAATGACAACACAATGATCTGGTTTTTCACCTGGCACGTAGAGAATACTGTTAGATTCAACCATATCATCAACTACATTACTTTTCGAGATCTGCGTGGGGAAGAATTGGATAATAATCATTGGCAATGCAAATGCTTGCATGAATATTTAAATATGTGGCGCACTCTATAATACACCGTCACGGTTTTTGGCAGTGAAAATTTCATTTCGTTCATATTACATGGTCTTGTGCATATGGAAAACCGACAATCTGTGAAGTCGTAGTGCTCTAGTGAAAAAACCACTCAGCAATACGATTTCGAGTTTCTGATTGGCATATTGTTCGTTCATTTTGCATGCATTGTACAACTGAGAAAATTACTATTTTTTCATCAGAAAAGCCCAAATTTTTCGAAAAATCCCGCCATTTTTGGAATGTCACGTGATGCTGAATAATTTACAAATCGTTGTCTTTTCATACACACACACAACAAGATCCTCTAATATGAACAAGATCAAATTATTGCTGCCGAAAACCTCAACGATCTTTTGTGGAATGCACCATATGTATATAATATTTAATCTAGAAAAATGTAGATGAGGAAGCAACCCACTTCTTTTGATCGGAACTGCTGCGGAGCTGATAAATTATACCCATCATTATTACCAAGATGATTATAGCTGACTATAGAGACGGGTTTAATACCAGCAGAAACTAAAAAATCGACCAATACTGATTTCAATTTTGTTTGACCAGACTTGAAGTCATCTCCGGCAATAAAAGTCTTGTGTTTTTCAGCCAGTTCAATGACACCAGGTACAAAAGTATTTTGCGGAGATCCATTTATATAGGTACACTATAGGTGTAGAAAAAGAAATCTTGTTAAAAAACAAAGCGACCAATTTTACTGAGCTATGTAATTTGATAATGAATCTTACGCACTCCTTCCAAAATAGCTGCCACAGCAAACACAGTGCTCGGACTAATTTCAGGGTGATTCTCTTTGATCGATTTCAACAAATTTTCATCGGTATCATTAACTGCATGAATGACGTCGGTGAATCTCTCCGTATTAGCGGTCCAAATTATGATCACTTTGTCCAAGCTTTTCGCAGTCTTAAATTCAGATATGTCTCTTCTTAGATAGTTTAACTGTTCCATCTTTGATCCCGATATGATATTGTTAGCTCTATCTTTCTGGAATGAACAGTTTCGAATAATCATGAAAATTTGTCACTTCATTTCGAAAGCAGTAAAAATTATCATAGTGCATGGCGAACCTGATTAGCTGCAATAAAATCAGGGTAATATACACTCCTGCGTGGTTTCATCTGTGCCATTTGAGATTTCAACTGGCTTTGTAAGTTGTAATCAAGGACTTTTGCCCTTTCCATAGCCTCAGCTAAATTTAGATCAGAAATATCCCAACCATCGATTTCTATGTTGTTAGGATCGACCATTGGTAGCATCCATGACATTGGTACATGAATATCTTCAAAACCTCCGTTCCCAAGTTTTACTGTTGAAGATTGTGTGATGGAGCCATACCTGCGTTGGAAAATAACTAAATTTGCTTTTTCTCATGTGCAATTATATCAAATTTTGGAATTCGGGATCTAGGTAGCTCCTCTTTTGTGGAACTGAACCTCATTGTCGTTAATGCAACAAAGTCATGAAAGATAATATCAGCCGGAGTTTCCGATGAAGAGAAATCTGTATTTTTTTTTAACGATTTCCTGAATCCGGACTTCCGAGTTGAGTCATTCTGGGTGATTCTGTTGCATTAACTCTATGAACTTTGAGTTTCATCAATTCTTCCCCCAAATTATATATGAAAATTGTCATACCAATTAGCTTTCTTCAATCCATCCTTAGTGTTCCAACTCAGTTTCATTTTATTTGCTAGTAAAGCGGCGGTTATCGTTGTGCCATTGTTACCGCCCCATCCCACTAGCATTACACCAAGTTTTGGAACCTTTATGTCAGTTCTTATCGTCAACTTGGTCGATATTGGGGTTGCCTTTAAAAATAATATGTTTTTACCCCAGAGTCTCGGTGTACAGTTGTGTGATAAGATAGTTCAAAAATATGTTAGGTAGTCGGATAGATGGTTTTCTCTATAGAAAGTTGTATTTAGACATCACATATTTAGGCAAGTTTTTCTCGCAGGTAATGAGCCGTAATGAGTTTGGCGTATACGTTAATTGGCATAGAAACAACGTGAACTGATGAAGAAAAGAAAATAAATAAATGTGAACGAGTAATCTAGATTGTTTATGGAATAACGTTACTGCTGCATTGATTCACGTTTTATTAATACGTACCATATACTTTAGAAGCTCGTCGTCAATTTTCGTGACTTCCGTTCTTTGATATTCGTACTCGGCTTCAACGAATTCATCGGTGTATTTGATGTTGGGACTATTTACGCGAATTTTGAGAGCCATACTGATTTTTGTATTTACTTCGAGCCCTTTGAAGTAAGGTCAGTTCTCATTGAACAGACAACAATCCGTGGAACGTGAAATATGTGTACATCGATTCGTTCGGTTCCTACTGTTCCTAGCAACAAGTTCAGGGTTGAGGGAATGAGCAAACGACCAAACGGGAAAAGGGATTCAACCGTCAGCGGGTCAGTTTCTTTACTCCCACATACTCACAATGCACGTAGGTCGATGTTATCACCGACATTCCTAATCTTGGTTTAGAATATAAGCTCCATCAGGAGCTAGGTAGCAGCTATACGCCTTGCTCACAATCAGAGGCTTCAGGCGCGTGTGGCTCTGTATGATTTTAACAGTTGAGCCATTTTTGCAGCTACCCTATTTCAACGAAGTGAAGCTTCCCCAGTGTCGAAGTTATCAACTTTGTCGCCCTACGCTATCCAGAATATTATACTTACCGCCCCAATAATTTTTTTATTTTGAACCCGAATTGCGCTGTCGAATTTTTGTTTGTGTAATTAATCAAGTTTTTTTCTCGAAAGCTTGGGAATTCTTAGGCGTGATTGTTGGATTATTATTCGGGGAGTCCCAAGTAATAATCAGACAGACTGCATTTGTGCAACATAGGATTTTTGAATTTTAACATTTCGCAACTTTTTTGCCAATCAGTTGTCGATACGAATTGTTTTGTGATGTGTGATGTTTCGGCCTTCGTAATTGACGATGCTGATAGTTTCACGATGTAAAAAATGACCAGTAAATTGCAATGAGTTTGATTGGGCGCCGCATGATTACACGCGGTCATTTTACAGAGATTCATAAATTGAATCGTACCTATATTACTGAATGAATTATTGAGACAGCGCGCAGTACGGGAATTCATAATCAATAGTCGAGCTGATGATGAGATACTAAAAATAATTCAGCGTTATGACGAATTAAACTATAAATCGGATAGAGGAAGCATTACATGTGCTTACATGTGATGTGTTTGGATGTATGAATAGAGGTATATATAGGCTTCATTATACACCTATATATGTTGGTATTATACTACACCGAATAATTATACGCATTGAATTTGTAACGTGCTCGCTTGAAATGATTCCATTCACATTGCGTATTTGATGGATAATCGTTCAATTTTAATACACTGATTAGCGTGCATGTGCTCACCAAAAGCAATCTCTAATTATACTGCAGAATATAAATAATTATTTCTTTAAATATCCAGACGTTAAGTTAAACTTATACTGCTTACATCAAGAAAGAAAATTTGGAGTGCTCTGAATCACTTTTAACCAATAAGGCTGACGCTCAAACTGGCATAGACGAGTTGAAAGGCCTAAAATTGTCAAAAAGAAACGCCTTAAATGCCTTAAAAGTTTCGTATTTCGAACTTGGCGCCTAAGCCGCTCGTTCATACCAAAACCGTTCTACACTCAACGCCAAAACTACGTAATGTGTCACTTCTGTGTGATCCAGCCAATCATATCGCTATGCTTTCGTTTTGTGTCGCACTGTGTCGCGCTGTGCCGCTTGTTGGAGGCTTTTCTTACCGCGTCCGTGGCAACGCTTCCGCCGTAGGGTCAGAGTCGGGTGAGAGAAAAAGTTGAGCCAACGAGATTCGAGATTAGTAGCGGGGACACTAATTTCGTGTGTAATCTATTACAGAGTCTATTATCTCAATGGTTCAAATTTTACTCTCACCCGACCCTGACCCTACGGTGGTAACGCTCAAACTCATTGTCAGTCCGTGGTGCCAGTAAAATTCTCAACGGCGCAACATTTCGAATGTTTCATAATTAATTCATTCGAATTTTCGAACGGTGTGATCTTCATAGACGACTCGAGAGAAAAATGTCAAACGAACCTGGAGATAAAATAAAAACATTCTTTGATGTGCTTTCTCAAGAATCTGGAGGTTCTCTTCAATTTATGATCAAACATAACCATTTACCATAATAACGTTTAGACTCGAACAACGCAACAGATGCACGAGTTTTCTTTTTTCAGAACTGTATTTGACCGATCATGTTTCTGTGGTACAAAATTCTATCTCACCATTGGCATTCTACAGAAATTATGTATCAAAAAATTTACCACTTTTAATCAAAGGCGGGATAAATCACTGGCCAGCAATTGTCAAGTGGAGTATACCTTACTTTAGAGAAAAACTTGGAAAAAAAATGATATCAGTTGCGGTAACGCCAAATGGATACGCCGATGCTATTGCTATCAAGAAATCAAACGATGTTGATAATGATTGCAAAGAATATTTTGTCATGCCGGAGGAACGACTCGTCCCAATGTCCACTTTCTTGGATGAGCTAGAAAAACCAAGCAATGAAAGTGTCCATTACATTCAAAAACAGAATTCTAATTTCAAAGAAGATTTTCCTGAATTATGGTCAGACGCTGGAACTGATATTCCATGGGCTAATGAAGCTTTTGGAAAAAAACCAGATGCTGTTAATATATGGATGGGAGATGAGAGAGCTGTTACATCAAGTAAAATTATTTATAACACTAACTTCATTCTCAATGAATCATTGAACAATAACCAGCTTTTTCTTTATCGATCATTCATTTTTGAAAATTATTTGATATTTGTGTTGCACGGTGCTTTACATGTTATGTCGCGCGGGGGGAAGAACTTCAATCTATAAGCATCCAACTTCGCATTGTGAATTATAGATGTTTTATTGTGCAGAATCTAAATTATATACTTCTAATGAAACAGGACTCTGGAAAAGAATGCATAATCTTACTAATATATGCGATTATAGAATCTTTCATTCTATCGAATTACAGAAGATTACGGGTGACTAGATCAAAAGTATCAAGCATCAATTTGAGTGATGATCCATTTTTTTACCACGCAGTGCATAAAGACCCGTATGAAAATATTTACTGCGTCGTAGCAGGGGAGAAGGTATTCACGTTACATCCACCGACGGATTTACCATGGATTCCCTACAGAAACTACTCTTCTGCTAGTTATCATGAAGTAAAACCTGGCCAGTGGGAAATCGAACCTGTTATTATGAAGCGAGAAGTGAAATTTGGAATTGTTGAAGATGAGGATAGTTGCTTGTTGGATTCTAATACTGTACCCTGGATTTGTATCGATCCTTTGAATCCTGATTATACCAGGTTTGATGTATTATTTTTGATCGAGTTCAATATTTGGCCAAATATCTTGGCTAATTAACAACCTGAGTTCACATTTCTTCAGAACTAATTGAATTTCTTAGGTCATTAATTCGAGGAAACACAAGTCAAATTTGGATAAATATTTGAAGAATGTAGAAATAGCGTAAATTTGATATGATTTTTAATTATTCCAGGCATCCTGAGTACAGAAATGCAAAGACTTTGAGAGTGACGGTAAGCAAAGGTGATGTGTTGTATCTACCTTCCTTGTGGTTTCATCATGTGAGACAGACACATGCATGCATCGCTCTGAATTATTGGTACGATATGGAGTATGATATTAAATTTGCATATTATAAAGCTTTGGAGGTATTGTGCCAATAGCAGGAAATTGGAAATGAATAATTAGGTATATCACGCTGTTAAAAATAAGTTTACGCCGTAGCAAAATGAATTACTAATCATGTTCTTCAAATTCACAATTGAATTGGTAATTTTACTAAACTTTAGTATGTGGAATACAAAATTGTTCATGAATTTACCAAATTTTACAATGAATTTACACTATTGATAAAGTAATTCCATAGTGAATGTATAGTGAATAGAATATAGTGAAAATTTTTTTGAAGTTTTCAAAATTTTTCACAGTGGCACGTTTAGTTTTTATTAACATACAAATTTGGCCATGAATTATGGAAAGATGGTATACAAAAAAGAATAGTAATCCGCAAATAGTGGTCGAATCGAATCGAATTGAATAACTTTATTCGATTTGGAACCTGAATAAAATAATTACGAATAGTTTGAGAACATCGAATGGTTCGAATAGTTCGAACGATTCAACTATTCGAATCGAGTGAATGTTTCGAATATACGAATCGATCGAATAGGTCGAATATACGGATATTTAAATCGATCGAATAATTCGAATATGCGAATATTTTAAATAATCATATTATTTAAAGGGCTCGATCGTTTTTCAAGTGTTCAAATTTCAGTGGATAATTCATCATTCATTTACTATTCAGAGAAAAGAGGACCGAGTATTCGAACATTTCGAATATTGACGGGATTCAAATTAGTTGATCAGAATTCCGAATTGAATAGAATTATTCGATTTGTATCGGATTATTCGGGATTTCAAGTTATTCGTACACTCCTAATATAAAACTGTAAGTTTTACCAATTGCCATTGTAAATATATAACATTACAGTTGTAAAAAAACATTTTTAACAATTCATATGTATTACATAATGTACAAAGTATTATTCATTGGAGGGGATATATTATTGGGAGGAAGATCAGATTATTAGATACTACTTGTGAATGATAACATATAATTAGTAATTCTGGCTCTACTCGTTAACTCGCATTGTAATTTCAACTCATTTAATTCTTACAATGTAATACTTGTAACCAGATCTCAGCCAGAAATTAGTTATTCGTATAATCAGAAATTCATACGTATAAGCGATGAGTAAATCTATAAACAAACAAACAAAAATTTATAAATTGATGATGAAAGTTGAGGAAGGTGATGACAATCGATTTTTAGGAAAAAAGGGTATTGTTGAAGCACTTGCAATCACCGGAGGTGAACGGTACAATATTATTGATCGAAAGAACGGAAAAAACATGACATGTAAATTCGTTCATATCTCTTTTTATTCTCTCCTTCTTCACCATTAAAGAAACTGAATAAAATAAGTTCGATCTTCAAATGTATTAGAAAGATCATCACTTCGCCAACGCATTACGGGAAGTTAAAAAATATCTGAGTACATTCTTTTCAGACTTTCTGTGACTAGAATGAGGAGTCACAAAAGTTATCGTTCTTACTGCATTCGCCTTGTTATATGCAACCTGTCGCATCGATGTGAGTCACGCATTGCAGGGGCTTCAGGAATAACTTTTCGACTTTCGATTAGAGATTTGAGAGTTTGTAGTGTATCTTTTTCCCGCAATGTTGGTATGGCGTTCGCCGTTCGATTCGCTCGATTTTTGATTTCCAGAAAAGTCGGTACCAAGAACTTCACACCTGTCAATTTCTCGCATAAATTTTCATAAAACACAAAAAGCGTGGTCAATCGCTCGAACTGTAACTTGAATTTCCGATAAGAATTGAGCAGAACAATCGTCAAAATGTCTAAGGAAGAGCAGTTCGACGGAATGCTGTTAGCCATGGCTCAGCAGCACGAAGGAGGTGTACAAGACGTAAGTTAACAGCGTTGTTTGTCACTATCACACAACATAACCTCTCAAACTGCCCGGCAATTCAATTTCAAACATTCATTTCAACTCTTGTTTACAGCTCCTCGATACTATATTTAGTTTTTTGGCGAGAAAAACTGATTTTTATACTGGGGGTGGTGAGGGTGCTGCCGAAAAGGTAAATACTTCAATTTATTTTCCACAATTATTCCCATTTCCGCTGTGACGAAATATTTTTACTGACTCATTGCTTGTCAGATCGCAATTTGTTGTATGAGATTTTGTAGATGGATCATGAAGATCCAACGAAACAAACAAATCCTTCTGCCTTAGCTGAATTCTACATTTGCAGCCTGACAATTAAATATAACCTCAGTGAACCCAACCAAACTTCACGACAATGCCATCGTTATGTTTGACTTGATTCTTCCGCGTAGGGCTAGGTTATCGCTGTTTCTTTGAAACTACGTCTTTCGGTATTCACAGTTGCTTCTGCAGGTACCTGAATATGCAGTAATTTGTTTGTAGTTTTATTAGCAAAATAAAATATTAAACTTTCATTCAGGAATTGTCTACTTTAAGCAGTGGGTTACATTTCATTCGTTTCATTCGTATTTTATCGATGTTTGCTCGATCATGTGGTAGCGGTGTAGCAAATATGTATCCGAGAGACTCATTTTGAATTCTTCCAACTCAATTCGACATTCAAGCAATTTTCTACATCTCCACATCAACATTCAATTATCGTCTGTTCTACATGAAGTTGAATAATTTGTTCTTAATGATTTGAGAATCCCCCAAAGTCTAACTTTTCGTTCAGGAATATTTATGAATACTTTTCACAAGCCCCGGCTTCTCAAACATCAAGTTCATACTGCAGAAGAACAAATCTTTGGATCAATATTCAAATATCTGAAATATAGCTCAGAGTAATTTCACTAATTCCTTACCAAATTGATTTTTTTCTCTCGGTGACAATGCGCATCCACCCGACCCTGATGTTTATAAGTATTTCACTCAGAATACAAATGTTTCTCATTGTTTTTACAGCTTGTTATGAGCAAGTTTAAGAAACATGAGACAACTGCGATGACCAAGGTATTCGCCGAGAAAGCAGAGCGAGCCGAGCAAGAAAAAAGGCGTAAGGAAAGGCTAGAGAAAAAGAAGAAAGAGGAGGATGAACTGTTGAGCAGTGAATCAAAGATTGTAGAATTAACAGACGAGCAAGCGGTCAAACTACAAGTTGAGCTGGACAACAAGGTATATTGACTAAGAATATGCCATCAAATTATGTGCTACTAACAATTTTAGGTGCTTTTCTGAAACTATTCCGTATTATTTTGGTAGAAATTGGCCACAGAAGCACCTGCTGTGGCTGGACCTAGCGGAGATAATGCTCACCCTAAAATCGAGGAGATTACTAACGATAAATTAGACAAAGAAGAAGATGAGGAAGAGGATGAGAAGGAGAAGGGAAAACTCAAGCCGAACAGCGGCAACGGCGCAGATTTACCCAACTACAGATGGACACAGACGCTCCAAGAAGTTGAGGTAAGTTTTATGAATGTGTGTGTTGAATATGTTGGTAATAACTGAATTCAACTTGATGTACAATGATCTGTTGAAAAACGTTCATCCTCTGTACAATTGACAAATTTTTTACCGAACTATAGTGGTTCTTGTATGGAATTCTAGCTGCTGAAACACTGTTTCGGAATTTCGTGATTAAAAGGATCGTTTAAATTTCTTTACGATCAAAAACTCTAACTAGAATGTATGGGTATGGATTTATTATCCAATTTTTCTTCGTACTTTCGGCGCAGATTCAATGAAAAGCTTCTCAGATCAATATCCCTGTCCATTTTTAGGAACAAATCGTGTGGATTTTTTTTCAGAGTTTTGAACAACTCGCTTCGAGTTTATTAGATACTTGGAATTATTGAATTTATCAATCGATACCAGCACAATTAGGAATAACATACTTTACCATGTGAATCAGAATACAAAGAATCAAAGTGATTCATCTAGGAGCAAGTCTGTTATTGGTTAGGCGCAGAGTATTTCAAACGATAATCCTTATTTCTGTTTTACTCGCGCACATAGGCTGATAGTATTTATCATGATTCCTGTAGTATATTTTGGGAGAGTAATACCTGCGAGCGAGAATAATGTTGACATAAATAATATTCACGTTATCCTATTATTCGAGTAGCGAATATTTGAGAGAAAACAAGAATTTCACCATCCAACTACGAAGCCAGGTTCTTGGTACGTGTTTGCGCAACGTTAATTATTACTCGGCATTAGTCAAGTGTAATAAAATTGCGATATTTGCATATGAAATATACTCGAATTGTACGGAGGAAGCTCCAATACCCTGCGCCATGAGTAATTATTTGAATATTTCTAACGTCATGGGGCAAGCGATATTAAAAAAAAACCGGGTATATTACATTATGTGAAAACGTAGCGAAGAAAGTCAATTTTCAAATTAAATACGACGTACGTTCAAAGGCATTAGGCAATCGTTCAAAATTTCATTTGTAGAGGAAGAGAGGGAATCGGATCAAAATAAGACACATGGTAATAATAATTCGATAGTTTCTTGTTCAATCGATGATGATTAATTAATACACAAGTAATATCACAGATACAAAGAATGATCATGATCATAACCACCCTTTATCAATTATCGATCAATACAATTCCATTTTTTGCCCACACTGCATCCAACATAATTATTGGTTTGAGTTCACCTTAATTAATCAATAGGGGCTCCACGTTTGATTTAGACTTTGTAAGTTAGTAACAATTAAATTATTAACTCTAGATTACATATCTAATTAAAGGACCTTAATTAAAACTAAAATTCAAGCTGCATATAGTTGTTGTTGTTACTTTTTTTTTTTCTTTCTTTTTGATCTTAATGTTTTTTTCATTTCCTTTCTTTTTTCTCCTCCTCTTCGCGAGTATCTGCGACTCACACGTCAAATCACTGGGAATTGACGGGGAAAAAAATAAAATAAATATAAATACCTAATCTTTTACAGAAAAGTTCTTTTGAACACGCATAGTTTGAAAATTGTATAAAAATTATGCTGTTTGCAGAACTGTAATTCCATGATATATATATAGGTTGTCCTACTTGAATGATTTTTTGTTCTTGTGTGTCTTTTTTTTCCGTTTGCTTCCATCTAAGTAATAAATTAAATCGTTAATACAATACGGCGTAAATTCTAGTATTACTTCATTTTCGTTTGCTCGCAGCGTTCATTTTCGACAATCGGTTTGATTCTCTTCGTTTCTTTGCTTTGCTTTTATTTTCGGTTTTTGTTTTCTTTTTTCTGCTTGTTCGTCTCACATATAAATTATTACGAATCTAAAAAGGCCTTATTTATAATTACAGCACACAGCACGCTCATTACATAAATGTAATTACTAATTTCACGTACCACACATATTTAACACAGTGTAATACAGCCTTAAATTTATATCATAGATTATAACATACTATACATTATTGAACTGCTATTCTACATTTTATGATGTATCGAATGTTGAAATTTATTCTCTATTTTTCATTCTCTGTTTCTTTTTTCTCCATGCCGATTTGAATTTTACCTTGTGGTACATACAGAGAGGATCAGGTGAAATGCAGCGCACATTACTGCCTACCGCTATGGCGCGTTGCGTTTCACTGTTTCCTCTCTGTAAAATCTAAATTTGTTCAAATTTCATGTAGAAATTTTTCGGAATTATCACGTCAATCTTTTTTGTTTCAAATATCGTATCAATATATTAAAATCCATTCTTCTTCTTCGTTTTCTTCTTCTTCTCCATCTCCTTCGCGTTCGGGGTTCTAATGCCGTTCTAAGGTTTAATTGTACTTATCACGAGCTCTCACTGTGACAAAAAAAAAAAAAAACAAAAAAAAAACAAACAAAAAAAAAACAATATTTTCAAACATGGTCAAATTATTTATTACAATATTATCAATTGACCCAATACATATTATTTGTATCGTAACTGCTGGCAACAATTTGAAGAAGTATTTCATCGAACGAAGTAGTACGAAATCTGCTTTAAAATCGTTTGGAATATTCATTAAACTATTGAGAATCATTATACGGGATATTCATGCCAAATCGAGAAACGATATTCGGGATATTCATGCCAAATCGAGGACCCTCAAAATCGCCAATTTGATTGCTAATTTTTGTGTCCATCTTGCATCTTGCCGGAAAGGGTTCCATATTTTTTTTTTTTTTTTTTATGTTTTATTGATCTATGTTAACAAGGCGTTTTCCAGCTATGAATTTATTGAGCATACGAAAAAACGTTGAAATCTTCCTTTCCACTTCCGGAAAGGTTGTAACGACCGGAAATTAATGATATAATGAAGATTCTTTCTTTAATTTTTTGTACTTGATACTTCACTGCGGAACGACCTCAATGAATTACGCCTCGGTCGGTAAGATAAAATAAACGAATCGGAACGTTTTTCGGCAATATGCAAAATGGAAGCAAAAAAAAAAACCATGTATTCTGATTCATTTCTTCCATCGAATAGTTATTTCGAAATTTAGTGCCAATACAATCATTCTATAGGGCAATTGTAGGAAGTGTTCGGGCACATCTTTCTATATTCCATAAAGTGAAAATTGTACTATTTTGAAAAATCATTTGTGAAGAATGGGCAATAATTGCAAAATAGTGAAAATTCATCCGAGAACAGTCATAAGAATTGTGAAACGCCAAATCGATAGAGCGAAATTCAGAGAGATATCATTCTTGTCTATGTGCAGGACACCGTTATAGAAAAGAAGGATTAAACTAATGACTAGGTATTATTTTGTCTCCGGTTGATTCAGATACTTTGCTAGTTACTTCGCGAATAACAACAACATCGTGATGTAAACTTTCGTTTTTTCTACCAAGACCGGGTGTTATCAGGCACTAAAAAATTTAGTTTTATAGTCTATTATGACGTTGCAAATAGATACTCGGCAATTAGCGAAATATTGCCGAGTTCGAATGACTTGATCGACTTGAAGAATATAGTGTATCATAAAGAACATTTTGCGCGAACTTTGATAAATTGCGTTGATGAGTAGGTAGGCATGATATACGTATGGTTGAAAATTCGTTTGTCCCTGATATGTACGTATATAATTTATTAACGAGTAATATTATTCTGTAATACTTCACCCGTACGGCAACTTACTTTCCATATAGAGGATGCCAGCTAGTAATCCAACCATGAATAAAAAGCTCATTGTACAAATTAGTACGGTCAATTGGTTTCTAGCGCACCAAGATTTTTTGTAAACCTTTGTCGGCCTACCGAGACCGTTGACAACTGTAAAATGCGTGCTGCTCGCTACAGATGCTGTGTCCATAGGTTTTGGCGTTGTTACAGTCGGTGGATGTAGGGCTGCTAGGGTTGCTAGATTAGCTGCTGTTAAAAGCAGCGTACCCGATGCCGCGCTCTGTGGAGACACAAATTTTGATTATTCTCAATTAGCTCACTGCATTTCATTTCGTTTGAAACACACGGGACAAACTTTTCTGAAGTGCTCGTAATCGATAATAGGAATTATACAAACAAAGTGATTCTCTCGAATAACAAACTTTGCTGTTTTGAGCATTCATTCGGAATACGAACAGCAACATAATTAACAAACAACAACAACAACAACAACGAAAGCCTACAAGCGTTTAACGAATATCTGGCAAATATTGAATAATTTCTCGCGCCAATCATTTTGCTTCCACGCGAACGTATTATCATTTGTTTCAACTGATATTGAATTGCGATTGTCGTGTGATCGATCTGGAGAGATATATTGGTAATTTTCATTGTCTAACTTTTTGACCCCAGCTCTTCGGTTTCGCGTGCCTACCTCTATACACTGAAACACGAGAATTGTATGCCGTAGTTTCGAAAGACTAGTTATTTCCAAAGTTACTTCTTCTTCTTCCTGCCTGCTCTGATGTTATTGGGTATGTTTCCAAATATAAGCATCGCATACTCGCACTTTCATCGAGCAGAGCAGAAGATGAAAAAAAGAAAAATAAAGAAAATAATATGTGCTTCCGGTACGCACAGTCGGTAGCGCAGCAACATCTGCTAATATTGCTTATGACCTCACCCAACTTTCGCTTTCTCACTTTTCGATTCTACCATCAGAGATCGCACATATCCGAAGGGAAAGATGTAGTTATCCAATGCATTCAACGTTTGTACGTATTACATACATAGGTACCTACATATGCACAGATACGGTCGTATGGGTTTCATTTGTGTTGGTGGATACTCACGCCGATACGATTGATTGTTAATTATAATATCGATAAAATCGTCACAAGACGTTCACGCGAGGAGAAAATGGATTCAATGATTGATTGATTTTTTCCAATTTTTCTTGCATACCTAATTATTCACTATTTTCGGCTTGAATCGCCCGGACGTGACCTGCCTGACCGATCTGTTTTATTCACCGCGTCCGAAATCTGGTCCTTGTACGATTTACGAATTTATTGATCACAAAGTGCCTGCGATCTTTATATGTGGTTGCGAGTTGACACCTGCAGTTTCGGCCAATCCTTTGCCCATTCTAAATTTCTGTTAAATATTCCCGGCCCCAGCCTCTGGCTATTTTTATTTTTTCATATTCAATAATCACTAGGCTTACTCGTCCCTCAAAATGTGACTCCGCTCTTACTTTCACGTATACCGTACAATATACGTGCCTATACGAGATTATTTACCGGTTTTTTAATATAGGTATCTATAAATAGAATAATTTGTTTTTTTCTTTCATAAAAGTACCTTGAAGTACAACCTACTTTCGAGCAATCACTGCACTGCTGTTTGGGAATTTGTAAATAAATAAAATGAAAGCCCAATTTTTGAATCGTGCATTCCGAATTATATGATGACCTTAGTATTCCACGTGATAGTCACTATTTCAACGGTAAAACCTTGTGGTCCTCGTTAATTGTTGTTCGAACCAAAGGATAATCGAACTTTTGGAGAAGACGAGATAAAACAGAGTAAAAGAAATAAATGGAATATTTATCGAATCACATCTTTTGTTCGCGGTTTCAAAGTTATTGCGAAGTCCAGGCTCGCCTTGACCTTTTTTGTTTTAACGCAACTCTCGCGGCATCGACTGTCAATTACGCTCAACATCAAGCACGCGGCTACTTACAATGATGAAATTATTAAAAATTATCTGTTATTTCGTACATTATCGTAAAATCCATCTGATTCGGCATCAGGCTTCTTGGTGTAAAATAACTGATTGGAAAGATTATTATATTCTTCTTACGTGTGTGCTTGCCGTTGAGCCCTGAGACGAAGTGGAACCTCTTGACGACGAGTTAGATGTCGCGGTGTGCAAGTGTCCCCAACTTCCATTTTCACTTCCTCTCTCGCTACGTGCGACTAGGGAAGGTCTTGGGATGTGCCAGGATGGGTTCACTGCGATCTCACCAACCTGAAATGATAAATGAACACGATTTATTTTCAAAATTCATTTCTTTATAATGTGCTCGATGAAAGAGGGCAGCAAACAATGCCAATGCTGTAAAGATCTACAGAATTGTTCAAATCCCCGCTGCTATACTGCTGCTGTACATAGAATGAAATAATCGCGTGATCAAAATCGTCGTGCGCTACTGCAAAATCAAGTAAATAATCAACGTGGTACCTATGTTATATAGTTTATCGGCCGAATTAACTTTCGCGTCGAGTTGATGATGCTATTTCGTGTTATTATCTTACCGTGCTCGGGTATCTTAAAATTTATACAGCAGTCGAAGTGGTCGTGGTGGTGGGTATATTTTCACTCAAGATTTCAATGAAAGTCTATAAAACATAGCACTGCAGGTATTTTCTATATTTTTGTAAATAACGAAAGTAATATGCAGCTCTACGTTACCCGGATGAGCCATTGCGCGATTTCATGAAACCAGTTTTATAGAATATATTTTTCAACGTCCACAATTGCAGGTCAATATTCGTGTGCCATAATATCGTGGGTATAATCACATTTTAGTTTATTTTATACTTCTGGCATCTGATGGCAGTGTAGGAAGTCATAGTTATTACGTGGTATTTACTTTAATAAATATTCCATGGCGGAAACTTGTTCGGTCATCGTATATAGAGATTAGCTTCGTGAAGAAAAATCGGCAAAAACAACGGAAAAGAGGAATGAAACGGACACCTATTGGAATATATGCAAGTGCAGTTGATAGATTCATCTGCATATTTTTTATATGTTGTGCTGATTTGTTTCTTTTTCACTGACTGTAAATCTCGATGCGCTCCAGGGCTTTCTAAAAAGAAATGCCACCGCAGCGTGGACCGTTTCGTTTTCTTTTCTTTCATCATGTAACACTTGATTTTGTACTCGAAATTATAGTTATACCGCAATAATTTATTGATATTAGGTATTCGGTCTTCGGTTGGCAATAATTATAATAGCTATGAAATTTTCCGAAACTCAGTCCCTAGTTACCAATATATTGCAGTTTATTTGAAAAAAGATAAATTCCGAACTGTTGTTTTGCCATGCGCTTTGCTCGCGTCTAGCGGTCTCGTTATCGAGTGTTCTTTACTAAATTAGAATAATATTTGGAACGCCTTAGCCATGTAAGCCGTCCATTGTAGTATCTTGGTTCATTAAAACCTGTCCACCTTCCCATCAATCGTTACGTTTTTGTGATCACATTTTTTTTTTTTTTTTTATTCTCATGCGCGACACTAGAAATGCATGTAGGTGGTGGTTTTCAGATTCTGATCAATTTACTCGCGTAGAATCTGAGAATCTTTTCGCGCTTAATCTCGGCAGTTATTACAGAAGATCTACAATTTGAATGAAAGTCATTGAGCCGTTGAATGAACTGAACGTTTTAAATATAAACATGACCTAATATCCACAGCCGGATTTGGGTCTCGAAATTTGAGGCGGTCTGGCTCGGGGCGTAAAAATTGACACGGAGTCAAATTTGAGAAAGTTAACTGCAGATTGTAACTGGTCGATGGATTCATGAGCGACGCTATGAACATTCCGGTATAGGTTGAAACTCATACAGTTCTTTTCTTCCATGCTTCCAGTAAGTTCTTCCGAAAGCGATTTTTTGTAATTTGCATTAGTTGGCACTTTCATTACTAAATTATGAGTATTATGAGGTTAGCGGAGAGAGAAGAACACGCAAGGGTTTTGTACGAAGAAGACCGTTCGATTTTAATGGTTTTTCCCTGTTTTTTTTTTTTTTTTTTTTGTTTTCTCAAAAACTTGTTGTACTGTAAATTGTATGTATTCGGAAAGTGGAAAACAATTGATCAAGGAATTTGGTCGAGTGTCAAGTACACCAACTCGAGTGCACTTCGCAACCTGTATTGTCTGTTGCACGGACGTCGCATTAACTTTGGTCTCGAAATGTGAAAACAAGTTTCGTTGGCGTGCCATCTGTAGGTCAGCTTCTACCTCGCTCGGCTATTACTCAACCAATCCAAACGAAATTCGGCACACGGCCCTGCATTGGTTTACTATTGCGAATTCCTTCGGCGGTATACATATGATACCCACATGCATGTACGGGCATACTATAATAAGAGAGAAAGACCCGATTCCGATTTCAGAGTAGGTAGGTACGGTTCGGTAAATCGTCGTTTAGCCGAATTATAAAGCGCGGATCAAATGGTACAGAAGGAAAAGGGTCGACGAAAGTTATACGGTCGATGTGCCGAACTTGGCCTCGTAAATTTTTTCTTTTTTCAACCGAATCTTGAGACGTACATGTCTCAGGAATTTACCTGCAAATCTCTACTTTTTTCTCGTCTTTCCCTCTTTTCTTTATTCTTCTTTTTCTTCATCGAATCGATATTTGAAAGACCTTGAGTACAGGGTGTACTTGCTTATGAAAAATTCTTTGTCAACAGAATTACCTTGCTTACAGCTACCGCTACACCATATATCAAGATATTTTTTTCTCAACTCGCCATATTGTTCGCTCAAAAATATATTGGCCACTGAACCGTTTGTTTCATTTGTTTTACTCTCTTTCTGCATGATTCGCAAAGATTTTATGAAATTTGGATCAAAATTGCTCCTATACAGTCGTTTATCTTTACGGTGAAATTGATCAGACAGATGTACATTTTTCACTTTTTGTGGCAAAAATGTACGTGCAGAAGGTAAAATCGAAGCCTGGAACTGTATAAGAAGAACGAAAATTATTTCGACAGATTCACGTACGCTGCCGTGATATTCTGAATTTTAAAAAAACGCCACATCATTGAAACAGTTATATTCAAGAGTCTGACAAAATTCACAAATGGTGTTCGCTGCAGATTGACGAAACAGAGTGCTCGCAGTTGAAAGCGAATTTCTGTTGTTCGCATCGTGCCTGTATATACCTATCCTCTGCTCAATGTAATTTCCTCGTTGATATATATTTACTATTATGTAACCATGAGTATATCGGGTATTATTTATGGGCCACATTTCACCCGCATATTGTGTCACTTATTGTGACCCAGAATATTCTCGAGAGTGCCATCCATTAGCTGTAAGTTCATCGCAATAAAGTACAAGAAATTTTTATTCCAATGTACCAATATCACATAGATATTTATCTCGTTATTGGTAGATTGTACTACGTACCACCAACGGCGAATGAGGAAAGTTTTTTCATAGCTATTAACATCGAATAGGATTGTGGGAGGCAATAGGTGGGTCAAGATGAGATTGAAGAGGTCAAATTTCGCCGATTTTTACCGCGATGAGAATCAGTGCGATCGTCGAGTCACGCTGCTTGTACAGCGTACACACTTATGTATTGTAACACATACATACAACAATACTGTCGTGAAAAACGTGAAAGCGAATACATCATTCTGTATCAATAATAATCCTTTGTAAACGCACTATACGTGTGTACGAACACGTGGTTAAATATATATGTCACGTCCGAATGTGACGAATGGTATCAATTTGATCCTGAGGTTAGAACAATAATTAAAGTAGGTGCGTTGTACGGGGAAAATTTGAAATTTTTACATGCAAAGATTCGTGGGAAAGATGAGGGGGGAAAAATATGACAAATGAAAAATACGCTACAATCGCTTACAAGTTTGAGTCGAGTCGTGTCTTCGACTTGGTTGGATTCGCCTTATGCAGCTTCGACGGGTGCGTTTGTGTGCAGTTTGCGAAATTCTTGATCGAAGGATCATCGGGGGAATCGATGAAGATTAAACAATTCTGTATAAATTGTGCATTAGAATGTATAGCCATGTTCGATCGTTGTATAGTACACTATTTATGAAAGGGAAAGTAAATTGATCTGAGCTAAGGAGTGGAATTTCAATCGGAACGTTGCCGTTGAAGCGCCTCTAACTTCTGACTAACAAGTCACGTAATTATATTTCGATCATTCTTTGAACACCGTTTTAACGTTACAAACAAACGCGTGGTTACATATTGGCATATTACCGACGGATGTTACGTGCTATGTAGATAGGCTATCAATTCTCTATCGAACCATCACCACACCAGCTAAGAGCAAAAAAAAGTGTAGAAATAATTTGGCTTTCGATTCTAACTCACGCGAATGGTATTTCCGTGCTATTACCATTTTTCTCGTTAACCAAAACAGAATGCCTCTTGCAGATTCCCTAAACAGCCTGTTTTTTTGTAATCGTGCGGTTCATATTAGACTTACCTGCCAACTTTGCGTGGAATGATCGGTGACTAAATATAGAAGCAAGATTTTTGGAGCGAAAAAATCGGCGACATAAAGATTGATGCATTTTTTTGATACGCGTGAGTAGCATAAGTGCTACACGTATGTCTGGATCAAAGGATCTATTTGATGTTTAACTTCCATCAGTCAGTATATCGGTGTCATTGACAATTGCCAACAGAGTATGAATGTGACAAGGTTAGCACTTGCCTTCGATCGGCAAGTTGAAGTTATGCGGTACCGATGCACTCGCGAATATCGTATTATTGCAAATGTTTTATAGTGACAGTAGTAGTATGTTCACCACCTTTGTTTTTGTTTTTCTTTTTCTTTTCCTCTCTTCACTCTCTTCATTGTTATAAAATTTGATCGTTGAACCTGTACGGATCTCATATTGGATGAATACAGACGCGAATAAACGATATAATTCTTACTTAATCGTGAGTTTGGAATTCTTTGACATGTTACTCAACAATTTCGGACGGCTTCAGCCTCATTATTCACTTCCGAATGCATAAAAACTGTCGCAGTAGGTGCAGCACGAAAGAAGTGGCTTGGATTATTTTCTTCCGGGATGATATCCTCTTGTCTCGTTGAAACGACAAATTTTCGCTGAATTGATATTTGTGGATCTTGTAAACGTTGATTTGATTTGAATGAATTATAAAAACGATTAGTCGGGTGGTATACAACGCTGTTGGATGTCTTCTTTTGGTTACAAATAAACGTTGAGTGTGTCGGTGATCCCTGTTTGCAATTTTTTTTCTCTTCCACATCGTGTCACGCTCGGATCGATCTTGACCCAAGTCTGAGTATCTTTGAGCGGCCTATACGATTTAAACACATTGATGACCGTTACCCGCAAGTGGCTGTGTCCACGGATAGTGAAAGCGTTTTGTTCTTTCGACTTTAGTCAGAGGCGCGGCTCCCGAGCTCCTCGGCTTCCACCGGATTGAATGTAGGTATATAAGATTAAAAAAAAATAAAAAAGACGAGAGGAGAGGGAGGCGCAGAAGGAGAAGAAACAGATAGTGGAGGAAAAAGTATGAAGGGGAGGGGAGTATTTGCGGGAGAGAGAATTTCATCTCTCTTTCAATAGAGGAGAGACCAGTAGTCGCGGTTGGCCGAGATGCAGTCCTTTCGCGTAACGAAAAATAAGAATGGAATTTAAGGAGGCCCCTTATGTAACAGAAAACCAGACGCGAAGACTCGCGCCGAGTGTTGACACCGCTCGTGCAAGGAGAGATTTCATTTACATACATTACTGTGTCACGGGGGCCTGCTTGCTTCTTATACTCATTTGTTAAATCTCTTCAGCTCAACGCTATTCAATAGAGACAGGAGTCTGATTATCATGATCTATGGGGTGGCAAGCTGCTATACCCGAAGCGATTTTTACGAAGCGAAAATTTGGAAACAAAAAACATTATTCCTCCGATTGATCTTGGTTAATTTATGATATCACCAACGTAAAGATAACAGAAGTTATGCTGACGAAACGTCCTTCAACAAACACTGTGCCAGTGTTTCGACAGAGAGAGATTATTCCTCGTTGTTGATTCACCGTTTATTCGCCACTCTGCGAAATGTGCGGTTAATCGATTATCGTTTTAAAAGCGTGAAGATCCTCGTCTATCTTTCAAATATGTAGTAGGTACCTGTAAATAACTGCAGTTTGTCAGGTGAAGAGAAAAAGTTCAACCAATTGGTTGGCCAATATTAAGCTGCTCGAAGGACAGAGCAAGCGTTTTGTTTCGGAAATATTTGTCTGGTAAAGACGATCGTATTTTTTAATTCCTTACGAACAATATGTGAACCCGATATTTGGATGTTATTATCACCTATGCTTATGTGTGCTTAGTAAATTTTCCATCTTGAGGTTTGCCAATGAAAACCGCAAGAGTACCCCGTACGCTGTACCTGCCACTTGCGCGAATCAATATGCGGCCGCGTTTCCGCGGTCAATGTCTGGACCCGGTATATGGTAGGGAAAAATATGCCGACCCTCGACGTGAGTAAATAATTCCTTCGGTTTACTCTGCAGCGGGTAATGACAATGCGATCGTTACGGTAATTGGCAATTTTCGTACATATAACGTAGGCGTGGCGGTAGGCTGCCTTCGATGGAGAGCCTGGACCCCAAGGACTAAGTTCTCTGTCTGGACGAGTTGAACATTTTTCTATCCCCGTATCGCTTTTCAAGTATCTCTTATTCACAGATCCTTTGTTTTATCGCCGCGTAGATATACTATACAGGTACTTGAACTTCGTATTATATGTATATAGCCTTTAGGCCGATTATTCTTTGATCTCATCGATCAGTTTCAGCCTGGTTGCAATGTGTCAAAAGCATTTTTCAACCTTTTGTGGTATGTTTTTGAAAAAGGTTGATACAGTTATGTGAGAACCATACAATCTTGTTCAGAAATTGGAAAACTGAGGAGAGTTGTCGTAAAAAAAGTTCCTCTAAAAGGACAATTTTTTGATCCGGGTCTTTGCGTATCGCAATAGTATAATACCTATATTAGAATGAAAATTGGACGAGCTTCTACACCCGTAGGGTTCGCGTATAGTTCAAAATTGAGTAGTTATTTTTGCGGAACTCGATGCACTTGGTCAACCTCGACTTTATACACCTGTTCCTTGATGTACCGCAGATCGTTACTCGATGTAATGCAACGCAGTGAAACGCATTCTGAACCCATACTCTAATGTTACCTTCGAACTGGGTGGAAGATAGAGCGAGAATATTTTTGAGTCGAATTTGATTCTTTGGTTTGCAGCGAATGGCTCTATCGTCCAGTTGAAACGTCACGTAATTTTGTAAAATTTCTAAGTTATTTGACGATGCTGAAACGAACATTTTGATGAATCACATCGGTTTTTGCCAATCGTAACTCAAATTGGTGGGACACGTATCCGTGAAAATACCACAATATTAGTCTAACCGAAAGCGAATTAGCTGTGTAGTGCAATGCAATACCTTTTCTTGTACGTACGTACGACAACGACATCTCTCAACAGTAAGTCCGTGCTCAACAGCCTTGTTGACATTTTATACCATGAAATAGGTTAAGATTCGATTTCTATACCGTCTCACTCTTGCACTCGTTGTTCGACAGCCACAAGCCGGCAGTCCACCTATGTATCGTGTATTGTAGTAGCTCTTGACTTTCATTGTAATTCTGCAATACGAAGGATTGGTCATTTGCTCATCGCGCGTTCATTAGACTTCAGATTTTCTAACATTAGGTATCATCTTTGTCGATGTAGGTAAGATCTAGCTCTTCCTATCTATCTATGTATGGTAGGTGCGCACATCTTACGCAAAACTTTGCACTACCGACTCTATTGACATGTATGTAATGTCAGTGGATTTTTATTATCGTTGCCGTGAAGTATTGAGCCGTTGAACGTGGTATAATGGCATGATTAGATATTAGCATAATATTACAATATCGTAAACTTCAAGTGTGGATTCAGGTTAGGAATGGTCTTAATATTTCTGTGATTCCTCGTAGCAAATGACCTTGGTATTTCTATCTTCAATGATCATTCCGGCGAGCGATACGACGCGCCGAAATCTTCGATTCTCTCCTGAAACTACGAAATGTACCTGATTCAGTTGATGTACAGTGGCTGAGCCACTGGAGAGTTGCGTCAGGAACACCTTTGAAATGACGAGATTTCTTGCAGAAATGTGTTGACCGCGCAGAGTTGACTGTACCATTGTAACCCCGGGTTGTAGTTGGTATGCCAATAGTATTGGCAAAGTTGCAAATTAAGAGAAGAGATCGGGGAAAGAAACGATGACGAATTCAACGTGTTTTGAATAAATAAAAACCCGTCATAAGTAGGTACATAATTTCAAATCATCAGTGCGAACGTGTGTGTTCGCTGCAGCGTGAACACTATACAGGCGGCAAAGCTCCATGGCAGAGATGAATATTTTGACGCTGCAGTAAATTAATGTCATTTTTTTCGACCTTGTGACGTCAGGCTTAAGGTCGCTCGTAGTTTTTCGACAGATTTATGCCTCTGCTTGCATGCGAGAGCAATTTTTTGCCCTCGCTACATACTACTATACGCCATAGCTTCATGTACCTACGTAGGATTCTGGTAGAGTAAGTTCAACCTTGATTCAAGAAGGGACGCAAATGTCTGCATGACGTTCAAGGCCCGTTCTTTTAGCAACGAGAGTTTAGTCTCGAGCGTTCGATAAAAGCTGATATAAAATCTCTGTACATGTGTTTAATGGTGGATTGAAAATACTCATTATGTAATAATATCGGTTGAATTTCTAATGAGCAAGTTTCTTTTTCTACGTATTGATTCGCATTTCGAATATTGCTAATGGTCTTTTTTTTTTTCTCTCCATTAGTTTAATCATCGAACATGTTTTAGCTGCACGTACATACACATGCTATATTTATATAGGCAGTTGAAGAAACTCCAGGCTCTTAGGCTTCGGGCAAAGAAATCTCCGTTAAAACGAAGGACACTTAAAGTTTCTTGCTCGGTTATAATAATCCTCCTTAAGAGACTGAACATTTTCACGGTTCCACGATCGGGCGCAATCATTTGAGAGAACTCGCCGAAGCTTGAGGCAAGTCTCAGATTCCAAGTTAGAGCCAGATCAAATCCGTGGATTTGGAAATATGGAATAACTATATATATATGCTTCAAAAACCGTTATGGGCCGTGAAAGAATGTCCTCATTTTATGAATAAGGAAAATCCTAGGATTATGCTGTTCTCACGTTTCATCCTACAGCAGCGCCAGTTTGTCTCCGTGGAATCTCGTTTTATGAACGAAAAAGTGAAACGTGAGATGGCGAGGGTTGCGTTGGACGACGAGGTGAACAAGATCGATCCAAGAACGCTACGATGTTCATTCAATTTAAACTGGAAATCGTTTCCTTTTTCAATCGCATCTCATCCTGTCTTATTCAATTCAATGCCTGCGAAGGCAATCGCGTATCGAATGGATAGTATAAGTAACTTCAGATGACGATCTCAATGGACATAAATACTCTCGAGTTTATTGTTTTATCATAAGCTACCAGCTATACCGTTTTCTTCCATCGATATAACAAACTCCTCGGTGCAACACTACGCTATGCTATGCTAGTGTAAGTTCTGTTTCATGTTACCAATCGTTACGTCTCGTACCTACATATTTACATACCTTTGCATGACCGACCGGTGGATGAGTAACGTTCGATTGCAACATTTTATAACACGTTAGCAGGCCCGATATCAGTTGTGACTTACTCTCTTGCACACGTAAATTTCAGCTCACTACACCTTATTCAATCTGATAAGAAAATATCTCCCGACTCACTTTGGGTGGTGGGTTTTTTTTTTTTTTTTTTTTTCCTCCTTCCTGTCGGAATTGAATCTTTAATTAGTCATGTTCGCTGGGGATAGCCTGATAGAAATTCAAATTTCACCCGCAGCTGGGAATCCGCAGAGCATATTACTTTCATAATGTGTAAAATTTAATGCAATTCATTACGATTACGGAATTCACCAGAAAGATTGATATCAGGTGTAATTATTTCATCATCTTAGAACATCGACACAGTAGTTGTAACGTTACGCGCAGTTTTGAACAATTTTATGAACACGTTATTCCAGTATTTTGCGAAGTTTGCCTCATTCACGCCTAATTTGATGTGTCACAATACTTTTTTCAAAACGCATTATGTAAGGCTGCACTCGGTCAGTGCTTCAATTTTACATTTCACGTTTGTTGTACTCTGTCCGCACAGAAGAGACATAATTGGGCTAACAGAAAATGGGGCGAGGGGGGAATTAGCGCGATAACCATTACCTGCACATAGTTCTCATCTACGATGCCATAGTTCTTCGCGGTGCTTCTTCAGATCTCGTTCAACCTGATATTATCGGAAAAGATGTCATGTGTTATTTGGAATTTCCTATTGACCCGTTTGATATTTTGAAATAGAATGGAACAGGAAAAACTAGAAATTTGTTTAATTAATCCTGAACACATTTGTTCACGTTCACGATTGCAAGCCCATCGCTTTGACCGGTAGTCCATCTTTGGAATGAGTTTCAAGTCAACTTGCTCACTTGACGAGTTTGGCCCTACGGTTGTCGGCCCCAGGGCAGCTACCATGCGTCTTTATACGTAGTGTGTACGATACTTACATGCGGCCGCCCGGGAGAGGCCGAGATGTTGAGATTAACCAACTGACGACCACCACGCGGGGGCTATCGGTATTACTCAATTCGTAGGTATATGTTAAAACACGACGCTTGTTAAGAAAGATTGTTTATCCAATAAAACACACCGCGGCGCCAAGAAGAATGTGAATACTTCTTTTTTCTTTTGACTCGTAGAATTCCCGATGATTCAGCTTAATTTTTCACCACCTTGTACATACACTCACTTCTACTTCTACTTCTACTGCTTCGATACTGTTGTTGGTCATACCACATTCGCATATTTACACGTATACTATATACACCACCACCGACCAACGTTAGTAGACCTTCTCTAGGTCGTTTGGAAATATTAACAGAGCCACGGGTGTTCAAGATTGTCTGTTATAATATACCACTATACTCATTTGATATACGTACTTTCGTAGGTATAGGTTATAATGATGTATGTCACCGGGCACTCTCATGGACGTGTGGTCAAAGATATATGCGCGCGGGTATTTCTTCATGTGGGTATAGAGGTTAGAGCAAATCTCTGTGAAATGTTTTCTTTTTCGCAATTTTTAAATTTCTTCAGGCATACCAAAGGGCATTGCATCAAATGCGAAATTTTATAGTCCGAATGCTGCTTCGTATACCCATTTCGAGAAGAAGTATGAAAGTCTTGTCGGTGGGAGGGGAGGGGGGGGGGGGTTCTTTTTTTTTATGAAACATTTCATTTCATTATATGAACCTCAAGAAATTTTGTGGAATGTTATTTTTGCATTACACAAAAATCCTCGTGAAATTTCAGACCTGCTATCATTTTACATATGTCACGGCCGATTGATTGTGTATGCTACTTATGCACTTTACATCATGATTTCATCGAATATGTCTAACATTCGGGACATATTTAGACGAATTCATTCTAACCTCATTAGAAACTGAACCAGATTGGCTCCATGGTTCTCCTGGGCCAGTCAATGGCTGCTAACAATGAGATACTTGGCATACTTTAACGTGTATGCAGTATATACCGTACGAAACAGTACGAGATTGTGCTGCATGGCGAGAGGAACAGCTTGACTTGCGATTTTGCACGGACTAACTATTTAGCTCTGGTTATTGGAGCAGTTATCTAACTTTTATACTCAACAGTTTAGCTTCGGGTCAGTCAGTGAAAACCTGAAAACATTCACGGTGTGCCGTGGGCTAGAGAGTGATCTAGATTTTAGCTTCATCGAGTCCGCGGGTTCAGGTAATACGTGTATATAGGTAAGGTATACGTCGAGTCGATCGCGACCAAAGTTGGCGGGAGGAGAGCGCGTGGCCGCTTGAATTATGTAATGCTTATTATTTGGCGATTTTTTTCTCGTTTCTCTCTCTCTTTCTTTCTCTTTCTTCTTTCTCTATTTCTTCTGTTTCATTTTTTTATCACTTTTTCTTACCGTATTCGTTATAGTCACTATTCACTACTCAGGTCTCAATATTGGTTAGTAGCTCTTTTTCCGTTTGACCCCCGTTACGGTTCACGTCCGCTCCACGGTCCGCCAATGATTGACCGTTCATTTTACTACGGTCGGGTACGGAACAATCGTTGAAACTCACTAGTTTTGTTTCACTTGCAATTTTACGCGACGTTAATTTCTGGAGTAAAATAGAAAAATTCCGATTTTCAATCTGCAATATGTCCGCAATCCTGACGATTCGCCGGTCTTAGAATATTTCGAACTGATTACATTTAACGACATTTCAATACCGCGCGTCTCATCTTCTAATTAAAAATTGTCACCCAGTGTGACGTGATACTGTGAGTTCAATGATAGGTATACATACATAATTTCATTGAAAGTGGCGAAAATTTCTCACGGCACGTTTGTAATTGGTTCGGAATTTATTTTGCCGTTGCCCATGCAATTCATAAGCTGGACCAGTGACTTTTGAACTGTTGGTGTGGAGTTATTGGCATCTCCGAGATATCGTGGACAGCGAGCGAGCAACATTCGCGTTCTATCCAATACATTTATAGTTGTATTATCGAGGAATCAAATTAAAATCATAGTTCAAGAACACATTTGACTTTCTCCCATCTGCAGGTTCGATTCTTTCATCATGCCAAGAAATTAATCTTTCTAATTAAGAAATTCCCTATTAACTCGTACATATTTCACAGCAGAACGATTGAAGCGTGCAGCCCGCAAAAGTAACGCTGCATTGCACATGGCAATACATGTATGGTATAGCTGGAAATTAGACGAATGGCATGTGCAGACATTTTAGTTATCAGTAGCATAGTTTCATTTCAAAATTGAAAGGTTGAATTCAATATTTTTCGTTTCTTATTTTTTGTTCTCGTATTCCATAGAGTTTAAATTGTTATGCCGAATTTCTATTTGCAGACGGTTCATTCATGACCATCTTTAATAAAGTTTGTTGGCATTATGTAATTACATTTATAATTGTAGTATAGGTATATGTATGTGCATACATGTAGTATGTAGTATACGTAAGAACTTGACTATATTAGCGAAACTTACGCGAGGTCTGAATATTAAAGGAGACTTGCTGTTCGTTGATTTTAGCCATTTGTTTGCTAATATTGTGAAGAAAATAAGAAAAACTGAAAAGAAAAACTACCGGAATAATTTTTTAGAACAATTATTATCCGCAATTAATCTTGAGATGAAATTTTTGGCTCCTTATCTTCGGAGCTTGAATCGTCGTAGCGGTATACACTGAACTCAGGAGTCGTATTTTCGTGGGAAAGGCGCTTCTGACACATACTCGTGTGTATCGAAATCGAAAGTTTGTTCAGTATTATAGCTGGATCGGCGTGGTGATGATACACACCTTTTACTCTTACCAACTTCGTACTATAATAGTAAATGTGAAAAAATTGGTCATCTTTTTTCACCCATGTGTTGATACTTTCGTGGTTCTTGATGTTCCCACGGTTTTAATATGCTAGCAAGTCTCGTCTAGATGCAAGATGCAAGATGAGCGTAGGCTCTCGCGAGTGATGTTCAAGCCTTGGATTCCACGGATGTCAAATGACGATCCCAGATCCGTGATCGATAATTATCGCCGCTATATCTTCAGTCGATGATCAGATGCGTGATCTTTATATGCATATACATACCAGATTTTTGTGTAAAATTAATTTTACCTTCGTTCACATTGCCGCTCATCGAGCGGCTTTCTTACGTGCGTGCTTTGTCTATCTCTCTCTCTCTCTCTCTCTCTATCTATCTATCTATCTATCTATTCAAGCCGCGTCTTTTTCTTATTTTCGTGTACTTAAAAATTGCACGTATTCAACTTACGCCAGAGTAGAATCTTCGTCGAAATGAATTTGAATTCTGATTAGCTGCTGATTATTCCAAGTTAGGTTGCTGTGCTTACATTTGATATTATACTTCACGAGGAAGAACAACTTTTGTCCAAATTACGAACAGGATCTCGTGGGTAGAGCATGATTGAAGTTAACTGGAAAAATGGACTATTGTTTTCCACGAGGCTCTACCACTGGTCTAACTATGATCCAGAGATATTTTACCGCCTAAAGGTTGTTGACTGGTTCTAGGTTGGGTTAGGTTAGCCTAGGTCTAACCTCAGGTGTTATAGCGGTTACGAATACCTTTCTGAATGTGTAGCTAGCTAGCTAGCTCACTCCGCCAGCGTACTCTTACCACCTGCACTCTATTTAAATTGTGCATATAATAGATTACAAGTTCTTTCGCTATGTAAAGTGGCGGTTGTTATTGTTCGTCATACCGTAGCGACGTAAATGGTAGATTGATCATTTGCAGTCAATTATAACTACTATGAATATCTTTTTCGAGGAATATCATCAGAAGTTGCTTACGGTTTTAGGATTCAGGTAGCTGCACCTTGCATATGCAAGGGAGTAGGCTTCACGACGTTTAGCGGTTACTCCGAATTGGGTAATGGAGTTACCGTTACACTGATGACGCTCTTGTCTTTCATTGACATTATCGACGGATCGATGACACTCGATTTTGTTATGTGTAATATTACGCGTGCCCATGTGCAATATCTCACGCATATGAGACAGAAGGTAGTTATTCTACAACCGAGAAGGAGAGAATATACATATTCACGAAGTTTACGAAGCCGAAACTGATCATCCTGATTTACATATCTCACAATCAGTATATCGAGATCTACTATTTCTGGCGATTAGTATAGAAAACCAGAACTGCGGTAGTTTGGAGGTCAGGCAATTTTCTGGACGAAAGTGAAATTGTTTATGCGGCTGGGTCCGCATAGGCGGTAGGCGTTGAGACCTGGCTTAGTGGGACGAAAGGACAGACAGGCATGCAAATAGATACGACGCAGAGACAAACGTTCTCACAGTCGTGCGAAGGCGTTGAGATTAAAATCGTTATGGAAATGAATCTGGAATCCTAAATCGTCTAGATATAGTCAGGATTTTCTTTCGGTTTTCATGGTATTGATTTTACGTAAAACCGCATGAGAATACGTAGATTTTTGTTTCATCAGTCGAAAGCTTGTTCAATATTTTCGGAAAAAAGAAACTCAAAGCTGGTGTATCGTTGAAATTTCATTCTTACACAATCGAAAGAAATGTTCGTTCCCAGTGAAAGAGCTTGATTACTTCATGGCTCCCTCTTACAGATGGAGTTCCGAGTTCATTCAACATGAGTCGGCAGCCTTAATATGTTCTTGTTTTGCGAATGTATGTAGAATTTAATGAACTCCCAACTTTTCACACTACCGCCCGCACCGAGGAACAAAGAAACACGATTATCGATCGAATTGAAAGTATCGTTGTGTTGGTGGTAATTGAATATTCGATCTCACTTGTAGATATTAATTGCTACGAGCGAAAATAGTTTGGAACAAAATTTCGTTGTACATAGATTTGTACATGGACATTAACATCCAGGTATAACGCATCAATTGTATGTTCAATTACTATCGCAAAGAAAAATGATTTTACTGAATATTGGAATAGTTATGTAGTTATATTTGCATATTATACACGCGAGAATATATACCTAGTTACTCCTAATGTTATGAGCTACCGTTAGATCGCATATCGTAATGAAGGAGAAATTTTCCCGTAATGTTATTAGATTGCAGCGGCAGCAGCAGCAGCATGTATCTTATGATATTCGGAATTAGTTATAACTATTGACGTCACAAATATAGTCTATACCGCGTGGTATCGAAACTCGCTCACTTTCCCTAAAGGGGGTTGACAGTTTCAGATACATAACTTTCTCTCCTGCAGCAGCGAAAGATGTAGTAGATACTCTCTTCTCCACATATGTCAGCTTCTCGACGCATCAATAATTTGTTCACTTCTCCACGTTTTCAGATGTAAAACTTCTTTTATGCATGTGAATACGTACATAGATAGTTACGAGACTCCTTTCTTCTTTTCCTCCTTTTCCTTCTTTGTTTCTTTCTGCTTTCTTTCTTTTCGTTTCTTCCTTCCTTTTTTCCTTCCTTCCTTCCTTTTTTCCTTCCATCTTTTTTCTCTCATTCCCTTTTTGTTTGACCAAAGCTCAGGCTCCTACCTTCACGCCTGTAGTTCGTCCGAGTTCTGTTTCTAGTTAATAATCATTTCGCGTACATCTATGTTCAGATTATGTATATATTCGATGTAGTAAGTACTACGTATACGTCGATGACCCCGGTAACTCGGTGTTTCAGTCGATATACAGGGTGATTCAGGTTGAGCGGGACACATTTTGTGGATATATTTTTCGAGGTATTCTAAAACGGAAAATCTTGTGCCAAAAATTCCTGTAATTTCGGGGTTTCAAGCTACAAAGGACCTAAGTTGACCTATCCCAGAGCTTGGATGTGTGAGTGAATACAGTATTTGCACACTAACGCATTAGCGTTGTGATTGGTTAACTGAAATATTCTGTAACTCGGAAACTACCGGTCGCGGGAATTTTTGCTTAAAGGACTTTTCGTTGCAGAATTTCTCGAAGAATCTATCCACAGAATGTCTCTCGCTTAACCTGAATCACTCTATATAATAAACTCGAGAGATGCGCCGAATATGAAAGATTCCAATACTTAAAAACCCGCGATCGGTGATCATTACAAACGCTTATATACTGCGGAGAGTCGCGGTAAAAGTAGTTCGACTTGAACTCATTTTTTCTCTCTCTGTCTTCTCTCCTGTATGATCCATATTTGTTGTTAGTCTATCGCGGTGTAATTTCGTTCCGTTGTTGTTGAAAAACATTTGATCGTACCTGGTCGAAAATCTATAATATGATTTATTATTGTGAAATCAATCGAATACCTGTGTAGGTACACTTTCCTACCATATGATCATTTCGTCGAACGAAACATTATTATATTATTGTTTTAGCTAACATCAAACGAATACTCAACTATCTACTTACCTATATCGTTAGGCACTCGAGTCATATAATCGATTTTTTGCAATATGCCCAACTATCTAATCTTCCATTTGCACATTTCGAAATTGACATTATAATAACCTACGATAGTAGAGTTTTTTTTGTTTTTTTTTTTGCTCTCTCAAAGTCAGTAATCCGCATTTTGTAGCAAGTGCATCAAGAATTGCTCAAGTCATTTGCCATATCTAGCTCAATTTAATGCTTCCATAACCATTTGGTACTTCATTGTACACAACAACCCTATCTTTCTCTTTATTACATTACCTCGGATCCCTGTCGCGAGTGTACAGACGTGCATAGCCATCGCAACTCCAGCATCAATGAGCAAACGTTTTCGAGTAATAAGAGGAGCGATGCAATATCACGCAAGTCATCAGTAATCTTCTGAATAGTTATGAATTCATTAGAAAACGCGGTTTATTCTCTATTCGCTGAATTATATACCTACTGGCGTCACTCATCGATGATTTTTCTGCTCTTTGAATTCAGTTTTCTATCTACTTCTATCGATACCTCATCAACTGTAGCGAAACGCAGAGACATCGTCTTGAAAACTGACTAAAACTTTTCCACACACGATGTCTACCGCTGTTGTTAATGCTACTCCATTGTTGTCTCAATCGTGGGCCAGATTAGAATAACTGTTTCTCGCGTCTAGTTGGCCATCGTTTTCTTACGTAAACCGAGGAGACTTGAAAGTAGTAGCTACGCATAGTGTGCCGTGGTACGTACGTATGTATGTACATTCATACCTATGCACAGTTAGCTTATACGTACCAGACGCGTGAGCGAAGAGCCAGGGTGTAATATATTATAAGCCTGGAGACAAAAGAGGTAGCGATATGTTCAAGATTCATGAGATATGCATAAAACATCATTATTCAGTGCCTTCGTTGTAACATTATTTGGTTATTGTACTTGAAAGCAAAGGAGAGGAGGAATGTTACTATGCGTGGCATTTTGGGGTAGAAAATTGTCCGACCTTCCATTGATAATTTGTGCATTATATCGCGGTTGATTATACTGCGGTAGAAATTGAAAATCTATAATCAGATGAATAATTTGTATCTCCTGCCGACTCGCTGTGTCGTATCGCGGTGGTAATGGCTAATTATATACCGCCGCAAAGAATTTATAAAAGTACTCGGAGAAAGAGAGTATAAAAGATCATATCCACCACTACGGCACAGGTAGGACTGGTTTCTGCACGTCTGCTCGCGACATCTGGTTGCATAATCACAAACTAGGTTTCATCAAGGACATCAATTTTATCACATAAGTATACACATACACGCGGACGCGTGTATAATGCGCGCATACTTATGACAGGGCTTTGTAACACTATGCAAAATATTTACAAGGCATAGGGCGGTAGATATGCGTTGCGGTCTTTTTCTGTTCTCATGCAACCTTTTTTTCATCAAGCTGCATCCCCGTCGTTGACAAATTTTATAGTTTTTACATTTTTCTCCTCGTTTATGAGCTCTTCTCACGATGATACTGTGCACGTACAAAACTTCGAGAGGCTTGTTGTAATAATCGTTTCTTTGTCTCTCTCTCTCTCTCTCTCTCTCTCTCTCTCTCTCTCTCTCTGTGACTTTCTACACGGTGTTGACCTGTTCGATCTGTCTCTTGACTTCGCGTGTCGCCAGTCGACTCCGCGGGAGCTTAATTTTTGCCGCTGAGAATAATTGCGATGATCTTTTCTGCGTGCGTATGAGGTCTGCGTAACGTATGTACCTAATCTTCTGCGATTGAATTTATCCTGAATGAAAATCAATGCAGACGACGCTCAGCAGAATTCTATCAATAATCGATATAGGTAGTTGAGTTTTTGTCATGGAAAACTTTCTCTGCCGGGTACAGCAGCTTGATTCTAAATTCAGTTTGTATGAATGACATAATTCCTCAATTCTCGGTGTAACTCGCTCTTTCTTTTGGCCCACAATTTTTACTTGATAGAAGAAGAAAGAAATCATTTTTTGAAACACCGTTTATCGTTTCCTAAAATTATTAATTCCTGATCACAATTGGCAATAGCTGTAATACGTTTACGGCTTTCTTTAAATCTTAAAATTCTTCATACAATCTTTACGCAATGAAGGTAACCGCCGCATGTGGCTTCAGTGAGAGTACAACGATTGCGGAGTCACGGAACTACTATGTTATTTCATCCTTTATCTCAATTCGATCATCGAATTTAAACCAGTTTACGGACATTTGTCATTTTTATTTCAACCTCTCCTCATACCTCGAGCTTCTTCGTTTGGCTTTCCACGCGAGATCAACGCTCCCGAGTAGTTATACCTCCTAAGACGTGACTAGCGAATCAGGGAAATACCATGTTTTCACATTTTGCACTCGAAGTAACAGGATCTTTAGAAATATTTTCGTACCCTGTTTTCCAGTTTTGTTCTTCTCTCATTAACCTGAGTCTTCTCACGAACATTTATTACCTATCGGTGACGGAACAACAACCAACCATAATATAGGTACGTTTCTATACTCCATTCCTGAAGCACGTTCACATTCTGTAGTATTTATTCACCTCGGTATAATAATGCTGGCTTATATAACTACGCGTGACACCGACTATACAATGCGCGTGTACACACGTTCAAAGTGTGCTGCAGTAACCTAACCAACTCACAAGCGTAGAGAATGTAAGTAAGCAAGAATTTCTATAGTCACGCTCATGACTCTCTTGGAAGATTCTCTTTCACGTATGTGCACCTAACGTGGTCGATTGCGGCCCCTTTATATCTAACTACTATCAAATTCAGATGGCAGTTTCCATGTTATTTTGAAAGTAGTCAGACGCCGGAGGGTCACAATCAACCACGTTGGGTGCAGTACGCTGCGATAATACAAGGTCTGTAACTTTGCATAACGTTACACAGTTCATCGGTATTCACGATTTATACATATACTCTCTATGGATAAATTCAATAACTGTATATTGTCTATTGATGAATTCAATGACTAATGTTATTTTGATCTATGTGGGAACCTAGATAAATAGGACATAAGAGTAAAGTCAGTCTCTAGAGTAATCAGAATACTGCGAGTTCAATATATACTCTGAAGGAGTTTGAACATCGTTTAGTGAACTCCGAGTGTGAGATAATACAGCTGCCGAGCTAGTAATTCGTGCCATCTCTTAATGTTGGTAATACTTTACGTTTCCATGCTCGATGCTGCAGCGGCATCATCTCTCTCTCTCGAGCATAGCTTTCCAACGTAACTCCATAGGAGTTGTTAATCAGGAAATAGGTACTCTGACATTTTTACTCCGAGGTGAACCATTATGAGATAGGTAGGTAGGCAGGTAGAGGTACCTGTACCCAAAGCTACATTACTTCCGTCTAGCTGCATTATGAAAAGAAAGTTGGTGAATTTCATTGTTCATCAAGATGTTGGCGACGCGAACTATACTCCTCCGAATGAATAGAAAGTGCAGATGTGACACAACCCTTATCAGCTCTTCACCTATTTCCAATAATAATCACTCGCCAAGATTTATACGCACCAGCTGTTATTCTTGTGCACTACAGCAAACCATGTACACGGTCGACACCTTGTTCAACACTACCTGACTTATCGTTCGGATATTTTATTTACGAAATCTTTGGACTTTGGAAGGCACAGAGAGATGCTTAAGCGTGGTATATAACTTACGTTGTTTGCAGTGTGTTCAGGACTGGCGTTTTGAGCCTCTTCAACTTTTATTTGAATCTGCGACATTGTTTTCTTGATAGTTGGAATTTCAAGTCCGCGTATATGTATATGTATGTATAGAAGTGCTATGTACTTCTCCCAGTCGAAGATACAAATTCACTTTTGAAACAATTAACGGTTGCGACGAACCGGTTAACTCCAGTCACTCGATGGTATAAGGTGCAGCGCCTGCAGAGACGGGATAATATTCCAAATGGATTATATAGTACGGATCACTTTGAGTAGGAACCGTTCGAATTCACTTGAATTTTGTTTTCTTTTGTTGTTGTTGTTTATTACCCGATCACTGGACGTTTAATTTTAATACTTGAGTGCTCTGTGCGTAATTGACTATCCACGGCGATTTTGATTTTTCTCGAAGGAAAAACTTCCCTTGCTTTACCGATACCAGACTCGATATTATTATTGTATATCCTCTAAGGAAAAAGAGCTGTATAATAGAGGAAAGGGGAAAAAAACCATATAACAATAACGATTTTGCCTAACTTATAGGTATACAAATATCTGATTAGTAAAGCTTTCGATTCATTAGGGATTGTATTTTTAACTTCAATTTCAACGCCCTTTGGGAAAATCGTGCACAGAATCACGGATTGCACGGACGGCACGTATGCACGCCGTTAAATCGATTTATCTCTCTCGCACGCGCGCGACTAGAGCCTTTGCACCTGGCTTTTGACTGGCTGTGTGGCGACCCATAGATCGGTCTTATACCCTCGTAGCCCCCACCGTGATCGTCGCCGCCAACAGAACCGCCAGGCTCCGGTCCCCGGCCCACAACCTGCAAACCGGCAACCGTTCTTACAGCCGATCTTTTGGCTGGCGGGCGGCTCGTGCTCTAGCGCAAGGACGCGGGAAACGACCAAACGGCGAAATGGCCATCGACGCCGTGCCCAACAGGCGAAGGGGTCTAGGGGAAACGAGGGGACTTACGGATCCGTGCGGCGGCTGTGCGCAAGGTCGTGGGTGATCTTGACAATTGCCCTCATCCGTGCCGATCGGGAATCCGGTCGGTCGATTATTAGATACTTATTATATTACCAAGTTCTCCTGGCCTCTCATCCATCCGATTGGTTTTCCCTATCGGGCAATTTCTTTCGCATAGCCATTTTGGATGACAGTGTTCAAATTTGTCTGTTTCTTTAGAGTTTTGACATAGGTAGGTAGATGTGAATACGATTTTTACAATCACATTTCATTCTTCTTCTATCCTGACACATTTCTTTTCCGTCAATCAAGTTACCCGGATGACTTTTATTTCCCTGATCAATGACCTCCGTTCGCTTGTAATCGCGCGTGTAATTAGCCGATTGTCTCATTGTTTCTATTCTTTTGAATGGTCTCCTTTTGTTAACACTTTTTAAAGCATTAGGTGGGCGAAGACTTCCTTGTAGATTGGTCTTTCACTTCTTCGGATTCAGTTCGGTATTGCTTCTTTTTTTTTTGCAGTTATTTTATCGGCATTGTATGTTAGGATATTCAGTAGTAACGCCTAAGGGTATCCTCATCATTGTTATATGAACATTTCCTCTACGGGATGTACTTGAATCAAAACGATTGTCAAGCGACGACGAAATCGAGAGCCGGATGGTTTCCAGATTAGACACAGATTTTGTCTTAGGCCAATCACATGCGCCCCTCAGGCAAAGAGTGCGAGTGACGCGCTAACTGGCGGTGGCGTCGTGAATTTGCCCGAGCGTTACGCTCCGCGCGGGTCTAACTTCAATTGTCTCCCATTCGAAAACTATAGGACCTTCGACTTTTTCGTTGATAAAAGTTTGTCTTCATTTTTAGCGCAGAATTTCACCGCGTAGCTTATATCGCGTTATAATGTCTCGACGGGATTGAATTTCATCTCGATTAATGTGACCACGGCGCGGCGTGTGAAAACGTATGCGAGTATAAAATGATTTGATAGGCACCGTAGTGGGGTATTTGTGCTGTGTACGGTACCCGTATGCATCTCGCGTATCGTGTTCGCTATCCGCGTGTCTCACGCAACACGCTTCATACACTCGACGTATCTGCGTCGGGATATCGTCTCGAGGTCTTCGTTCAAGATACCCGAGACAATCCAATGCTCGAGCTCGATAAAAACCTTAATTAATTTTACAGCGTCGATTAAATCGTTGGCTGCCGATCGTACTTCGACATTCTTTTGCCCCATTATTGCTCTTTTGTTTGAACTGCGCCGGTAGATTTCAGCGTTATGGAGCTCGTTAAGATTTTGGAGGAAAAATCGGATGACTGGTTGAAAATTCTTTCCGGGAAACAAGGAAAGATACGACTACTCAGTTCACACAAAACATAAAATTCTTGATGCTTCTACTGGATTTGGGAGGAATCAACTTGATTAATTTCACTGCAACTCTCTATGGACGGCTTTACGGGATATTTTTCAATTTTATTGCTCGATTTTGGTTTTTCTGCACAAACAACAGGAAATTATTAAACATAAAATCGAGGAAGTCTAGAAAGTGAGGCGCCTGCGTGGATACAGTTTCATCACTTGCAAATTAATCGTCAATTTCATCAATTCTTTGTATAGAATTGGATAATCAATATGTACTTAATGGGTGCCTTTTCGTTGAGTTTTGTGTCGCATTTTTCACTATGTGTTGAATAATATTTTCGTAACGATCATACAGTCTGGAGGTCTATTTCCTTCCGCAATAAATCGCTCTTCGGATTTTGAACCCAAAATTTTATTCATTCCAAATTTGAACATGATCGTAGACAGGCAAAGAAGGACTTTTCATTGCTACGGAACACAGCGCGCTTTTAGCAGCTCGTTCTATTTTAGACAAGGACTCGGACTTCCTTCCTCGCTCGCGTTAGGCAACTGGCAAGGTCGAGATCTTGCGAATTAATCTCGATTGCAAAAATTATTACCAAGTTAATTTGACTTTCAAATAGTTACAATAATTATCGTGTGTGCGTCGTATTTCTCGAAATTCCATCCAAGTACATGGATCTAGAAACGTATTTTATCCTCTAATGTACTGATCTTCAATCACACATCAAGGGCTTCAATTTCATTAACAAACAGACGAACCAATTTCATGGAACACTGGAAGTATTATTTACAGCACGTAATGCCTGAAGCTACGATTTGTATATACACTAACATGGATGCTGAAATCTGCTCCTACACTGAAACACGAGCAGAGAATTACGCCGATGTTGTGGTTACCATAGAGACTTTCTACGCCTCAACTAGGAAGTACCACAAACTACTGCGACAATGAATAATTGTGACCGGTGATTTCCGAAACCATTTGCGTTAGAATGACGTGTCATTTCCTATTTTGTGATACTTCTGAACAATTTTGGTAATTCATTGGATGGTACCTGACTCCGGAAGTCGGGTCCTTCATGACTCCAATGGGATTGAGTCAATGAATCGAGTTTAAAAAATGCTAGTTCTTCGATTTTTGTTCCACTATTGTGAGAGAAATCAATTCTGTTTTCATATGGAATAAATTTCCTTGTAGCATTGAACAAGAAAAATAATGTTTTTGATATTTTGAACGATAGGTACATTTTTAGTATCGTCATTACACAATGTACGAAAATTATAGTTAATTAGTGGATAGTGGTTTCGAGCCTCGTGCGCGACGATCCAAGGTTGCCTTTCCTTAGATATTTGGGCTCGTCGAAAATCTGTTGCCCGTTGAAGTTTGCTCAATGATAATTATCCAGCTGTAATAGGGATCTAGATTACAGCACGAAGATAGCGTTGTGTTTTGTCTTTCTGGCTCAGGGACCGATCGGATAATGGAATGGCAAGGTTATTACTGGTTTTCGATCGATCGGTTTCCTGATCTTTTGATACAGACTACCTGCAATACGCACGACGGGAGCTCCTGCACGGAATCCCGGCGCGATTAAGTCCACAGATGCAATTATGCCTATAGGCAGGCAAGGTTAAGTCTGATTCATTTCCAAGCCTCGTACATGATTTTCGTTATCGAATACTCCTGCATCACCTGATGAAAATCTACCTTACGAATTGTCCAAGGATTCTTCTTTTCATTTCTTCTTTTCATTCCTCTCAACAGAAGAAACAATTTATGGATCGTGATCTATCAAGGCGGTCGAATGACGAAATCTATTTCATCGCCTCTCGCGAGTTGATCCTTTCAATCTTTCGTATGAGATCAAAATCATCATCGGCTGTCAGCACCATTTCGAATAATAGCGCTAGCCGTATATTCGCAATTATATCTCTTGTCTGTTTTGCAAATCTTGTGCTTTTTTCGTTCACATGATTCCTTGTTAATTTTCTCTGTCATCTCGTCCCTCACTTCCTCCTTCGTATCATCGGATTTTATTTTTGCTTCAAACTCCATGCATTGTAGTAGAGTATGAATTTATGACCAAATTTAACGAGATGTAAATATTAACTAATTTTCAACGTCATATCGTGCTAGATATTGTTTAGTTGAAGGTAACGTAACTAATTACGACAAATTCCACGATTACACGTATGGATTCATTCTTGGTCAGGCGATCCAAGTTCTTCGCAAGTTTTCAGGTTCATTTTATCATATCGGTACACTTCTTCATGCGCAGGAAATAACCAAATTTATATTGTTGGTAGAGATTTTTTTTTGACTCTCTTTCTCTCTTTGAATCCTGAACCAAGCTTCCACGTTCAGCCCACGTGCTCGCGATTATAAAAACTATCCTAGAATTAACCCGTCGAGATTAGTGAGACTGCTATTTCCGTATACACTAAGGCTGTACTCGAGTTTGAAGTTAGAATTTTAATCAGTCAAATTCTCAACGCTCAACATAATTTAGCAGCTGTCCCGCTGCGTTCCCCCTGCCGGTATGTACTCTTATAATATAACTCGTATAATGTCTCGCCGTACGAAACTTGCGGAGATAATTTCATTAAGTTTGCAAATTTATCCTCATGCAGCATGTATTATTCTATCTATCTATCTATGTATTCGGAAGACAAAAAAATCCGTATAATAATAATAATTGAAAAAGAACCGGTGTCACTTATTTCACATCCGAAAACTGCGGTCATAATTATCAAATAAATTTGATTAATATTACATACTGCTTATTATTCCAACTATAATTTATACCTATATTATCCGAGATAAAGTCACATTGATTCACTTTTAATGGTATTTTATAATTATTTAATGGATTTTTTCATCCCATTGAATGACAGTTTGGACCTTGGGAATAGCTTCCCGATCTGCAGTGTCTAGCCTTACAAAATTATTTTTAAATCCCACTTTCGGTATTACGAATTGAGTCTTTTTGGACGAAATCACGTCTTTTTAGTTGGCCCATTAGTACGTTACGAGGCGAATTCCTCGTTGACCGAGAGCCGCTTGCCAACGCAGTGTATGTTAGTTCCCCAGAAGTATGATTTTTTCTATTCCTTCTATCCTACTATTTTGTTTCTCAGATTAATTCGTTGTTACTCGCCGTGAAAGAAACTGAATCTTATTCCATTACTCATAACGGTGCAGGATTCTTGATTGAATCAATGGGTCACACGCCGAGCGGTTAGGTCAATCCAATGGGTTGTAGAAAAAATTCATTTTTATTCATTTTTCATTGGCGCCGGGATAATTTATATTCCTTCTGATCAAATATCTACGCGTGTAATTCTTTCGTCAATGAATATAGATAATAAAAAATCGATCGACTGCACTCCTCTGCTATCCCTCTGGCGGTCACAGCTTCATAAATAATTTCTACACCGAAATCTATGTAGAACTATGAACTAAGAGAACAAGTAGTTGCTGCCGCATAACTGAAATTGTAAGACGTAAACGAGAATATTGTCGATCGTCGTGTCCACAGTACCTATAGTAGGTATTGAATAAGTTTCGACGAATGGTGTAAATAATATAACATCCTACACAGATGCGCATAATATTCGTATGTATTTTTGCCTGTCGCGCTTTCTAAGACCCTGGAGTTTGTCTGGATGAGACAGCGCACTTCGGAGAAGCGTGCACTTTCAGTTTTTTTACTCCAAATGATGTTACGTGACGTTATGATCATCGCTTTCTTCGAATTGCACTCTAAATCGTGGATCCCGAATATATAGAACGGACGGAAGAGGTAAGAAAAACAGAGGCGAGACTAGTATTATGACGTTATCATCATCATAATCATCGTCATCATTTTTACCTTTCCTCGATATTGGCTGCAGTGGGAAAAAGTACTTCCCGCCGTGTCTCGCGGATATATCTATAATGTTATTCAGTTTCTTGTATTATTGAAAAAGATGCTGTATTAATCTCATTAGTCATCGTTTATAACTGGACCCTGACCATTCATTCGCTCGTATATGTTGTTAAGTATAATAAATTGATCTTGAATCCTGTGTCGTTTAAGCACCTTGTACTTCCTGAAAGTTATCATGTTCCGGTGTGATATGATCGTTGATCTGGCAACGTACAACGTTATAAACTTATCAAGTAAACTCATTCCAGTTTCGAAAGAGCCTTTCTCTCGTACGGAAATTCATATTGTTTGTTATCCATTTCTTCATATCGATGTTATACTATCTGCGACTAATTTAATGAAGTAGCCCCTCGAATTATTGATATCTTATACGCCTATTATCGCCGTAATCTTCGAGATCACTCAACGACTCCGTTCTAATTAATTAGATTATCTGCAGTATCTGCAGTCTAGACTGTTTTAATGAGCAAATTGACCTACGCGAACACGATTCATTTGTATTACTGTCATTTTTGGTTTTTTTCTCACTCCATTTTTGCAGCTCTGCAACCTTGACTGGAAATTAATTGGGGTACGACATTCTTAAACGTATGATATTGCCATTTTTTAAAATAAAAACTCGAGCGTAAATATCACACCATTGATCTTACGGCCTGTAAAAACTCGATTGAGATCCTTCTCGCAGGCTCAGTTTTCAATCTTCTTGAATTTCACCCGTCAAAGAGTTAGATTTTCGCGAACTTTCTCCACTGGACGACACATAGGTACACTCACGTCTTCGGATCATCTTTCAAATAATTATACGATCTTAAACCCTTTTTTCTCGCCACTCGAACTTTGTCGAACGATTGATCATTTTATTGTCCTATCTTATACATACCTACAGCAATTCGTTTTCTAGCTGCTATTGGCTGGCGCTATTTCACTAATTTCGTTGACGATGTGTTTTAACGTTTGATGTCACAAACATATATGCGAAACATCGGATTAAAGTTGCGTCGAATTGCTGTCTACGCGTTTATTGGACCGTGAGATCACATCCCGTTGAGAAAATCGTTCTAGGTTCGTGTCTCTACCTGCCCACAGGTGTTTGTCTAGTGTCGATTACTGATTGTAAGTGGACAGTAATGTATTGTCAAGTGAACGAGTACCTACTCGACACGTTTGAAATATCTCGAGTCTCGAGGTGGCCCTGTAGCTTTTCACCTTACCTACCTTCAATCAGACTTTGACAGACCAACATACGAAAGAAATATACTACTTCGTGTATGGGGTGCTGCTCCATGCCGATTTCACCGTTCAATGACCCTGTTTTCATTTACGATCTCTTTTCTCCCTAGTATGAAGTTAAGCCTAGAAGGTTGAAAAATGGACGTCTGAATTTTATCCAAATTTTTTCGTCCTACGAGAGAGGGAATCATCTTCTGAGCCGTGAGTCAAACAAATGCGAAAACATTCAGACCTTTATTAATCGAGCTCATCTGTTAGATATACTAGGAGTTAACCAAAATCGTGAATGATGAGGGTCACTTGGCAGTAGGTCGATTTGGCATTGAAGACCTTATTTGCGAATTAAAATACAGACTGCAAATACCGAAAAATATCATACGAGTATATGTGACGTAGACTTAGGTATAATTCGGGAAAAATGAAGGGAAAATAAATTTGAAAGAAAGTTCACCTTGTTGTGGATATTCGGTTTGAGGAAAAAGTATTCTCATACTGATCTGCGTCGATCTGAATTATATGCGGTATTTACGGTGGTATGGAAATTGGTGTTATGTAGGTTGTGTTCATGTTTTCCTCGAGTATTAGACTGTAGTGGGCGACACACAGAAGAACTTTTCCTCTTGATTGACGTAATTCTTGCTCGCAATCCAGTACAATGTAGCGAAATGTTTCCGTTCGTGTTCAAGTTTCTCGAATACCAATTGTGACGACTAATAAAAAGAGAGAGAAAGAAAAGAGACTGAAACGAAAAGACAGAAACGGGCTTGAAGACGCGGAGTCAACCAACAGTGCTAATCGTAGGTTTACATTGACTGGCTCTTGCGGTCAGGTTACGCAATGCTTTCCCAAATACATATTAACTCATGCGTAGATACACATAACGTTACAACGCACGCCCAAGTCCTTCCGATGGCCACTTTCTTTTCTACTTACCTAAGAAATGAATCCACGTGCTTCAAGCCACGCCGTGGCACTCGGAGTTACAAATTGTGCAATGTCGCGGTCGTCTTGAAAATTTGATGCAACCTGCGCAAACCCGCGTGACACACCTTACGACCTTAGAAATTTGTATCCGAGTACACAACTTTTTTCTTTCTTCTTCTTAACGGAGAATTTTGTCACCGATCATTATGATTGAATATGATCAGAAAGTAGCTGTCGCGGTAGCGAATTACACCTTGTTATAAATTATGAACCGTTGTTCTTATGCAAAAAGGATAAAATGAAATCAACCTCCGAGATATCTCTCACGAGGACAATGAAATTACAGGTTAGGTCGTGCTACTCACCCTCCGCACAATGAGACACAAGCATTCTATATAATTGATGAGTAATCGTTGTAATTTTCATTGAGTTGATTTATGGTGGTTCAAGGTGAGCCATAAAAAAAGCGTTTTACGGTCTTATTGCCGCAGGTTTAAAATTTACAAATTTGTTATTATCTATGAGATTGATCGGCGGAAATTTTGCAATATAATTAACTTGGAGTTGGGTCAGAACAATGTAAGTTCATAGCACATTTATTCGCCTCGGAATTCGCTGGATATCTGAAGACTGAATCTGCGTATGCAGCTTCTAGCAAATACATCATCAATTTATATGAATATGAATACGTGTAATAAATATGAATATGTGTAATAAAAATTTAATCGACAAAAGCTCTGCGGAGTTCAACTTCATCTAGAACACCTGCAGAGCATTAACGAACAAGCATGCGCAAAAAGTCGATTTCAATAACTTGTGACTAGTGTACAATTTTCGTATGTACCTAAGTCTACTGGCATGTGTAAAAGTACGTATCACGGCATGAACCCGAACGAAAGCAACGAAAAAGAAGCAAAAGAATACGCGCTCCTGTTCGCTCTTTCGACTATATTGACATAAAAGTCATCGTTTATTTTCGTTCAGTTAAATATAACCTTACGTCATTGTTTCATTATGCGTTCTGCGTACATTAGTCCCGTTGTTTTCAATTAATAAAGATGACAATTTTTGGGAATACCGTATCGCATGATTATAGTCAACTCTACCTGGAAAATGACTATGCTAAAGCAATTATTTGCCGTCCGTTTTGGACACTAATCAACATTCGAGCTCATAACGCATTATCGAATAGTCTTACCAGCTTCGAAAAGTAATTTTATTACTCCGTAAAGTTCGAACCATCATTTTTGAATCAATTTTTCAAAAATGCGCTTCCAAAGGTGGGCGTGTAGGATGCGAGATAATCCGTAGCGCGTATTCAAATTGGTAATTTTTTGTCGTTCGAAAATTTCCTTTCCAAGCGAATCATAACATCTGTTTTCTCCTAAAATCTGAATTTCTTTCTATAGAATATACAGATCTGATTTACAAATAGTTTTTCCGTTTGCGAACGAAATTCGAAATAGCTCCACTGCTTTCAATAATTAAATTAGCTCCAACGTGTACTATCGTCAAGCTCGTAATAGCGAAGTCGGATGAAATGTGTTTCTGAAAAGGCTGGTGTAAGCATAATCAAGTTGGTCAACATACTCGATAGATAATTATAAATAGAATCGGGAGTAATAAATTCTTTATAAACCAGATCCGGGCTGATTGAATCCGTGTAGCTTCAAGCTATCCACATACATGTTTCGTTTATTCGTTTTTCTAAGTGAGAAGTCGTTGCCCTCTCGTGGTCTGTCTCGGTGAAGGAGAAAAAAAATCTTCATTACCTATAGGACATGCAATCAAATTGCCACAAGGAGGGGCACCATTCAATTCACTCTCTATATCATGCTATCCGAATGAAAATCTGCACCGTGTCGCGCGGAATATCTGCGAGAGCTTTTCTTTTCTCCCTGAATCTGCATCACCTTTCTTCAGCTACAAGCCATAGTTGTGACACACCTACACGTTCGGTTGAAGCGATGTGAGACCTCGGATGCGACCGCGACTTTTTCGATAGGAAAATGTCAAACAGCTGCGCTCAAACCGTCCAAATTTTCCGAATAGATTGAACTATCAAACCAGTCGTACCGGACTTCGAAACATGAGATAATACACGGTATTGGCAGTCAGTGCAGTTAGAATTGAAAGATTCAGGTGTAGTTCAGACTATGGGATTTCCTAATCGACTGATCGTGAACAGGATACAAGACTAACGGTATATCCAGGCAATATCAATAGACATTGAATAAATCTGTGTGTTACTGTAGAGCCCAGATGGCGTTCTAGCGTCATTTATATAGTATTACAAACCTACCTATAATATCTACATCAACTTCAATTCGGTCCAGGAAGTATATTTAGACACGGATCTATTTTCGCACCGGGCAGACGATGACTCTTGTGTCTATCCACTGTGTACTATTACTGGCGTAAAAACAACTCGATTCTTTGAATACAGGAGAGTGGGAAAAGGAGAGAATGGATGAGGGAGAGGGAGAGGGAGAGGGAGAGGGAGGATGGCCAAGAGACGATCAAAAAATTGACATTGAAAAGGCAGAATTTCCGCGTTCCCTTCGTATAGTTAATTACATTTTTTGCAGACCGACCTACCGGAATATGCGAGTGTACACTCATACAAACGTGTGAATCCGCTAATACAAGATGGGCGAATCTCGAAATTTCAACGTTCACCATTCATGAATGTTGATGTTACTCAGTTGTGACGTTATCATTTTTTATACTCGGATATATTAGTTCTGAGTTTAGTGTAACTTACCTAATGCCTTACTACGTTTGAGGGTCATCCGTGTATCTGTTCCCATGTACCTATATTACTGCTGATTAATTACAAATCGCGATCACTTGAAGGTTTTTTTGTTCGTATTACTACGATCATAGCAGAGTTACGTTCGTCGTTCCAATGCACTGAATCACACTCCCGCGTTTCATGAAAGGCTGCAGGAGGTCACGTGCATTGGGTTCGCATGACTCATATTATTTCGGAAAAATGACGAAAGGGATGACCGTCGAAAAAAATAGGAAACTCTGTCGCACATACCAATACTTCTGTTTCTATTTTCTAATGGTTTTGTCGATAGCGATGATGAAACTGCAATAATCGAAAATCTATGGAATCTGCGAGTGATATCCGCGAACGAGTATATAGGTATATAGGAATAAAAATTGTGAAATCTCGCAGCTATAAGATCGGGAAGCAAACATTCCGCTGCTTATACGTACTACCTCTCTTCTTCATTACAATTTGCATCTATGTGTCAATAAATATTTGAGACTCTGTTATTGGATGATCGGATTTGTTGGATAGGTCTTCGCATGGCCCTTCAAATAACCTTTGCACATTCTTTGATAAAATTTAAATTTCTTGAATAGGTTCACTCCGCGATTTATTGAGGCAATTTATATCGATTGTGTAATATTCCACGCTATGTTCGAATTCCTCCTATTACGTGAAATAAATTGTCCATATTATAATTCACGAGTGTTTATGGATAGAATGTATTGCGCTCGAAATTCTGTAATTTAAAAAAAAATTTATCTTCGATAATCTGCCTCCTGTATTTCTCCAACTCTCTACGTGAGAATATGAATCGTCTTGAAACCGAGTAAATCTATTCGAACAAATGTCTTATCTTCAGAAGTTGATTCAGAACTTTGTTACTATTAGGGTGAAGTATACACACATTTTTATTCATGCTATAAAAGTCAAGGTTCTTCATCCGAGGCGAATCTCAATGAGTACGAAACAATTAAGTAGATCAATTTCTGACGATTTATCAGTAATATTGGATTTCGAAATTGGAAAGCCGTTCATTTCAATACGATTACTCCCTGAACTATTAACCTTTTTACTCACCATAAGGATGCCACCTATTTTTGAAAGTAGTCCCATTAAAAGTAAATACCACTTTCCCTTGTTGGTGAGTATCCTAAGCAACAGTAAAACACAGAAAAACTATCCCGCGCGTTTCTCATACGACGCGGTCGCGTCGATATAGAGATAGATAGATGCTGCTTGAAGTTATGTTCGAAGCGCTTTTCTTTTATTGAATCCTGTAAAGACTGAAGTTGTTGACTACACCCAATCGCTCAATCATCATCTTCGTGATTCCGAGCCCATGCATTATCTACTACGTCCTACTACTTTCTCATCCCCCGTGGTGCATCACGGTGTCATAATACTATCTTCAAATATTATGTGCAAAAGTATAGCTATACGCAACCAATTACCGTTCTAAATAGTTGAACGGTTTATTGTAGAAAGTCACCTGATATTCATTATTTCAATAGTTTTCAGTTGTTTGTTAATTATGAAAGTATAGCGCTTATGTAAAATCATATTTCGGTTCATGGAGGACCTTCGCACGGTATGATAAACTCCAGACATGTTATGAGATAATGGACAAGTAACAGACTTATTAGGTAATTTTCTTCAATGTAATACCCCTCAATACATAATCGTCTAGAATATGATATTTTTTTGCCATTTTTATATCCAATGAATATCGCTCTAAGGCAACTCGCAATGAGATATAAATAACAAGTTTCCGGATAGTAAGTACTCGGAATCATTTTGAAATGCATGATATTTTTCATACTATCTGTTACCACTCTCTTGTGTTACTGATTTTATAAAATATAATCAACCTATCCAATAACCGCACCAGTCGTCATCTTGCTCTTCTCATTACATCCGAACATCCAGCCCGATCAATCTTTGTATTGATTTTCCGTTTTCCATTTCATTCCATTCCATTCCATTTTGGAAATGAGAAATAGGTCAACGGTCTTTTACATTTCATTACGCAGACACGAATAGCTTCATGAAAATCTGAGTCATAATTATATTTTCATATAGTTCAAGTAGCTACTGTGATTGGACCAGAATATTCATGCACCGGATGTAAACGCGCAATATTTGCCGCGGTGCTTCTAATTTTCTCCAAGTTCTTCAAAGTTATGCAACGCAGAGCGTTCAATTTTCTTCTCGTTAGGTTTGACCTCACGCTCGTCTACTTATCCGGTGTATTCTTCAAATACGGAACCGTATACCTACCGACTTTGCCATACGTTTTATAATTTTATAATATACCCATACAGTATTGCAACGATGGATATGTAATGATATTTTTTGCATAATTTTACGCCACTTGCAAAAGCTGCTGCATTCGTATCCTGTTTTCATTTCACTCTCACCGCGCGGCTCATGCTCCTATGTGTATCTGATTTGATATATACACACAGAAGTTTATAAGCCACCTCATGCCTCTGTCTACCTGTGTACCAACGTGCGCTCCAAATGACCGAGAACGGTTCAAACACCGCCTACATGCATTTCAGTATCTATGCTAGCGAGAGGCACGCGAGATTATTAACTCACTCCTTGTGTGATACGACGCGTGTCGGACAGGACCCGGATAAATCGGAAATACATATGTGTTATGCCCGCGCCTGAAAGTCCGGCTACGCTAATTTGATGGCATATTTCCCAGCGGCATGGGATTCCCGGGACGTCGTTGGCCGCCGACGTACCACGCGATCGTAACGGGTAATTCAGGAATTCATCCGTCTACCAGTTTTCAGCATACTGATGCTCGCATATCATATTTAACGACGGATCGGTAGTAGCAGAAATATATCTATAGTCTATCTACCTACCGCGGTGTATGCGTCACGCGCAAATACCTGCACCGCGAATCTAATTGCGGACAATATTCTCCTGTGGTTTTCCTATAGGGATGAGAACGTAGGATATTTTTGATCATGATTTTGAGGAATCGGTGACGTTCAGTGGATCATCGCTATTTCGTGCCCGACAAAGGGGCAGACAAGACAGACCAGTGTGCAAACTGCATGAGGTACAATAATCGGAGTCGTGCCCACCCGAATGCATTCAATCGATTTTTCATTCGTAAGAAATCCACCTTTCCAAGTAGGCATGTATCACTGATTGTGAAAAATCGAGCCATTTTTCCGTACATATGTGGATTGAATTGGGTTGACAATGTCTTAGGGCTTTCTCACTCACTAAAGTTAACTTACCCGAAACGTCGTTTTACAATTTTCACTATTGTCGGATTGATTATGAAATTGTCTGAACAGGGCAAGAGCTCATCAGCGTTTCCGTAACTCCTCGGAATACAAGGGAGTATGTGTGAAATATTTTGCGAAACATGGGAAAAATGGTTTTCTTTCATAACCTAAATCAAATATCTGATATTTGATTGTTCCTAATCGTTTCATTTAAATTTTCATCGATGAAGGAATCAATCAGATCGACGCGACCGCGGGGTTACGTGTACTGCGATGAGCTGACGTTGATTGCACCACATATAGATCATATATTTAATAGTGCTACGTAGCACGTATGTTTGACACCGTGTCTATGACGTCACGTGGTTTTATCCCGCCTATGAATAAGCCTGTGGGCCACGTGTTACCGCTGGACCAGAGTGACTGTCGCATTTATGTTTGTAAAGCTAATATAAGTTGTTCGAACAAAGACCGGAAACAACCTTCGAAGTTGTGACCCCCAAAGCCATAGGTACACTCATTCTGGCAAGTGACTATAATAATTCTTTTAACTATTGCGTATGCATTGGGATCATATTATTAGTTCTATAATATCTGTATGGCCGAAGTTAGAGTTGAACTATGAATTGCCGGGACTCCCTTTCACCGCACATTCACACACAGAAGGCCCCTGATTCTCTTGTCGCGACAACTCGCAGCACGCGCTTCATTTTATTCATCTGTTTATTTGATTGTTTGTTTGTTCTCGTGTACACAAGAAAATATTGGCTAATCATTGTACAGGGGCAAACCCTTGAACTTGACTTATCCATATAAGAGCAATAAATCGATAAGTGGATAACGTAAGCGATTACGAATCAACAAAAGCTCATACACTGCATATTCAATTTTTGTCTAAATACCGTCAAATTCGTTCCCTCGTCGTTTTCTCACATACATCTAACTTTTCCCGTGGTATGGGCTAGTAGTTCTATTCAATGGTCGATGTGATTCTACGTATAGCTCGTAAACGAAAGGTAATTGGTAATTCAATTAGGTGTGGCTGATGGTCTAGGTCATTTTACCTACTTTTTTTTTTTTCTTCCATTTCTCAGCCGGTGCGCGTATGGCATATTGAGGTGCGAACTGCGTGACGATGGGCAGTCTCGTGCACTCGATGACAAGATACAATTACTAAAATTCAATTTATTTCATGGTCGGTCGTTACTCAATTCAATTATCTACATCATGGACCAAAATCGCAATACCTATATCAGATTTGGGTAAAAAAATACTAGAGAAACGTTGCCTAGAGTTGTGCACGACGAAGCTCAATTTCGTCTGATTTGTCGTCAGTTTTTTCTTCAATGAGGACCAGAAGTGGAGCCCGAAGCGAAGGAAGGCAACGTAATTCTAGTCTCCTGTACCTTGTATAACGTACATTTTTGTTTCATAGGATGCTTCTTCAAATTTACCACCCAAACGCGTTTGGAGTCACTGATTTCGAATCCGAAATTAAAATATGAATAAGAGAATCATTAATTTTGCTATTTTCGTTAGCCATATTGGATTCAACAGTCTCAAATTGGGTATTTTAGATTTTGGATTCGAAATCATTGACCGAAGAAACGGCCTTACAATTAGCACAATCGTTCTCGTTTCGTCGAGATTAGTTTTATTCAGCAAGAGCGGTGGTTTTCGACACTTCGTACATTCCATTGAAATATGTTGAATTACCTTGAAAATTTTGCCAAGAAATCAAAAACCAACTTCCAGAGGCGACGCTTTCCACCAACGACACCCAGCGCTTCGAAAAATTAAACTTGTGCGGTGTTTCATTCTTGTAAAACGTTGACTCATTCTGCATTAAAATTTATGGTGTCAAAGATCTGCAACGCTTGCGGATCACGAACGAGTTTCAGAAGAATTAATGCAGTCTGGGAGGTACTTCCACGGAGGCAATTAAAGTTTGTCGGGGATGATTGAAGAGCAAAAAACACTTTTTGAAAAATACCAAAATACCGACACCATCTATTATATGGTGTACCTAGTCATTAATATCTTTAAAGGAATTCAGTTTGTCAGTTAAAAATATAGTCTCGGAGCACTCGTCTGTTACACATTGCGAGGAGAAGAATAATAACGAGCGACTAACTAGCTACAAATTGTTTTAACAATAAAATAGAAATGGACGAGTTCTAATTCGTCATGTCTAGTTATTAACTATGACACAACACTCACAACCTCTAATTGTATTCGTAGATATCTAGGTACTAGTCTATCTCATTCCAGTGGAGTGCTGAATTTCACACAACCGTTAGAAATGTGTACTCTAATTGGCCCGATTTCCCAACTGACTATTCACGCGGTAGGGTGCCCAATTACTTAATAGAGACCAAAGGATAAATAAAAAAAATTGAAGATCGGCAATCTCTAATGTACCGTACGGTCTGTCGGCACGCCGGTTTATGGCGCATAAACACAGGTACGCATTTAAGCATTCGAAAGCCTTGTCTACATCTTTTGACGACTTTATCGCACTCCATGGTTAGGTCCATAGCCATTTGTGTATGTTATCTGGACCGAAACGGAACGGTAATAATAATCACTCGATTTGAGGTGGTTTCGTCATGAGCTTGATAAAAATTCAAAGAATATATCGAGACCAGGTCACCGATCACATGGCAGAGAAAAAAGGCTACTAATTTCGAATATTATGAATTTCCAATTGGTATCAGGCCCGCCGAAGGTGCCCACGCGCTACGCCCCTTCGTCGCTGACTATATGAGCCACTTTAATTGATTTTGCAAAAATATCGATATTACGATACGCGATACGTAGTGATACTTCAAACACACGCGTTCTCTGCAATAGTATTCCTCATCTTGAGATTTATATAAAGTGAAGAAATATTACAGAGAATCTTTCTTACGTCTTCTTATGAGAGAACTGTTCAATTGTCCGTATGTAGTGAAGAGAAGAGAAGAGAAGTGAAGTGAAGTGAAGTGAAAGTGACGCCATAACGGTTGGCTTTTATCGTAGTAGGATTTCCTCAGGGTATACCTACGTACTAAACCTACCATCGTAGCGGGTACGCAGTACCTACGTTTAATACCCTTCATACTTTACACCAATTGTTCTCATGGTCTGCAGCAGTTGTTGCATGAAGCAAATTCACTGCAGTTGTCGTCCTCCCTGAATCACGATGACTACGCGGAAGTGTATGCGGCGTTTACTTGTTCCGACGCGTGCAGATTTTCTAATTTACGATAGTTCAAAGGTTTTTGATTATTATTATTATTGGTCAGATGCTTTTCAGCCAATGATCACCGTTTTTGACGAACAGCTGCTAATTATGAGATCCTATGTATTACGTGAACGCGGAAGACTCCCCGATATTTTTTCCCTAACGCTTCAAAGTTCGGCCATTTTATTCCCTCTCTTGTCTTCACCTCTTCTTCTTATCTATAATTCTCATTCATAATTGTAGAATTGTTTCCGGGCTTGATTGTACGTCCCATATCCTATACTAGTTTTATGTACACCCAGAGAAAAGTTTTGTTGAATGAAAGAAAAATTGCGTTGCCCCACAGTCGAACGAATTTTTCGCTGAATCAACCAAAAAATTTGTTCGATTCAAGAATGATCTGTTAATTCAACAAAAAATTATATCGATTCTGAGAAATTTTTCTTCAATTTTCACTGAAAATTTGTTTGGCTGTAAATTTGGTTGATTCAACTGAATATTTTTCTGAGCGTATGATTCCACGATGGCGGTGGAACCACTCTCTGAAGGGTTCAGAATCAGAATAGTATTTAAGACGATTTGTCGAGCTCGTTAGACTGCGATTTTAAACTGTTGGAAAAATGTTTTATTGAATGAAAGAAAATCTGGTGCTTTATAGAGGTTGCAAAGTTTGCACAATCGTATAATAATTTGTTGAGTCAACGACAAATTTGTTTGACTCTAAGAAATTTTGCTCGTACCTTAGTTTTTAGGAACAAGTTTGTCTCGCTGTGAACTTGCTTGATTGAACAAAACATTTGACTGACATGAGTGTACTCCCAGGATTCGCATACCTATATACTTACGCGACGTTTGACCGAATCAGGGAATTAACCATGGTCAAGTATTTGCCTAAATACTTTTCTGATTCGCTAACCTATTAGCGGTTGTACGAATTAGCCTCGTTTTTCTTATTAGTTTTCTTTTTCCTTTTCTCACTGTACGATGGACTACCGTTTTCAATGCAGATTCCAATCCTGTTGCATCCGAGCAACTCCCAATATCAGGCTACTTAGGATGGCAAGTTATTTTCATTGTGGAGGTAATTTGAGCGAAGTGGATTAATAAATAGCGAATACATTATTTTTCAAAACTGAGAAAAACACTTCTGAAACCCTCAAGCGCGGTTCTGATCTCATGATCTCTGCTTTATGATTCAAGTGGATTTTTGTTTTCTGTACTCGAGTGAATAATTTTATACAATTTTAAAACAGTGTGACTAATGAAGGGGGACTACTGCAGGTTGACTTCTGGATAAATGCTTGCGGGGAGGTAATTAATTATATTGAGTCCACGCGGATTTTCATGAAATTCTTGTAGGTAACTACGTGCAATTTTATGATATGAAAGGCATTTCTCAAATTACATGGCTTCGGCTATTATTTGTGATCATGCCGAATCATACTATTAATTGACAAATTGGAATTTCACGTAATAAGAATATATTTACATTGCGATTTGAGCGGTAAGTGAACATCTTCCGGGCAAGCGAATATTTTCACTTTGGCCATGGCGCGATGACTTTGATGTTTGTTTAACGCGTGCTGGTCGTACAATGTTTGCTTTAGTTATGAGAATATGCAAATGCGGCAGAAAGTCATCGCCGTACGTGCCATCATGTGAAAACGTAATTACGTGTTTGAGTAAAAAAGATGATGAGCAAAATTATACGTCCAAGTATTTTACTCGCATATGCAATTCGTGATATCAAGCTTTCTCCCTCCGTTATAACGAGACGTTGAGCGAACCCGCGCGCTTTTCAGAAGGCGGCGTTCCAAGTTAATTTTATCACCGCTTTTTATCGAGTATTTACATTACATTTAGTCGAGCTTATGAGTCGTATATTTCTTTTCTTTCAGTCTACCTTCGAACTCGTACTTGATACGATATAGTAGCAGGCTTGTATTAATTTGCGCAATTGAAATTGTTCTCGTGATTTCTGTAATCTCAAACTTGAACAATTATAACCAAATCCGATCGAATATGTAGATTAGAATTGAGTGTTGCTCAAAAAGCGAAGGCTGAACACACCGCGAATGATGGATTATCGTCGACTGATTGGACCTTTGTTCATGGGTTGGCATTAACTTGTTTATCTGACATTTCGTGCCACACCCGCCCCCTGGGTACCTTTCTTTTATGTTTCAAATTTTTTTTTTCCTCCAAAATATACATTCCGTTTGAGATATTTCAACCGTCCATTTGCACCACCGGTCTTTTGTTATTTGACTGTGAACTTATTCTCAGCGTCTGTCAATCCGGAGAAGATTAAACGCTCCGTAAGAGGGAACCCCTCGACGTTAAACCAGAAACTAGTCTTCAAGGTGGCCAAGGCTACTGCAACAGGACGGGCTGGTAACGCACGGACTGATTGGTTATTCAAGGTGAAACTACATCGAGTCTACAATAAATTACAGACCGCGATATGCCGCGATTCCATATCTGACACCGAATAAAGTGAAGATTCTCGCCGATTTTCGTAATCGCTGAAACTCCAAAGAAAAGAACATCTCTTTTGTAGGTGAAGGATCAATTCCGATACGGCAAGTCTCGTTTCATCCAGTTCTGCCCTATCCTATCCTACTCGCGCTTACGAATATCCATTTATCGTCGGCGGAATGAATGCCCCGAAGGAAGGGAGTTCCCTTAAAAATAATTTAATCGTTCCGCGGTATAAGTCGTAGCGTTTATTGCAGTTTATGATAATGTTATGTTGCATTGCGGGCTCAACAGTCTTACTGCAATTGCCGCTGACCTCAAACATATTTCAGTTTATATTCTGACTTTTATTGTTACCCAATGCATTACCCGTACCTACCTTGCACGGGAGATCGCGGGCGATTGTATTGTATTTTATCTCGCTTCCTTATGATCGTACAGTGAGTACCTCTACCTATCTACTGGGTATAATTGTTCGGTAGTTGATCATACGCACGTCAAAGTTATGACAATGTTTTGACGTCAGTACGTAAAATCATTCGAAGAATAGCGCCTCCGTACTGCCGTACCTTATTCCCATATTTCCGCATCCATCCAAGATCACATCGTGCTGGCGGAAGAGCCTGATTGAATTTTACGAGATCTTCGTGAACGGTTTGCTTTTTTCTTTTTCAATAACTTCAGGAAAATCGTTATTCCCCGACAAAGTCGGTCGTAAATCCGCTGTCTTTATTGCCGATTATTGAATTCGTGAATCAGCTTCAAGCACTTCGATGAAACTGTGCAATCAAGAAGTTATCGAGAGTCTTTGGACTTTTGGTATTACATAATGACTACCCGCAATGAGCTGCTGTATGGCTTAAATTGAAATAACAATTCAGTGCTAAATCATATCTAAATGCTGCGAATTTACCGCTAGCAAATATTGACCGTGATATCGGTGTCTGGCGAAGATCGTTTCGTAATTTATATATTACGTTCGTTACGTTTTTAAGTCGACGCGTCGATTGATGCTAAAAATTGAAAATTAGGAACCGATTGCACAGAGGATTATTTAATATGGTCAGACATTTGGACTGAAAGTTGGCAAAGGTTATACTTCATCGGAAATTCTCCATTTTCGTAAATATATTTCAATTTACATTGAATTCTTATCATTTTTTCAAAATTGATTCCCTCGCAATTTGAGAACCGAAATCCAGCTGCACACGAACTCCGCTTCTCCAGATCGATTGAACGATCAGCAAAAGAAGAAGAAGAAAAACAATTAATTTCTCTGTTGAATATGATTCAAAGTTATCGTTGCGTGGGGCAGAATTTTTCGGAATATTCTTCGAGGAAGATGAACGAGGGCGTGAATTTTATAGCACAAAAAATTCATCGGTGGATATGAGATCGGCCCAAGGAAATCAGAAGAGAACTTGAGCCTGCCTCCCAGAGTTGGAGCCAGAATGGAATATAACAATTTATAAAAAGAAAAAGCCATGGATCAAATCCGACGTTGCCAGGGTCAGACGTTGGTTGAGTCGACACGGAACGCCCCATAAATATAATACCACGTCTTTTGCAAGAAGTTGCCTTCTGATCTCCGGTAAAACCGGAGTCGACTCAAAACTTCTCAGGACATAATATCGGTGTGCCGTAGTATTATGTTGGTAGCTGGTTCTGGATAAATTTGGCAGTCTACTACTTAGGTGGTTTAGAGCTCCTCTTGAACTCGACGAGGGAACGTGCGTGTCGGATCTTTATCCTCCAGAAAGACTCATTTTACGCGAGTATTAATGCTGAGTTCACTCGGAGTCGTCGAGAGTTCAGATGGAGTCTGAAGAAGGAGCGGTGAGAAACGTGTTTCGCGTATACTTCGCATGACAAACAGTTACTCTGCAGTTTTCCTTATCCTTTTACTCTTATTTTCATTCAACCCTGAACGAACGCACAGAATGGCACGGCATCCCGGAGATGCACGAGACGCAAACCGTCTTTTTCTTCTTCTTTATTTTCTTTCCCCTGGCTTCATTATTATTATGGTTTTTCTTCCTTTTTCTTCTTTTTCATTTTCTGCTTGCAAAGTCAAAAAAATTTCTAATTACCTACCTTACCTCTACAGGATAGGCACTTACACGCGTTCGTTCGACGTTCAACAATGAAATACTAATTCCGATCCTATAATTTATTGCCCGAGATATTATTACGTGCGAATGTTGTACAGGACGATTCAAGATTCGAGACGCTTCATTCGCAACATTTTTCTATTACCATACGCAAAACGGTTTTCTTCACTGAATTTTTTCTCTTTTCATCGGCTGCTGTCGGTGATATTTTGAAAAACTAATCTTCACGATTTATAGTTGTAAAATCCACACTGTAAACGCGCTAGTAAAATTATAGAAAGCTTATCTATGAATATTCGACTCAGCTCCAACGATAAATTCGAGATCTCAGGACCCCGCTTCCGCGATACTCGATCGATGGAATGGAAGATCTTCTGGTAAGGCAAGTTTTGAGGCGTCATGTAGAAGCTCTTTCGAGCTATGTATATACAATGCTATATCCGCGATAGCGGTAGCATATATATTTATGATTAATGATGCACTTCTGTCTTAACGTGATCGCGCTCCGATAAATAGAATGTTTCTATTCGTCTGACGACTGGCGTCACTAAACGTAATTCTCATCCGATCTAACGTCTGTTAGTTAACCTACGTAATACCATATCGCATTCAGTATACCTTCAACTACATATAGTGTCACGATGACTCGCCATACGCTCTCAGAGCGTTCTTCAAAGTCTCAAAGATTCTGCGTGGGTTTTCCGTTCCATAAATCTCTTCGTTTTAACTGTCGCTTCCCTTATACTCCGTACGTTTATTGGCATATTCCACATGTACATCTCCTACGTATCTGCCTACCTGCCTACCTGCCTATCCGCTTACCATATTATCTCTCGTATTCGTATTACACGACTATATTTATCCACGGAGGATGAATATCCGTACAGTAACCACGCAGCTGCAGAAGCTAGGGACGAGGACTCGAGTATAATAAGGCTTACGCATAGCACTGCCGGTGGAACATTGTTTCATTGATGTACTTCGGTATAACCTATACCCGTGTGGATAATGCAATTCAATCGAAAGATTCACTTTTCAACGTTGAGGACAAATTGATTGATAAAAACATACGCCATTATCGCGACGATGATGATCACTATCGTTATATCATCATACGGTGATAATTATCACGTCCGTTCCAATTTATTCAAATCGATCGTGAGAATTAACGGAAGAGACAAATGTTCCATATTGCTGCGAAGAGCCGGGATCGCAAATGTCGAGGAACGATGAGAGCCCCGTCGATTGTTTTTCTCTTTTCATTCTATTCATTTTTTCTTCTCTGTTTTTTTTTTTTCTTACTCCTCTTGCTACGTGGCAGACTTGCCCCTGACGAACCAAACCAGTTTTTGTACTGAAAACTTTGAAAGTCGAGTAGAATTACCGAGACAGAACATCAAGAGAACTATATCTAGAGATAGAGATATACATCTCGCGATATGCTAATAAGGGGGGTGTGTAGATCCTGGATTGCCCTTGGTACTCTTTGCCACGTAAGCTCATTCTAGCCGGAGTTAGTCCGGGTAGAGGGTCGAACAAGGCAAGATAACCGGCCCAGAACGAACCGACCCGGAACTTATTATGGTAATCGCATTCGCTTGGGAATATTATTGGTTGTGCATGTAAAGTCGGGGGGTTTTTTTTTCATCCAATGCCTCAGGATCCGCCCAGGAAGAGTCCAAGACGATCGATGCGGATTCAATTTCTGCAACATTCTTATGGCCGCTTCCATGCTTACAGGGAATTTCAATCGATATACGTATGTTTGGAAATGAAATCTCAACATCAGCGTCTCTCGGGTATTTTATAATGCATGACGTTGTCTGCCAGCTGGACTCGATGTTGAAGATGTCAATACGTTATGAATGATTGGGATTATTGTAGTTCAATTATATGTATATTCTAGGACAGCTACAAGTCATTTTTCCATGAATGTACCGACAACGGTTCAGTCTTTTACGCGACTGACACATGACGACTCGATTTCTTGCGTCGGATTTAGGATTAACCGTCTTTTTCCCACGTTCTCCCAGAATTCAAGCATCCAGAATCACTTAGGTCTTCTATATCCACTTTACTACTTTGCAGGATTTATTTTATCGATTTCAAAATATATTCAGAGGTTGATAGATTCCTAGCTAATTATACATTTTTAATTGAACGCTTAATGTAGCCCCTGGAGCGTTGTATGAAGCTGGCTCCTCGATTCGAACGCTAAATATTTGCGGATAATGATCATTATCCATATCTTATACGGAGGAAAAAATGGTTGTAACCAACGTAAATGCTGCATATAATTTTTTTTCTCTCTTTGGACCGTATGCCATTATTCGACGCTTCCTATTTAGATTAATTATAGTATAAAAAAGTGACCATGGTCATCGATGATTTTATAAGCTCTGTGTCAGCTGCGTTCGGTATATGCATCTCTGAGCGTTCGGAGCTCTTCTATCTTTCTTTTTTCAACATGAGATAACAAAAGATAGAAGAGCTCCGATTGCTCAGAGATGTATATACTGAACTGCTCCTTCTTCTTCTTCGACATCTTCTTCTTCTTCTTCTTCTTCTTCCTTTACCGGTTATATCCTCATAGTACGATCGTACGACGCGAGTACCAATATATATACCGAACTCACGAATACTACGCGCACGCGTCCATCTTTTTCTGATTTTCTTTGCTTCTTTGTTCAGTTTCCCCGCTTCAGTTGCCCACGGGAGTATTTCTCCGCGAAATTCAATCCCCATCTCTTCGAATTATTATATAATAAATTTTATTATTGCATTACTTGCACTTCGCTTTCTCTATCTCCGTAATTAATCATTTCGTGCCTTTTGTCGGATGATGCCGCTCTTTACTCAACGCCCCACGCAGCTACCATGATAACCATTGTTGAGGATTCGAAAATCGGATCCGTTTTTAAAATATGAACATTAATTGCACGCGAATGACTTGTCGTAAGGTCCCGGGTATATTTTTGTCCCTGTATGCTCAGGTTCGTTTTTGATCCACGTCATTTTTGTATTTATATATAGTACATAATGTGCCTATACATATTCTCCGACTACATGCATCTGCATATTCCACATAATTGATAGTAATTAATCTTTCTACGCGACAGCTTACACCTCTGGCGCGTATAGTACCTACATTACATTGAAGAAGAAAAGAATGCCAAAAGCAAAAACGAAAGATTGTCTTTTAATAAAACTGGCGATTGAGAACACCCTGCTGAATATTCAAAAGCATAAATTTATTTATGTCGTTTTAATGACTTTTTTTTTCTTCGCTATCAATCATTCGCGACTGTTTTTGTGAAAGAGGTGCAGTAGTCCAGGTTGCTGTTGTTATTTTAGACCTTACCGACAGCCTAAATTCAACGGTCGGTATTTTGCGCGAAGGTGATCAACTACCAAAGACGAAGAAAGTCCGTTACGGATGCTGTGTGCGCTGTTAACACATCGTCTATTTCTTACATCTGCAAATCCGTTAATAAATAACCGATCTGTTTGGATCAATCGCCTTATATGTATAGTCGAACAAGTATTGGTCTCATAGTCATAATAGAATATTTTTATAATCAAGGTTCTTTGAACAGATTATTTAACAGATTACAATATCTTTCATTGCGTCATCTAAATAGGTACTCGGTTCGCTTCATTCCCTTCTTCGGTATATTATAAATATATACCCACCGATAACCTTTTTTTTTTCCTCCGTTCTCTCGGATAATTATCACGAGATTCTCTAATTCTGATGAATCGCAGAAAGTGACCAAAGATCGAATAGCCAATTCGCCCAAAATTCCGAGGAATTATTGAATACTCAATTTTCTGTTCTGTGTCAATAAATCTCGGCCAAATTATTATTGCTCTATCGTTTTTCGATAATTCAAACTTTTTCTTTCTTCATGATAGAATACGTTTCGCAGTTTGTTTGAGAATTTCCTCGTCTCTATCTGACGTTTTGCTTTTATTTCATTTTGCTTCTCAACCGCAGCGTAAGCGTTATACAGAAGTCTGCATGTTACGTTTTTTCCTTTTCGCTTTGCAATATTCGACAGATATGTGATTCCATAAATTCTACTATGAGAACAAAATTCCACGGCAGAAGTTCAAGTCTAGCAGCTATTAGATTCCATACTCATATCTATTTTTGCCTGCCTATATTGCTCCTTTATGCATCGCGTCAGCAATTTAGGTACGTCGATTAGTCTTAATAAGGTAACCTGGGCATGGAAATCGGGGTGGTATCTGATTGGCATGCAAGGAAGAAAGACGGACTTGTCAGCTTGACTGAATACATAAATGCATAAGTCCCATCTCGAACAACGTATACGTACATTCCTTGTTCCCCTATTCATGTTTGGTTCAATTCAACGCTCGTTTGTCTTCTTGAAATGATATGTACAACTGATTGTGAGACATTGCACGCGTCTACGCGGTGAATTTCAATTGGCCGTATGGTTCACAGCCTTTACCTATTCCAACGCGTTGGAGGATCGTCATTATACTTCAATTCATCTATTCGGGTGAAATTTATTTGTATATTGTTACAATCTGTACCGGTGTCTGCGATGACGTAAAAGAATACTTGGTGGATATAATCCGCTAACGAAACTACTGCCACGTTATGCGGCAGTGCTAGCAAAGTAGCTGTGAGTCTTTCGTAATATATATATATATTTTTTTCCCCCGTTTTTCTTCGCTTCATTAGTTACATAATTAGATACTGGAAAGTAAATTTACAATTCATTCTAAACGAACGAATGTATCTGTTATGTACATTTATGTATACCTATAATATGCGTGTATCTATGACTGTCTGTTTTCCTTTTCACTTGCGGTGGTTTGGCTCAACGACTTCTTCAACGCGGGCAACGTAATCCTTAAAATATTCCATCGTATGCGTGAATGTAGGTACCGTTGTTCCGTAACGATTCCAACAATTCCACCCTCCGTTTTTCTTTCACAAGTTCAGAAAAGTCTTCATCTTGAAACGGGAACATCGTCATGTTCACGTTCCTCGAGATCGAGTCGAAATGTTATCGCGTTATTTCGTTATGTGCACAAATTGACGGAATAATTTATCTGACTGATTATTCGTCGATCGCGGAATATTATCAAGTTTTAATAAACATGGGGGGTTTTTTTTTTTTTTTTTGTCTTTCTAAGTACTCCGCGATGTAACGGAGCTAGGAAACCTTTGGAATGTAAAAATTTTGTATGCGAGTATGTGTTCTTTGAAATGAGAAGAAAAAAAAACGCATCTTTTACAGTTTAACGAATCTCCGAACGATTCGCCTTGAACTCTTAAATCTCTGACGTTGGAATGAATATGTCATGAGAATCCGGGTTCGCGTACATACAATGGGATCGATATCGTGTTACGAAAGTGTTTATAATCACAGTTCCACACCACCGTCATATCGGTGTTTCAGGAAAAATATCCCATGCCTAATTGAGACTTGGACTTTCGTCGCTATAGGTCGAGATCCGTGGATAAAGATAAGCGTCGCACATTCGTCACTTTTACCTATCTGACGATCATTTTGTTTTTTCACTCCTGTTATTTATGTACTACTTCATATTTCAATGGATTATTCAATGGTTTTCATATATTCATTAGTATAGGCTACGAATTATGAGATAAAATTAACTGTTCAGCAGCTATTACCGAGCTTCGGATATTCCCTGTGACCTAATAACTGCACAATCGCAAATATTCATCTTCACGTTGAAGTTGTTATAAAATATGAATTAATTTTTCTATTATATTTATGTTTCAGGTGAGTGAAATGTACAGGTATATCGTCACGAATCAATAACACGGAGTATCAAACCGCCTAGATCATTCCGCGACTATCCTCCCGGTAAGTGGATTAACCTTTTATGATCGTTGTTTTTTTTTTTTTTTTTTTTTTTTTTCTACTACACGATCACGAATAACGATCTACGATCGGTACATCGATCCGTGTGCCAATAGAAATTTGCTGACACGATCCTTTACAGATCTTATTCAGAATTAGACCTTGAACCCACGGTAGCCAAAATGGTATACCTAGCTAGGCGCAAATAGGCCACGATTTTGGCACGATAACACAAATCCTCGTCTACGATGAATGCCTATTATTTTCCTTTCTTCTCTTTTTTTCCCCCTCTTCCAACTAGGTCAATGAGAATATTCGGTGTAGTAATGAGATTCCCGATGTTTTACCGAGCAGAAAAACGCCTATCGCAGCTGGCTTATGGGATTTAGGACAGGTACACCCACGGTATTGGATCGCGACCACTTGAAGTTGTGCAAAATTTGAAGCAAAAGTCGAATACGCTTGGCAGACAAGGAAATTTCTGGCGGGCGGACCAAAAGTGACGCGGCTCGCGATGACGAAAAATTTCCCTGTCTGCCAATCGGATGAATTTTTTGTCCGAAAAAGTTGGTGAAACTTTAAGCGGTCGTAATTCACCACGCTGAGTGTATGGGTATCTATATAAAGATCCTGATGAATTGCAAAAATCGTTATAGTATTCCTATGGATTCACTTTGCCGTTGCGTTGCGTGCGCAATGTTGTGAAATCATGTATAAAAGACAAATAAAAGTATCGAAAGGTAGATGATTATCTGTTCGATCATCCGTTCGTTTCTGGCTAACACAGAATATTTCTACTTAGACACATAGGTACCTATCTAGTTTCTTGTATAATATAACTAGACTACTATAACATTGAATTAGTTAAGTGGTCGTACCCACCTTGAACGCTGAAAATATTATGGGCATTTTTCAAAGACTTGCTTGACTTCTAGAAGAACGATTAGATAATATGGACTCATTACAGATCTTCGTATTATATGGCTCACGGGATACAGTTTAGGTAACAGGAAGCCTTGACCCCTTGTGATTAGCTAGATGCCAATATTGCAGAGCGTGATGCAGATTTAGGCTGATGATTGAAGGACTCAACTTTCGGTCGTTGAAACAACTTCTCTTGATCATACCGTACAACCGTATCATTATCGTTCTCTAGAAATTTCCAGTCGACTTTTTTGACGAAATGTTGTTTAGCATGAGTTCCCAGTTTACGACGATGATTTCTGTGGTTATGCAATTCCAAATTTGGGGCGTTTGAGATGAATAGTCTGATTCAGACGATCGAAGTATAGTATACGGATGATTGAAAGAGGATGGCCTGAAGCATCATTGACCAGGTAACTCCGAAAACTGGATAAAAAATTCTGGAAATTTTATTCGCAATTCATCGACAAATCATTTCCTCATGAATATCTATATAATCCGTGTGGGATGCGATCGCCAACGATCCATGCGATGCTGAATTCGTTTGGTGAAAAATACAACCAACGATGCAAGTAGTGGCACGGTTATGAATTTATTTCAAGAATTATGCAGTCTAAACTTGATTCTTCGCTTCAAAGTATATTTGATTCATTTTACTCCGGTCATCTAGTGACCTCCAAGATCCTTCTGTCGAAGTTATGAGTGAATATTTCGTATTAGGACAGTAGACGACTAGACAGTGCACAGTCGCGAATCTCTGTAGCTTCGTCGGTCCTTGGACGTTTTACGAGACTCCGGAATACAAAAATCTGCCGTAAAAAATCTTGCCGAGAAAAATCTTATCTGCGAACAATCACCCGAAACAATTCCTCTGCAAAGAATCCTACCGATTAGCATATATCGAGATTGAACCACCGCCAGGATCGACCGTTAAAATAACCGATATGGGTATTTAATGACTCCACGAGCCCGAAATTTCAACAAACTTTCGGCTGATTTTTACAGGTAAAATTGCTTGAAGTGACATTTTTCCGGAGACATTGCTTCCTCCATTCCGGGATGGATATCCCTTTAGACATTTTGAATTATGTCTGACAGTTCTAACTTTCTCCGGTGAAGTATAGTAGATCATTGCGATGAGGCTACATCATCGAAACGGTCCTTCGAGCTTTACCACTCCAGGCTTCCCAAAAATATGGCAAATTTTTAGCGTTTCGATTATGTGAAATTTTCGTGAAAGATTATGGCATTGGCAAATAAGAACAGAATCAATTTCGAACGATTATGCTTCTATTGATTGTTGAAAATGTTCGATGTTAGTATAAGAAATTATGCAACTTCCGGACGTGGCCGTTCACGGTAACAGAATGTTGAAGTTGACGGCAAAATTTCGTCTTCAGCTCTGTGAAACGTTTCTCTCGTTGCGAAATGTCATATGAAATTTGCATGTAATGACTGTCACTAGATACTACGCGCATGCATAGGTGTGTTCCTATTATTCGTAGTAGGACATGTTCACACGTGTAATTTAAGCCTCGGGCAGGGAGTTTTGCCCACGAGGTAGACCCGACATTGCGGTTGCTTTTCACAACGATTCTATGTAATATTCCGTTGGACAATGCATGCATCTACTGGGTATCGAGATAAGAAACCATAATATAATATATTATATTGTAATTCCTTCCTTATTGATGTCTCCGATGTACCCAGTGTCATTTTCAACCTTCCTCCAGGTGTCGCAAGGCCTTAACCTTCCTCGTAAGTTGCTCAACTATACCTATTTCTGTGTAATTGTTTCAACTTACCTATATTTCTCTCCTGGATGCCGTATCGCATTCACAAGTTCTTACGCCTACGGATGTACATGCACCATGTACCTATGCAAGTACGAACACACACGTGCGATTAATTCATGAGACATAAACATATTCGATGTAATTGTTACATGGAGTTTCCTCGCGAACCGGACATGAGCGAGCACATCTCCGCGGATCGCGCTATAATTTCTTATGATAATTATATTCATAGTTTACTCGCTTTATTGCTCTCTTCCCTCATTTTATTCGCCATTGAAGCGACGCTTCTGCAAATCATGAAATGAGGGGAAAGTCATTTGTGATACTCATCATCATCCTGAAGGGAAATTATTCTTTTCAAAATGTAAACTACTTACATCAGACTACTTGTAATCATTATTATTATTATTACTATCATTGTTAATATGTCTAAGCTTTGCCAGATTTTTCTCTTATCATTCTAACGGTAATTGAACATCGTTTCTTCTATTTATACGTGACGCAGATCGATGACTGCAGAATCATACGGTATAAGGTGTGCTGTAATTGATCATTATTTAGATCACTCGAATAATTATTATATTATAATTGTTACGAGACATCATTGAGCGGTAGAAGCTATGGTAATGATTATACGAATCGATTCCACATCTGATTTGCGGGAAAGTTTGTAATAATTGTAAAAAGCCGTGTGTAAGATTATTTCATCGATATATCTAGGGCAAGGTTATGTATCGTATTACAGAATTATCATTTAATTAATAATCGACTCGAAGCAGTAAGATGTGAGTCCGGATAATGAATCGACAGTTATTCCAGTTGAAATTATACGAAATTTCATTCACCAGATTCAACCGGATCTTGTTAATGAAAGTTCAATTTATATACAGCAATCAATGGTCAGTGGAGTGAAACAATTGATGAACATTCATTCGTTTAAGATTATGGTTCATTCTTTGTCGTACTATTTTTTTGTTTTGTAGTATTTCTCCCTCTTTTTACGGGATCAATGTGTATATCGGAAGCAAAATAGATTCTTGGATATTATAATAAACCTAGGGAGAAGGGGGAGAAAAAAACATATCAACGAATTATTGCAACGATGACTCATGCATGGATTGCATTTGAATAACCACGCCACGCCTTTGCTCGAAATGGAGTAAAAACTCGTTAAACCTTGACAGAGGAACCGGATTTCATAATTGTCTGATGAGTGAAGACCGAAGACAAGTACATTTTTATATCGGCATACAATCGACAAATAATTGATCAGTTTTAATCTCGTATATATGTATATACGTATAGTCAGAAGTTTGTTTCTTTTCTCACAGTATGAAATGTGTTATTCTATTATTCCAGAAAAATGCTTATTATCGTTCCACGTCATCTTTATTATAAAAATTTCTGTTCGTTTTCATAAATGAATGTATTCATAAATTTTTGGATATTTGCATTAATGTGGATATATAGCCTATTATTATACATATGTTGGTACATACAAAAAATACTTTATATTTATTAAAATTTCTGACTATTGTATGTGATACCTAGGATATTTATATCGATCGCTCGTTCGAATTGTCCCGTATGCATGACTAGATGCAATTTTTTTATTTATCTTCTTGCTTCATTTTTTATTCTTCGCCGAATAGGCGTCGCCGTGTTTCGAGGAGACACTAAATCGCGAACGATATTCCAACAGACTCCTTTGTGCATCGCTTAGTATTTTACGTAATTTCAATGTCATTAGTCTTTTTTTTTTCTTTTACCTCGCGCTCAACTTTCATCGGTGAATCGAATTGGCAATGGCTATATTTTAAATATGAAAACCTTTATGAATGGGGCTTGACGAGGTTTCTCCCCCCATTTAATGACATGGTTCCCAAAATCTTGCTCAGTGAAGCCGATGGTTGTTATCAGGGCCATTAATCGCGTGGATGTAGATTTCCTTCGTCAAAATGAATGCATTGATGATTCCGTGAGAAGTATGAGAATACATTTTGAAGTCTCAAAATACCATTGTATACATACACGTTGATCGAAAAATACAAGATTGGTATTGGTAAAACTCCTGTGAAAACTAATTCAAATAAAGTTGTTATTTTCACTTCTTTTACGAGGAAAAGTTCGACGAATACGACATTCGTGAACGTGTACTGCCATACAAAATAGATACAATAATTCATAACGTACCTATCTACATACGAACGAAATTGTTGCGATACAATCCGTCCGATGAACATGCTTTGCATATTTTTTTTTTTTTTTAGAATTTATGGCCAAATCTGTGAAGCTTGAACAAACTGAATGCATGAAAACTATCAGCGATTAATCTTTTCGTAATGTGGTTATTCGCGAAGGGAAGAAAAAATACTCCATGAAAATCTTGATATAATTCTTGGTGAGATATAGGTATATTTCATAGTGACAGACAATTTCAGAAGTTTGTATATACCTACAGATTGCTCGGTATTATGAATTAAAAGTAAATTTGAAATATGGGCCCATCTACTTGTAAGGCGTCTCAAAAAATATGTGGAATTAAATTTTTTCGTATCCTTTATTTTTGAAGCGTGGGTTTAGGAAATCTGAGACCGATATCCAGTCATGTGATAAAGTCTAATTGAAGGAATGAAATATATCATAATGCACTTTGCTGATAATCATTCATGCTGGGATCGTCATCTTTACGGTTGGTAATAATAATTATATAGATCTTACACCCGTTAGAGGAACGAGATAGGATCTTCATGCAACAGACCTTGCACCTTCCACAATCTAATTCATCAGCATTCCGTAGTTTATTGCAAGTTACGCCATCTTCGGGAGGATGCAATTCTTACGCAAATGTGCAATCACGTCGTGACAAATGCCTTTTATATTATCCTACGTATCCTATAGAATACCTGATTACCTACGATATAATATACCACAGCATAATTGCTAAGTAATCGACATAAAATCTTCGGAGAATAGGCTGGGTTCGCTCATCAGGAGAATAACTGCAGCGACTTCGTCCATACAAAAAGTATTGGAAGCACAATGTATGGACGTCGAGTGCCTCCACTTGGAGTCGAGTAATCGCTCGCGCCGTACTCAAGGATGGAAATGAAACGAGAAGGAAAACCGGGAGGAAAAAAATTCAAGCCAAAGAAGACAATTAATAAGAGAAAACAATAAATCGGAAATAAAAACGATAAAGTAATGATTATTGCCTGCTCCTGCAGATCCTATCGATTCTAATAATCAATTACACGTATTATACGTATTATCTACAACTACTGACGTCCTTCGGCCGTTGAATTCTGATTTATCTCGATTCTCTACGTTAATTGGCACTTTTTTCATTCGTATATTATGCATGTGCATCTATCTATACGGGTAGATAGGTATTGCATTTCTGAAGACGATCCCCGGCGAATCTCTCAGCCCTGGTCTTAAAATGTAAAAATGTAACTCTTTCGCCGTCGTGTAACAGGGCAACTGTTTTCTAATATTCATTTATCTTAGGTAATAAAAAATAAAAATAAATAAATAAAATGAAGAAAAAAAAAGAAATAAAGAAAAGTGAAATAGCTGAAGAGCTGAATTCTCCGCTACTATAAACGGTAGTGCGGTTCTAATGATGACGTGCGATATGGTCGGGCATTTTCCACCGGTCTTTCAACCGTGCCCATAAAAAATTATAATCTCATACGGGCGAAGGAAAGGCTCCTTAGTTTTGTAGTCATAGCTAACAAGCGCGCGAGTATTGTGCAACCCGCGATGGTTAGGGTCGTTTTCGTGTTTTATGTGAAAACTAGAAGTTCTTCGTGAAATTGGATACCTTACATTTGTAAACGTGGCGAATATGAATTTTTCACTTTGCCGGAAGTATACCCGAACGATTCAAGCTTCGTAGAGTGCGAATCATGCCAGTCTCAACAAACATAGTGAAAATTCGCTTCCATGGAGTGGAAAACATAAAAAAAGGCATCAGAAAAGTAGAAATTCTCTGAATCAAATTTGTAAAGGAAGAGGATGCCTGCTTCGATTTTCTTATTCCGAAGTATAAAATTACTGGAACAAATTTCTCGTCAACTCACGACTATGACAATACAAATTGGTTCACTTTTCAACCGTGTTATATCAAACCGCGAAACTGAGTTTCGTTGAAATGCAGCTTCCGAAGGTAGTCATATGCTGAAACCCTTAGAATTTGAGCTCAACTGGTTTATGGTTCTCGAAAACAAAAAAAAAAAAAAAAAAAACTGAAAAAAAACTGAAAAAAAAAGGTACTTTCGATAAGAAAGATATAATAAACGAATGCGACGTATTGATTGTTACTAATTCTACACGTCGACAGCAACATCAGCAGAGGCCTTGAATGTGGGACCAATTAAAACCGCACGAGAAAACTGATCTCGGCTTTGCCGATGGGCGAACTCGTATGCAATCTATTCCACTAACTAATATCATGCTAAGGTGCTCATAGCAGTGTATTATTCAATAGTGTAAATTCATAGTGATAGCGATAGTGAATGAATTATAGCGACGTGGAAGAAGTCTGGATTTCTGTTTTATGAATCTGTAATTCGAAGATGAAAGTATAACATTTGAAAGACACACTTCATCTGTAACAGCTGTCGAGCTATGAAAAGGGATAATTTTATTTTCACGAAGTACATATTCTTCCTTGAAACAGTTTTCCGAGCTTTCTTCCGATAGATCTCACATTATTGCTTCATATCAATATGAGAAAAATGATGATCGTGGGATTTTGTGAAATATTTATGGTCACATTGGTATCAATTTTCGGGCTAGTACCTAATTTTCGGACTCGATCGTCAATGTCGTTGGGCGTAGGAACGTTTAGTTAAAACTGAAGCATTGTGCAGTTAGGTTTGCACAATTTGCAACAGAAAATCGTTGACCGATCATAATTACGATTTTTGCTCTCCCCACTTCCGACTGACTATCTCTTCTGAAGCCTCTTGAGCCCCTCGTCAAAGGAAATTACCTTTTTACGGGAGTATTTTTCTACAATGATGGCTCTATGTGTAGATAACAACTGTTATTATGGAAGTTCCACGTGTCGATTGTCTCACAGGCATCCTGCTTGAGAAACCTATCAGTGGACAAAAATAATAGTGCGACTCACCCCATTCGTAGCCGAATCGCGATAGTATTGATATTTCTGCGGATTATATAACTGCAGCGGCTCATGCGCCCGGAGAAATGCCTGACTCGCATCGACTCAATTTTTTGAATGGATGCATATCGTTTACTGGTATATGAACCTATTAGCGTTACAGCAAATTCGATTTGATTTTTGTTGAAGGTAAAGAAAAATTTCTTCGCTTCAAATATAATCATATCAAGAATGTCAGTTTATTTGAATGTAGGGGTACGCATTTTTCTGGATGTGTAGAATGACTCTATCTTCGACCGTGTTTCGTCAGAGCTGTATGAACTTTGGTCACATAATCAAAATATGTCAATTCCAAAGTCAGGGGAACACCATGTTTGCAAACTCTTTGCAGTATTTCATGATGCAAAAAGTTGAGTGCTGTTTTCTTAATTTTAACGAATCATACTACGAAAGAATACGAACCGTTTCAATACCTCCATTCGTTACAAGAATTTGATAATCTGCAATGAGGGTAATTTTGCTTAACCACAAAATAAACTACATGAAATATACCTGAGCTGGTACAAAGTTTCTAAAAATTTTCCTAATTTCATTTTCACTTTCCAAGAGTCAAGTTCCTCTCCATCGGTTTGGGGCAATGCGATCATTCTATGGATCACATTTACACTCTTCGGATTTCGAATCTTACTCTGATGGTCGGCGTGGCGCAATTTTCCTAGCAAATAACTTATAGCGGTACTTTCAAGTGAATGAAAAATCGAAACACTTTGATTTTAGAGCATTCTACGATCTACAGTTTGTAGACACACGAACATCTCGAATTGAAGAGTCAGAGTTTAGCTTGCAATTAATCTTTGACGTTGTGTAAAGTTCAACTGCTTTCACGTCTCACCTGCGTGTGCATACGTGTATAGGTACATAGATACGTAGTATGTGTAACTGAAATACAATACGATAATTTATCAATAACACGTATTACATGCGCCGTGGATCACTCGACGAACAAATTGCGATAAAAATTAATGTAAAACGCCGGAGGCTTTTTCTCTTCGATCATCTCGTGAGATAATATTCCTACCTGCACTTTCTCCTCTTTTTACACAGCGGCAACGACGTTTCGCGAGTGATTAGAATCATTTGACAACCGTCAAATCCACGTTACGTGCGTCGATAAGTCATCAATAGGTATAATCTAATGTTCTTATTCAAGGCTTGTAGGTTATATACTCATGCCGGTTGCAAGCAACGGCAATAATGTAATAATAAAAATAGATATCCTCATCACAGATATGCTGATTGAAGTTTCTCCTTCGAATGCATCAGATTCCTGTCAATCATGATCGGCGTTAATTACACTATCAATGGGGGTCGCAGCTACGACTTCTGAATGAGTCATTTTCGGCGTATAATTTAAAATCGTGCTCATTGTCACTACCTGGATCCGCTTATTCGTAAGAAAATTTCCAACCAACAAGACTGTAACTTGAGCAAAACTTCAAGGCTAATATGTTACGAGGCGAGGAACCGCCACGGACGGTGCATGACGCTTGTGGTTTCGATCTCAGATCATTCGACGGCAGGTATACATATAGAAAGCACGTTATTTTACTCGTATATAAAACGAACCGTTTGCTACACGGAAGCATCCACCCGACTAATTGTAAGCGATCACATCGAAGAAATGAAAACAACGATATAATGTTTACAACAAATTGTATATACCTTGAGTATCGTAGGTACCTCATTATGTTTATGGATATTACAAATTTTGTTTTGCAAAGTTATAGAACGTTGATATACTCATACCGGAAATCGGGCTCTCTACGCTTCACACAAACTCATTGGTTCTATACTGTACGGTATATTTTTGGCCAGGCTCCTATAGTATGTATAATAAATACTATAGCTATATGTATATAATATATCATATAATTTGATGCCGTTGCTTATTACATTCTCCTTGGCATTTTTCCTCCTAATTATACGAAAATTGTGATTTGCTGTGCAGGTATTTTGCTGTGAATTCTCATTATACGTTAGGCGTCTTAACAGGTCGGACGAAACTTTGTTTTGTGTGTTTATCACCGTGTTTCCCTGAATTTATCCTACAATTACGACGTCTAATAGTTTTGACCTACGAAATCACACTTCCTAGTTTTTAGATAAAGACACGTTTAATACAGGTACTTAAAATATACTTTTCATAACGACACGTCAGCGTGTAGGTATAGATAAAAATATGATATCTCTATTCTCTCGCTGTGATCGCTAGCGGATAATACGTATAACAACGGTTTAAAATTTTGCATATCAGTGCAAAGGTCAGGTTTTACAATATATCTTCATCCCACGCTTACGCATTATATTTTTCTCGTTCTATGGGCTCCGTCCGATTATACTTTTGAGGAATATAGTGTACAACTATATGCGTGGGATCGCATCTGCGCTTATATTCTTTCGTTTCATGAATATTCATAAACGAATGCAAGTATGAACGCACGGGGGAATCATTTATCGCAGGGAATCCCTGCCAATGTGGCCGTACAAACGACCACTTGAAATATATATTCTTCAATTTGTCCATCATATACATGTTTGTTCGAATCAATTATATCGATCGAACTTCCATCGAATCGGACCTGACATTTTTTTACTACTAAGAAGTTTGAAAATCATTATGAACAATTTATGTAGATGAAATATTGAAATGAAACAAATATCTGTATGCTCGAGTTTTTGTGGGTTCAAGGCGATCACCTAGATATAAGAATGCAGGAAGTCAAAGAATTAACAATGCATATTTAAATATATATCTGTTCCGCCATGAAAGGTTAACCGGTCACTGTAATTACTGCGTGAATAGTGAATCGTCTTATCTTGCAATTAATTATTACTCATCTGAATTAACGATCATTGAAACGGATCTTTTCTAACGTAACTATTATATTCCACCGCTTGCGTGACTGCCGGAATAAAACCCGTGAAGACAATGTCTTCGGTGCCGTGCTGTAGAAGCAATTACATATATTATGTTCGGTTTGTGTCACGGATTCACTGGATTCGTTTTCATATCAATCAATCATGAAATTGCATCGACACTCGCGGTTATCCGTCAGACAAGCTAACTGTCCTCCTCACTAAATCTTCGTTGGATATTAATCAGGTATACCATTTAGAAATATGTGTAGGTACATACCTATATTTGAATAACGTCGCGAAATTATTCGTCGACTGTCACTCGATAGTGCATTTTCATAATATCATGAACACGGGAAAAAGTCCACTACCTGGACCGAGAGAAATGTCTAGTCACGTCGACCTAGATTCACGGTGTAAATGAGGCATGAGGCATCGACATATTTTTGCGTGTTCAACGGACATGGGAAAATCCAGTAGTACTTATAGTGTAACGTTACTAAACTTTGGTAATCGCAATTATGTAGTCGACTATTCAGACATTTAACCAATCCCTTTATTTCGTTTAGTATGCAACACATTGATTCAAGTCACATTCTTCGACATGAGTTGAGAGTCGATGTAGCAACAGAATTCAGTTTTCGTTGCAGTTAGGTACACCAATTATCGTCGGTTATACCTTCGTCTCAAGATCCTAGCTGGGATTCGATACACCTATTCAACTTTGTCGTATTAGTTCCCATTTCTTGGGGGGGTACTGTCTACTTATCTGTTCTTTTTTTTTTTTTTCTTCCTTTCTCATTTTAGTTCAGTCCAGTCCATTTCAGTTCAACTTCTTTCTCAGGGTTTGGTTTTATACCCTATCATTTGTAGCAGTTCATAACGTCTTTATCGTTCCACTGCATAAAGTCGTATATTCAAAAATGCATGTTATTCAAGTACTAACTGACTGTAGAACTGTAGATTCGTTTTTTTCAGTACTTGCAGGTCCATGCCCTTTCTATCTTACTGTATCCGTAATGAAACAACGGTTTGTTGAGTTTCCGTTGTTAATTAATTCAGTCGAAGGAAGCCGGAGCTGGTAAGTTGGTTAGAGTGCTCGTACAGCACCAATAAATTTCAACCAGCCAGGAATGTGCCTCAAGTTGTGTTTCTCACTCATACCTACAGTTGGTACCTACGGTCTGCAAGGGCAAGGATTTTTTGTCAACACGTCAGAAAATTTAATGTCAGTTGACTCGCGCTTCAGTATTATAACTCCGTCCACGATCTCCGGTGGAACAAAGAGATGTATTTCTTGCTCCGATCCAGTTTCATCCATAACGTCAAAGTCCTCAGCCTGAAACACTGGGACCCTGGGCACAAACGACGTGATGTGGCTACAGACGTGACTCATACCTAGCAGAGCACTCCGGAAGATTAAGATCCTGGGATGTTGGAGAGTTGATAGGAAATTATGATGAACTATGACTAATTCTATTCAGAGTGTCTACCACATGACACCTCTTCGAACTCAAAGAACAACGCAGTCGAAATAATTCGGTGACTCATCTGGACAACGCGACGTTTTGGACTCGCTAAATTCAAATGAAACCTGAACATAGCGGAATTCGAAATACCGGTGTCAAGACGCCCAACGGTTGAACGAAATTCCGCCATGAGGACACTGGATTTAGTTCTGTACGTAGCTTCTCATCCAGGTGGAACAAGGAAACTTGTGTGTGAAATGACGAGCTGTGAACAGAATCCCCTGAGAATTGCGATACAGTAATGGAGAAAATTTACCGTTTTCTCGCGGGATGATCAGGTGAAGACATGAATCTTCAGATTATCTTACGAGTAGAACATGAACGTAAGCAACTAGGAGGTGATGCGACCTAGGATCTACATTCAATGAAGTGAAGGTCGAAAACGAGACGATGGTTGAACCGAGCTGTAAATACTCTAGAAGAGATTAAAGACTGTGCTGAGAGGGCTCTTAAGCGTGACTATTAACGTTTGTCTTATGAGCCTGAGGCTAAACTTTGTATCTGAACGTATCTTTGTTGCAAGGCAACGCGTTTAACTACGATTCTACGGTTAGTACCCATCACAGCTGATTGTATTGTACCTACGGTTGTGATTATATTCTTCCGCAATCCATTCGCGCTTGGAAATGAATGATCAATTCATCATTATGACTCCAGTGAATACTTATCGCCTTATCCACGTAAACATCGTACCGGATCTCTTCTAATAACGTAAACACAAATATCATTTCGGCCAACGATAAGTTATACTTTGATCAAGAATTTATTTTCATCTAACTCCAATGAACACGTCTTTGCTCACTGCAGATTCATTTCTGACTGCTCTCACCATCGACTACCCTCAACCCTCGAGCACTCGTAAGCACAATTTGTCCTCCCACGGCCATACGCCTTCACTTATTGTTAGGTATGAAACTTTTTTCTTCCCCATACTCACATCATGATCCGTTCACTCGTTCACTCATATACCTAGAATCTAAAGTTTTTTGAATAATATTTTTCACGGGTGTTGTGGAGATTTATGTGGAAAAATATGTTACCACATATTGTAGTGGAAGACGAAAAAAAACCAATCATTCTGTTTACGTCGTTTACGAAATACCATGTAACCATTGAAAGTCGAGTGAAATTGGTCATATACATATATAACTATTTCTGGGAAATCAACTAGAGAATAATTAGGTAGTCGGTAGTCAAAAGTACCCATTGGACAAAATGAGTATGCTCCGTCGTTTCTTCCCTCGAACCGCAAGATTTGATCGTTAACGAAAATTCATTGCAAGTAGAGTTATAATTTCCGCTAGGTACTGCTGTAGCAACTGGCATAAACAATGTAATGTTTTCGTTTCTTCACCTTTTTCTTGCCGTTAACAGAGATAAAAATCTAAAAGTATTGGCTCGGAGCTTAGCTGGCTCCATCCTGCCGATGAGCCATGCATTTTCATTTTCTTTTTATCAAATTAAAATACAGATTTAGGTTCGCCAATGTGCTGCCATCCATCGGGAAATCGGTGAACCCCGATCGCAAGATTTGCACCTGAAGTAGCAAATCGCGAGTGTATATATATGTTGTATATACATACATACGTAGGACGACTGTCTCTCGGAAGAAACTCTGATGCATGGACCGAAATATCCCCGTAAGATTCCTTCACCTTACAAATGCCCAGATGTGAATTCACCTTGACTTTTGATCTATTCATGAAATCCAACGCGCGTGTTAATTACTGGCAATTCTTTCGTCGCGGAATGTTCGTATGTACAGAGCGCGGTATGAGTTGAGCACTAAAAGTAATTAAAACGGCGCCTGGTAACAATGTTCTCTGAAATGAGGTGTGCTATTCTATATTCTATTTATTTCTTTCTTCTTTTGTTCTTTTCAACATATGCAGCTTCGACTACTTTCCCTCTGTATCGTCAGTGCGGAATCCGTAATTAGGCTGAGAGGCTGGCAAATAATTGAACACGAGTTTTTATTTTATCTTGAAATACACTTTCTCGAAAGAAGAAATATTGCACATGGTTAAAGTTTCGAGCGGTGGGAAACTTGCGGGTGCAGAAATTGTGGGCATGTGAAAATTTTCAATAAGTAGAAACAAAAACAAAAAGAAAAAAGGCAAAAAACAAGAGAAGAAAACAGATTTTTCGAGTATTATTGCTCATTTTCTTCTTTCTTCTTTCTTTGTTCTTGGTAGAATTTGAGAAACGAACTTCTCTCTGCGTGTATCTAATTTCTTGCGCCAACATAGCGCATACTTATATGTATATATCTACGAATGATAGGGAAAGGTATGCATACAGCCTGAAACTACAGCTTGTGAAAGAAACGTGTGAAGGAGTTTAGAGCTTGTTATTTTATTACGAAATTTACACACCTTTGTAAGTATCATCAAAATTGGATATAATTTTCGGTCTCAGTTTTTTATGACAATTGTAAATACATATTTTAACGTGTCTCATGAATGATACTTTGAAGGATGCTTCTAGTCAAATTACTCCATATTCACAATTAGCAGCTTCCCTCGGGGGCCTAGCTAAGTTGGCATAGCACGCGATCACTTTGCGCTCATCGATTCTACCTTACGCAATTCTCGCATCAATTACGATGTATGATCAAGTAGCTCTTCAAATTTCAATTTCTAAAGTCCTAACCGACAATGAAATACCAGAAAACAATCGACGGAAACTGGAACTAGTCTTTTTTAATTTTTTTCATTTAGAATTTTTGATTATGACATTGACGATTCCGTATCCGGTTCAGATGCAGATTTTCTTCGTGATACAGAAACCTATTTAATATTTCTAATCCTGATATTTCACTCGAATGATCATCAATTAATAATTTTTGATCATAATCATGTTCGAGATACGTTCGACGACACATTGCCGATAAACATTCAATTTCATGATCCAGGTGTACACCTACCCTTCACTAGTTAAAATGGTGCAGTAGAGCACAGATTGTAATTACATACGAGATAGCAGCTCTCATTCTTATGTACTCAGTGATTGCGTGGCCGCCTGCCGCAGTTATACAACGAGAGTCGTAATATCAATAAAGATTGTTATCGATTACCTATGCATTTCGAAAAATCTATATACCAGTAAGGTTGTTTTTTCCCAAGCATACTCGGTCGGGCGCTGAGTATATCAGCTAATATTATTATTGGTTGAAATTCTTCTTTACTTTTCGTGGACATTGGACGAGTAGTTAGAATGTAAAGGTCTATCTACAGTTAGCGGTAGAAATTCTTTCCGTGGAAATCCTATGAATTTTGAAATGTCGTTGCCCGTTGGAATTCAGACCCTGATTTCAAGAATTCCAATGAGGAGGAATACGCATTTCTCATACAGACAAGGAAACGAAATCCGTTGAAATTTATGGAATTATATTCATAACGAATATACACATACTACATGTATGATTTGCGAATGACTCACGCATCTCACATCTATATTCGGACATCATTTACCGTAGAGGTCAGTAATTTTTTGGCGAAATTTCTTTACATTTATCTGTCGTCGGGAATCGTCACGATTACGTTTCACCCGCACACAACTCGATACACAAGTTTTATAACAAAATTCGTTTACGATGGGTCGTATTGTTGTGCTTGGAATAACGGAAGGGTTCTAATTTCCGACTCATCCATACGGTAGTTCCATTTTTTGGGCCGATAAATTCTCAGTGTCGAGTTTAAAGTCACACTCGTGTAGGTGCAGGTACGGTTACACATTTTTCGGTGAAACCTTGGGAAATTTATCTTCAACATGATAATTTGTGAAAAACCTTGTACTTGATTTATTCCAGTTTGTCAGTTCTGAAAGATTATAAGGCGAATCTTGAAATTATACGAAACGAAATATGAGTAGGTAATCGGAGTTTTATCTACCGTAATGAGAAATCAATGTGCTTCTCTTCGAAATAAAATATGCAAAATTTGATGAGAATATAATTTAACGAAAAATTCCTCAAAAATTCGTACCAGCATACTCATAATCGGAGTTAAATATGTACAGTTGAGTGGAAGTGCCGATATACAGTATACCAACCAACTTAACTAACGGCTCAGGAATGAAGGAAAAAAATACGAATATAGCCATGATCTTAAATATTCTATTAGGCGTTCACATTGGCCTAATCGTGGGTGGCGAAAGAGAAGGAGGAAGCTTGGAACGATGTTTTTATAGCACCCATGCGAGTATGGGTTTCCTTTTTATTCTATACGCATTGTCGGACGTAGGATAGCACTCCTCCTCGCGGTCAGGTATAGCGGCGTGCATCATTTGTAATGCCAAATCGCTTCGGAGTGCAGATCACATATTGCTGTTACACAACACATACTCATATGTCAAAGACCTCTGCAGTCTCGCATTGACCGCAATGTGGACAATGCCGCCAACATTTTATTCCAAATATATTCAGTAAACGAAACGATCAAAACATCGTTTGGTTGGGTCATTTTATTATCTATCTTTATCTTCGCTCCTAAAGCGTGAATATAGTATACCAATTACGACAAGATTGAAGGTTACGTATGTCTCTGTTTTTTTTTTTTTTTCAATTTTTCGTCTATTTTTTACTAAACGTAACACACATCTGATCAATAGTCGGTGATCAGTAATTAATTATAATATTTGTACAGAAAGTTTTATAGACATGTCAAGTAAACGCCCCGTGTGTCAATCTTTCGTCCTTTTTGCAACGAAAGATGATTCGCGACTAGATCTGAGATTTTATTCAAATATTGCAAACAATCATTCAGTCTGTGCAGTGCAAACTTGTGTGTAGTTACATTTATAGATATCTTTTGTTTTTCTAATTCATGGACCGAATTTTACTGATGTGAGCTACAAATATCGCGGTATCTAACATCGTAACGTAATTGTACCCAAAAGTTTTTACGATCCCGGAATTTAGCTGAAGAAATTTTCAATAATTCGCTTTCTTTACGCTCGAAGTCTTGACCTCAATGCCGATAAAGAAGCTGTCCAGTGTCTCACGTTATTTTATATGCGTCGTCGGCTTTATTAACATATCCACGATCCTTCACAAGTTTGTCTGACTCTGAATCTGACTCTACTGTCGTCCGTCTGTTTGCCTATTTTCAATCCTCTGACTACATCACTTGATTGCAAGTTAAGTTGGCTTATCGCAGGCCTTCAAAATTACTGCTCAGTGTAACCTTAGCCCAACCAAAATTCTACAACTCACTGCTGCAGGCATCAAGGCTTCAAAATGCCGGGGTGCAGGCTGTCTTTTTCTCATAAAATATTACCTGGGTATTCTGTGTGCGTAGTCAATTTTTCATTATTCCTACATCGACAGCCACATAATATGGCTTTACTTGGTTTTTTCTTAAAATTTGTCCCTTTTCTTGAATCTGCGTTAAATATTGGCTTAATTCAAATCGATTGGCGATCGCCATGAAGTTTCAATCATTATTCGCCCGTCATTGATCGTGATAATAATATACAAATAACTAATGGACAATGAATGCTATCGCGGTATGCTACGAGAGGCACTTATAAGGCACGATGAATATACAACAGGCTCAGCGTTTAAAAACCTTATTCATTGAGGATTGCTTAACGCTTATGATAAATGGTCACAATGTGGGATCAAAATGATGCGAAAATATAATCTCATCTCTTTCTACATTGGATCCGTCCCGGTACCTCTTTCTATTCAGAAATTATGACGATAATTCTCACCATGGCATTCCCGTGATCGATGGGTCATGGTGGTCACGTGTCATTCCGTGCCACGCGATGCAGTATAATTTATATGAGACATTTTTATACACGTAGAGCGAAATAATGAACTGCAATTGGAATACACTGGCGCCAGTACCCGCTGTAACCTCCATAATGCAGAGTACCTACGGCAAACCAGATTCCATCAGGTCTGGATTCTTCGATATACACACAAATATATGTGTATGCGCATGTATTCCGATTTCTCGACTCCCGGGTCAAACGAATATTCGTGATACTTCTTCTTTTGCAATTCTCTAATAAGACGTACACGATTATCGAGAGGATTCAACAGAAAGAATTTATCTAAAACTTGGGAATATGATCGGGAGAAAAAGTTCTATGAAACTCGGTACACTTGGCTGGAAAAATTTGAACTTAAAACCTTAGAATTCGTTAAGGGAAAAGTGGGTATCTAATTTGGGAGACTAGAATTCAAAAACTAATCAAAATACGCCGACACACAGTTCGGGAACAGCACGTGGAATCATATCATTTTTTCTAACAGCACAAATTATTTCATGGCTTGAGCCAAATCTTGTGTAGGATCGGAGCCGCCGTTAGAAATAGTAAAGTTTCAATATACCATGTATGGAGCACGCGTGTCGGCAGTACGTTTATCAGAAAAAGAAACGAATGAAGAAGAAGAAGAAGAAGAAGATGCCGATGAAGATGAAGAAGAAACAGAAACAGAAAAAAAGAAGGAAGACAAAACAACGGGAGCAATGGAAAAGGAGTAATTAACACCGGAGGTATATTACGCAAGGTCGCTGGCTGTAAGGTATGGTGTAACTTGTAACAGGACAATAACGCCACACACGTATGATGTGGGTATACACGTAGTCGTTTTAATCATCTAATTCTTATATTTAACACGTATTACGTGAACGCTCGCTAACCCGTAGACTGTGGAGGTACAGGTAGGTATATGCCAGTTGGTGTGTATACCCAGGTCCTAGTCAGGTTTTTATTTAAATAGTTCAGTTTATTGTGACAGCTTGGTAATTATCCTCCGGTATAGTATTTATATACTATATCTGTATCTACCTCTTTAGAAACATCGAATTACTATTTTCTCTTTGTACGTCTATATATGTATAATACTCGCTAAATATAGCTAGATTTAGAGGGATAGACAAATAGTTCGTGTTCACATAGAAGGACGAGTAATTTATGATCCACTTTGAACCGAATAATTTTCTCTACTCCATTTTGTTTCATTTAGTTTTGTGAACCACGCGGGTTCAAACTGAAATTACACAATATACGTATAGATTATATATTCGATCACGCTTTCGCAGTCGTAGTAAAAGTATTTTTGCGTATCAGAAATGGCGTTCGCATTAGAATACCGGTGCCAAAGCTACAAAGGTATGTTGTTTGGTGCTTGATCGATGGCGGCTAGAATCTTTCACCATCTGAACACCTGGGTGTTATTTATATCGATTTCAAGCACATTTACGGCTTAGAAAATTTCATGCTCACCAATCACATAGCGATCGAAACCGCGAAAGATGTTTCTTTGCCAAATTTATCATGCGTTGATTTAAAATTCAATTTTATACAAAAATCTGATGTACAATTTATCTGTAACTGGGTATATATACATATGTGATGAAAATTAACCATCATCTACTCACCGGGACTTTTCCATCCGTCATCTCTCTCCTCTCAATTATCTACTGGCGTTGCACTCGTAGAAATTATACCAATTTAGTTGATCTTCTTCTATTTTATAAAGTTGATCTTAAGACAAATTTCTTAAGTCTTTATGTAATATTTTAATATGTATCTGCAACGAAAGATGTTGTATCGTCACGATGGCTTACTTTCGAAAATATTCTTTAACGTACAGGATGATACAGTATACGACGATCTACGGTGAAGTAAAATTTATCGAATAACCGGTCGCTGTCACGGGGATACAGGAAAATTGGGGCTAATCACTTGAAACATTGGCATTGTTGATAGCAATCATCAGTGCCAATGTTTGAAGTGCCAACTTGTCAGTATCCTCGTTGCACTTGATCATTATAATGACATAACGGAGACGACATGCGATCTCAAACTATGGAATAATTGAGGTATATAATAAATTTGGAACTATCGATTTACAATTTATTATCTTTTCAGTAATGATCAATTACGGTGTTATCGTAAATCGTAATGGATTTTCACGATACACCTCATGGTAAACGATCCGAGTAGAAAATACTTTGTCACGTATCGTACATGAAAGAAAAAAATCTGAAAGTATTATCAGCGTCTAACTAATTGTAAGGTAACGTACTGTTGAAAAAGAGAGGAACAAGAGGGACAAGAAGCTCCTCTGCAATTTGAAAATTATACAATCAGAATGTAAATGCTCCAGCGATTTTTTTCGTTCTTTCACTTTTGTGTCAAGAATAATTTCCAAAGTAAACTGATCTGGATGAAATATAATTAACGTGGCTGGGTTCAAGGGGGGGTTAAACAAATAATCACTCACAATCCAATTTACTCGCGATAACACGCAGTTTCGGCAGTAATTGTAAGACTGGGGATCGCAGGTATGGCGGTGCGGTATTCAAACATTGAATCGTTTCGCAGGGGGATACAATCGCTGATAGGGTGGGGAGGAGGGCAAATGAGACAGAGGACGTAGGACGTGAGGAGGTGGAGTTGGAGTCACGGAGTTTAAGTTGGAGTTGTTACTTGAGTCACTTGAGTTGGGATTGCGAGTTTGTATACTCGGAGAGGAGAAGAAGAGGCACCCAAGTAACTTATGGAAACGTAAAGAAACATCATCGTGCATTGTTGTGTGTCAGGCTGATAGTTATGGGCCCCTGACAACCTTGTCCCAGTGCCATGCGTCCATCCGGCGCGGGCGGGCGTCGCGACGCGACGCGACGCGACGCGACGCGATTCAACGCGACGGGAGTAGAAGGAGTGGTGGGACGCCTCCGTGTCCGAAGAACCGAGACCGCCGACCGAGGCAACCTTTCCTCTGGGTCACCAGCCAGCACCCACACAAGGCGCATCAAATCCCATTTCATCCCATAGCATTGGTCCGCGTTCGCATTATTCCTCCTCTTTTTTCTGCATGATAACCATAATTTTCTATAATTGAGTGGTTGTTGTTGACCGCTTGAACCCAATCTTCCCAAAGCTCTTGCAGAATCGTCTGCTCTCTATGTAATTTCAGGCTAAATATCATCCGCAATTGATATTCAAGACTATTACGAGGAGAGTCTGGAAATTTGACGAAATTTTTATCAGAGTATCTGGAAAACTTTCACCGTTTATTCTCATGGCACGGTGAATGAGAACATGTGAATTTCGTGAGCGTGTAAATTTTTTGAAATTACGAAAGACATATAGAATAACGAATATCTTCATGCCTTTTACTCTTTCGGCGTAGAATATTGGGGTATCTTATACGCTGGAAGAAAAGCACAGATATTGGTCTATAGGCAATCTGAAATTTAGATACGTCAGGCGATTTAACGATACGAATTAATATTCCGCCAATGAATGTTTAAAAGTTTCGCCGTTCAATAGGTACATACAAGTATCCGAAGAGAAACTGAGACACAGAAAACTATGCATATCTTCGATAATAATTGTCGTAGATATCGGTTTTTATCATTTGAATACACGAATTAGGATTCTATAAATTTTAGGAGTCTCATAATATGCATACCAAGTATCTAACGTGATATGTTTTACTTGGCATACGCTATTAGATCAAGGGGATACATTTTATTGGTACCCATGAGGTGCCTAGAAATTTTTTTCTCGGTATAACAGCGCTCGGACATGTCTTATAATTTTATCGAAGTTGAGTGGTCGTGTTAAAAATTGCAAAACAATACGCGTTGTTGAATTACAACGGCCAGACCCGTGTGGCCATTGTGTGGTTGTCGATAGATGTGTGTTGGCATTTTTTTTTTTTTTCCACGCGGCTATTAGGTGCCTTCCGAATCGTTGAACCGTAGCGACATTTACTTACGAATAACGACTGTACGGGGAGGCTAAAACTGCGATACGGTTGAACCGTTCGCCGGATAATACAGTCATTATGTGATAAATAACAAAAGATTATTTATTCAGGTCACTATTTTGCTTTTGCTCCTGGGTTCATTTTCGACTTTCGCAATCTATTTATTATTTGAATTTTTGGCAAATTAATGTTTTACGTGATTCAGATCAAGGATAGATACGGACAAAACGGTAGCGATATATCCCGCGGTTATTTTTTTCACACCTGTCATTACATACCTCTACGTTATTTAAGATTTGTTGAAGAAATTCTAGAAATTATATCGCGTCTTCATTCGATAATGATTGCAAATTACACGCAACGGACGGGTCGCCCTATGTATGGGCGTTGCATGCGATATTCTTCTGATTATTAACCAGCACTCGCTCGTGGATAGAATTTCGTTTTTTTCCCACCTAAAATAATGTATTCCCTCCCGCCATAATAACGATCAGCAGATGTATAGGAATCATTAGTCAGAATGTTAATAATCATTCTGAACTTTCTCCACGAGCCAAAACTAACAGCGTCGTGCATCGATGTAACGTGTAATTATTCCGAATCAACTTATGCCTGCTGCATACACATGTACAATACAAACTTATATGAACGGTGACAGTTTTCGTGATCAAAACAGCCCATGCGCGGAGTGGTGGTGGTGGAGGTGGCGGCGGCAGGGGGGGGGGGGGGGGGGCAAGTGTGCGTATGTATCCTAACACGCCAACCAAATTTGTGTTCTTACGAATAATTGTCTCGTATACGTAGTTAATCGCAAACGCAGAATATTCGTCGTGGTTCCAATCCATTGTATAGGCATGGCGTATGATTAAATATTTCGTAATAAAACATACAGTAACGAAATGATTACGGGTTTTAGCTCAGGAGTTATTGGCATAGGAGCTGGCAGGTCAAATATTGTATCATATAGTAGTAGGTATGCATCCCCGTTGCGGTGTAGTAAGACTCGTTAATCAAATGAGTAACTATTACCATCTTCGTCGTATTATGTGTAAGTGTATAATTATAATTACTAATTTCATCTGAGAATAACTGCGAGAATAACTGTAGTTGATTTTCTCCTGTGCGTGGGCGCGCGCGTGTGTGTGCCTTCTTTCTTTTTATTCTTTTGCGTGCGACCGTCTATGACTGACTTCGTTCTCTGTCTTTCTCACTTTCTTCATGCCTGATGACCTGAGGCCAAAGTTTGTTACCTGGCTTTTTTTACTTCCTTCAATCATCTCATTGTTAGGTGTTGCTAGAGCTATTAATCTCGCAGTCACGACACCGCGCGCAAAGTTTTAATGTATTGGAACATGAACGCGGTTATACCTATAGCTGCAGTGCGGCGTTCACTTTTTCTACAGTCTACTGAATACTTGGGACATTTTCCTACGGCTACGTATTATAATAGGTATAAGATAAAACAGAATGAATTACAGATTGTTATATAGTATACAGTAGTACAAAGTAGCCGTTGGTTTTAATCAAACTAGTATATTATGAATAGCACTCGTATTTCGCCTCGGGGAATTTACATATATAACACTTACACCTTCAGAGATGAACAAACGCAGTTACCCTACGAGTCTAGCTAGGTTTCCATATCGAGCACGCGTCGTCGTTGATCTATAAATGATGATATAACAATAATAACCGTCGATCAAATCGTCCGTAATTACAGTTCGAGTATTAAACTCCACCATGCAGCAGCTACTCCTGCAGATTGATAAAGTTTATCACTTTGGAAATAGTAGTTACCCTTCGCCCGATGGGTCCGGACGGTAGCACCAACTTGTTTCTTCAATTGGGTGAAGTTTATGTTGCTGTATTATATGTCGCTCCGTGATCAAGTTTCCATGCACCGACTCACTTCAGATATTAAAATTGATAACGCGATGATATACAGATGGGCTGCATAGATGCATAAAAAAAAAAAATAATAATGTAGGTATATGATCCGACGGGTATATTCCTTCTCCGTAGACTTTCTCCTATGGTTCAGCATAGATCACGGCTGTGCATCTACTCTGCAGGATATTCGAAGCTGGAATACATGCGGACGTACATAAGTATAGATCTAGTACACGTGAGACTGGGGAAGAATCAGATGTGTAATATGAATAAGTGTAACATTATGCATGCGCGTGTCGATGTGATGGTCGTATGCGCGAACAACAGTTCGTATTTCATTGTGCCATAAAAGGTGTTTTCAAAAGACGGTTGGTTATAAGATTAAAACCACTTAGGGTTGCATAATTGCGTGTCAAAGTTACCGCGTATACTTACTATCCTTCGTGCAAACGACGCGAGGCGACGCGACGCGACGCGACACCGGTGCTCCTCGTGTCCCAATGTCTGCTTGCACTCTCTGTACACCGCGTTGCGGTTAGGTTTACACTCGCGACGGGTTTTTTAAAATCTGGAAAAATTGCCCTCATTACTTGAGAGCGTGAAGTACCTACTGGAGTGGTCGTAAAAGTTTGGTGCGGTTTACTACGGTACATATCCATAAGTCTCAATTGCCTACTCCGCTCAGAAATTATTGTGAAAAATAGGTGTCTACAGGCTTTACTTACTTCCCTCCACCTTATCCCTATGCATCCTCTTTTCCTCTGCTACGTCAGAGATTCCTTGTTTAACTTGACGATCATTTCAGTAATTTGCAAATTGCTGCTGCACTTACCCCAATAATGCAATACGTACGTGATATCTACTTTTGTTCCGCGGATGCGGAGGCGTACCTGCGTCAGTACCACGTAGTGGAATGAAATTGGGAATGACTAGAACCGAATGAACCAAAATTGAGTATGATATTCGCTACATTTCACAATTCACTCCGGATGGGTCTTCCGCATCAATCATTCTTATTCACCGAAATTCTACATATTCGCTTCTTTTTTTGTTCAATTCAAATTTTCGCTAACCGTACGGTAAATTGCGTAATCGTGTATATTTATATATATATATATATATATATATATACTTACTTACGGATCCTTGTAAATGTGACAACGGATTTGTCGGAGCGTGCAACATGAATCGTCCATAAAAGGGAGGAGGGTATTCCCATTCGAGTCCACACCGAGTACATACAGCGCAATTACAACTCCCAGCTAGATTCAAGATGTACTCGGCCTTGCTCGTCGAATTTCACAGAGTCTCGCGAATCTTAATTAAGACTTGATGATAACTTGAACCAACCTAGGGCGTGATCTCGAGGTTGAAGCTTAATTTGAAGAAAAAAATCTTTTAATCAGAGGATTGAGATATAAATCTTTGCGCAAGTAGGTAGGTACGGTTAATTGGGATAGCGCGAATCATTCTCCGATTGTTTATTTACCTAATTACTCACCCGCTCACTCCCATTCCCCCCGGCTCTCGCATGTACACAGGTATACCGCGACTCACGACTACAATTATGCTCTATACTCGGGACCGCGGCGAGATCCAATCTGCTCACAATCTATTCTCATTTCATTTATCGTTTTCTAACGAAAATTTGCTGTGAATGCTCCCGCGTATAGACAGATATACCGAATTTTTCTCACCCAGGCTACAAACTCGATTGCTATTGACAGCCAATCGATATTGAAGTCTCACGTTGGGTAACCTTTGATGCAAAGAAACGACCGCCAGGAATAAGAACTATTCCATACCGACGCACCTGACATTGGACGCACATTTTCCGTATGCGAACCGCGTATTTTTCAATCACCAGGTAGAACCGCGTGGGGCCTAGCTGCAGGAAGGCAAGCGCATATGCGTTAAAACTACTTAGACAGGTCGTATACGTGGTTTGGATCGCGTATCTACTAAATACTAAACCGTCCTGTATCATGGCGCGTACCTACCTTGTAGCTGGGCGGGCATCCGCTAATTGCGAAATGCAGGAATTTTAAATCCGTTCTGTAACGAGAGGTCACATTCTTATCTGATCCTCGTGCCAACACTCGGCCTATTGTTACCCGGTAATTAACAGGGCAGTTTGTTTCTTTCCATTTTTCACCTGTTGGACAGCTTCTGTTTAGCAAATTGGTCAAGCTGCAGGTTTCGCCATATATGCAATTTTTTGTTTTTATTATAGGCACCGGTATCTCTCGAAATCCATTTAAAATTAATTGCAAATCTACTTTACATCCTTCTTCGTTTCATCCTTGCAGAAAATGTACCGAGATATAAAGCTGGGATTTTTGATTTCTCGTCCTGTCACATAGTTGGATGAGGAACATATCTATAAATTGCATCTTTTCGCGGGGAAAAGCTGCATGTTTGCAGAAATAAAATTGTTACGCTTCCAAGATGGAAAAGCGTAAAATAAGGGTTCGATGATGAATCAAGCTGCATCTCTGAGTCGCAATCGCTGAATTCTTCATTCGTATAATATCAAAATGTATGTTGAAATCTCACAATTCCAAATCAAGATATGATAAATTATAAAGTGATCGTGATTCGTGCACGGTAGGTACTACCTCAATTTATGTAATCTCTTGAGGCCATCCGAAATAGTCATCGTATCAAGGTGTGCAGGCCTACCGGCTCGCTCATGCAATACATCTTATTACACGCTCGTGAAATTTCATAACAAAGATATGCACTTGGAGTGTAGAATTTTCGTGTCCGAAATATTTTCTCCGACAAGTATCTATTCCAATGGAAATAAAAATCGGAAAAATTGTTCGTTTGGTTCGAACCACATTGATCGAGCTACGTGAAATGATTCTGGAAGAAAGAAAAGTCATATCAGAATAGCAGACGATGAATCTTTCTTCGTTGTTGCGGCCATCGAACACCCGCACCGTTTGAATGATCTTGATGCTGGATGTATTTGAAAGGGTGTTAAAAATGTAATTCATCTTTCCTACTTGATGCTCTAAAAATGAACGAAAGAAAGCATCCCGTTAGGTCAGTTTGTTGAATTTTGTAAATTCAATACCCAGAAAGTTGAATCGCGGCCTGCTTTTGAATGGTTAACAAGCTTCATGTTCTTAAATCAAAAATTTAGGCGGTGAATAGGATCGGTGGTAGGGTTACGCAAGTTCTCGTAACAGCAGTAGACGGGCCCTACTTTACTACAAATGCTTCTTCCTCGGTATGCGCGCGTATTTTTTTTTACAGACAGTCCTGTTCTTGCCTTGAAAATGCAATTGAATTGCTCTATTCTGAATAACAAACACCAAACTTGACGAATTTAGAATGACCTGGACCCACCAAATTACCCTTTTGCTAGTAGCTAGTTTATAGTATGGGCAGCATGACCATGGATAGTTGCAGCCGTCGTAATCATATTCCTGTCGAAATAATTCCAAGTACAATAAGAAGCAGGTGAACTAAAAATCGAGAATTTAGTATCGCCATCAGCATTCCGAATAAGAGTGCTTTTTTCGAGAGAATGATTATCACTTCTTATGTATAAATATACCTTGAAATCGTAACGATCGAAGTTTCCTCATACCTATATTCTGTTTTCTGCTTTGAGATTGCTGATAATTTTACTATTCGAGATTTGACTGACATGTGTGAAATGAATTTGACCTTAATTCAACCAATTTTCAGGGGCCTTGTTTTCTCACTTATTAAATTTGGATTAGTCAGCGAATGTGGTGATTTAAAAAGGGCTAGAGGCTAGTTTTTGTCGACGTTAATAAGGGCTACATATCCTACCCGACGTAGTTTTTTTGTACCTTCGCCTGAACTCGCGTTCTTTCGGATTATTTAAAATATCGGGTGAGGTAAGAACGCTTACCATAACACAACAATTAGAGCAAATCATAAGAAAACCGTCCTCATTCCTTCCAGTACCCACCGAAGCCGTTCTAATAGTTAGTTTGATTATCCCCTGCTATCGCCCCATGGAGCGTGAGAATTGGTGCGTCAAAATTGGTATTTTATTACTGTAATTAGTAACTACCTCGTAGAATCTTTCGTACCATGAATGTTCTTCGTTGATTGGTTGACCTATAGGGATTCGTATTTTCAATATGAAGCAACATTTTTTTCATACAACAGAAATACAACAACCTTAAACAATCGAAGAATCTCGTATGTGAATCAATCGGTAATATTATGGGGTCCACTGTCTTTTGATTGGGTATGAGATGTAAATTTAATCCTGCCATTATTCCTAATTAATTGGAGGTCACAGGCACGCGAACGCGTGCTATTCTTCCACCTGCTTGCCCATTTCGTTCTTCTCACATCTCTCTCACCCTTTTTTATCGTGCACGATTTTCCTTGCAACTTTGTGCAATGATTGTCATCGCTGTTGTTCAATCTATTATTATAGGTTTTTTTCTTCAATTACGAAGTAGTCGTCAGCGTGTACAACCATTTATTTATTTATTGTGTCAAGAGCTACACTGCACTCGGTTAGATGCTTTCTAATAATGGGATTTCGCACGTGTGCGATATGGGAACGCGTAGGTCTTACCTCTTCAAACCTTTGCTCTTGGTCTCTCGGTACAGTGCATACTCCGCGGCAATATCAATCGCCACATTGCATCGGCGAGTATACATGACTCCGTACTAACAATGAACTAACTTTGTAAATTGTAGTCCGAGTGCCTAGTTGATGCAGTTTATCATTTTCATCGTCTTCTAAATCACACGGCGCCTTGTTAGACCACGTAGATTTAATGGGATCTAGCTTAGATTTTATCGGAGATGCCTACGCGATGCAGTCTTGTTATGCAGATACCCGCAACAGACAAGTTGTGTGCGAAGGTTCATATATTATTAATCGTATAATATGGGAAAAAAAATAAAATTGTGCAGTTAGTATACCTACGGCAATTGCAGAGACTTGTCTAACAAAGGTCGGGCACAACGTCCTGCATTTTAATGTCTTTATCATTAAATTCTTGGGCAATTTGATATTGGAGAAATATACCATGTAATTTGTCCCACGTACTCCGGACAAGGCAATTAGCAGAAGAATTTTATCCCTAATTAGTATAAATACCGTTTTCGCGTACCATGTAGCCTCCCGATTGCCATGAAGTGAGCAGTGACCGTTTGCGATCTTCAACCTACAAGAATTTGAGAATTTTCGAGTCCTTCGCTCGCAGTCCAATCCTCGATAATTTGATCTTAGCAGCCTTGATGCTTCGGGTAACGAATGATATACCCACGAGCCGAGCTCCCAAATTTCCAATTAAAAGTTTAGGAACGTTGAGATAAAAAGTGGGAATCTTGCTTCTAGCGTGGCATATAATAATAATTTGTACTTATCAATCAACCAGAGGTGTTGAAAGCAACGTTGATTGCCTCGAGTTGATAGGGCATAACTAACGACTCGCGAATCATTCATCAAATTATTCGAAAACTGACTATATCGGAGTCGACAAGCGCTTGGAAAAGTTCTACAGAAAATTTCGCATGGCAAAGAAAAATCAGGGAATTTTGCTAAACAGACTGCATTCTTACGACTTTCTGAATGAACTGCCCATGTTCCTCATCTTCACTCAAATACATTTCGCAGGAAATCAATATACATTTTCCTGAATTTTGGCAAAGTTCGTCATAGCAAATATGTAGTGCTCCAAACTGCGGATGAGACATTCGTGAGCGTATTGTTATTCAAGAAAAACGAAAATCTTAAGTTGTGCATTCCTTCCAAAATGATTGCAGCTGATCTGCTACCACTGGTTTAGAATACTCGGAAAAGTGGCGATGTTTCAAGTTTCAAAAATCATCTCAAGCTGCTACATGTTGAGTACAATTATTTATGAACACTTATTCGCGGTTCAGGCGGCTTTGTAACAACTTTTCGAAAGAATTTACAAATCAAACGAGTATCCAATCTTCATCGTATCTTTGAGGTTCAGTCTGCCATTTGCGTAGGAAGTGGCATTGCCCTCTTTTATTTTCTCTTGGAATTATATCCTCCTGACTTTACCTAGAACTTAAAAAATGATTGTAATTTATGTAATTTGTTTCCGCCACGTTTATAATCATTCAACTTCTTCCAAACGTGACGGGTAACACAGTAATAAACTATAAATTTGCATATTTATCAATTTCCGAAGAACGGACGAAGACTTTTGCAATCGAATTAATTGACGACCTGACACACACACCTGTCACGCCTTATATACAAGTAACAAGTAGTTAAATTAACTTTATTTCGCTGCTGGTAGATCTTATAGTGTCCTTTGTTATTGAACGTACCTTTCGTAACGGGTATTTCAGCAAGTATGTAATTCGAATGGTATGATGAGCTGCAGTGATGATGTGTGATGCGGTGAGTGAAAAATTGATCGAATCAAATGTCACGGAATCGCGTGTTTGTTTAACTTACTTCTCTCTCTCTCTCTCAGTCAACGGCAGTGAGATATCTGCATGAATCGCTATTCGCGTTTAATAAAACGATTAATGGACTATCGCAACGGGATAACGAGCCCGAGAGTGAGCGAGCTGCTGAGAATCACGAATCCGCGCCAGGACTCTCGAAGATATTAGTGTCGCCTAAGTAGCCTTGTAACATATACGCAAATAACCCAATAAATCTTAGTATAGACCGGCTTTGCCGCTTATATGCTCATCCTTCGGGGGCCTTGACACCCGACGTTCGTAGTATTATAGTGTCACTAGCGCAGCCAGTCAACCGAGAAATGAAAAGATTTGTCATTCGGATGGTATTTATCAAACTTATAAGTATACTCGGTCCAGGAACGCTGACGGCAAATCTATTCCTGCAAGCAAACTTCGGAACTGAAAAGGCATTATAGAAGTTTACTCGCGGCTTTTGAATGTTCGCACGGAAGTTTGAAATTTCCTTCGTCTAGATTTACCATTTCGATCATAGAACTCATGATGAGCGATCGGAATACCGAAGATGCGTGGGAAAGCGAGAAGAGTATGCGCGGCAATTAGTGATAAGTAGAGTAAAAAGTTGAGAGTATACCGGGAACGAACTCGGGATTATCGGAATAGCTAGTAGAATAGCAATTGTCTGCAGTAGATTTTTTCTCTCCGTCAATTCGAGATCATTGACGGGGACCGCGGTATAGTCATCTTTGTTAATGATTCCGATCGTTGTGATTACCACACTGCGGCAGGTTTATTGCAAAGTTGAGACTATTCCTCGTTCGTGTTTTCTCCGCAATATTAAATATCTCGCTGCACTTATTAAAGAAAGAGAAGCTTAAAGAAATGCAGCAAACCGTTTGGAGTTACGAAACTGTGTTGTGACTTGCAACTGGTACAGCTCTAGGACATCAAGCCGATAGGTCTCGCATGATCGACCCGACATCACGGTATTCATTTCATGTGGGAGTCTTCTAATGAGGTGGGATAATGGAAGATTCTAACTTTCGATAAAACGGTTGTGTACGTATATAAGTAGATACCTATATTTGTGTATACTGATCATTTATAGATAAGTGTGTACAACCACTAAAGTCTGAAGTATGAAGATTCGTCATTGTAACCATTCGGTCGTCCGATACGTTTAACATTTCACAGAAATTTCAAACCGTCATTTTTGATTCAGCGTCCTAGTGGAGGTCAGAAAGGTTACGGCCATCGTGAACGCGAACATTTGAACACCGCTTAACAGAGATAGAAATTTCAAATTCATCTAAAGATTTTTTCTGAAAATTTGGTCCTGAAAACAAAATGCGACACGTGCAATGTCCAGTTTGAAAGTTCAAGCATGAGACTCAAAGCTGCAACACTCTCTGCAAAACGAAACGGAAGATTGCTATGCTTATTATTCTTATGTAAGTTGGAACGTTGACTTGGTATTCAACTTTTGTACAAGGTTCTCAACGCAGGTTAACGAAAACAACAACAAAAACAGTGGAAAATATATATATATAATATTTGAAAAGTCGCGAGACGTGGAAGAAGGGAGAGAGAGGAGGCACATCGCTTGGCAACATTTCCACTTCCCATTTCCAGTTATCTCGAGGCTTAAAGGCTCGTTCCTTCTCGATTTCACTTTTGGCGGCCGTACGGCAGGCGGTGTTGTGCAACAACGGTTATTTCTCGAGCGTTATACGCTGTGCGCAAGCGTATGAGCTAGCGTCGTGACATCGATGGTGTTCAACATGTGTGCGATATTTTCACGAGTGTGTTGGAGGCAAGGCCGTTCTTTGACCCGCGGTCAGGCATGGCGCCAATTTTTGGCGAACTGGTCTTTCGTCGAGAATCGATTGCGTCGTGATCTCGCTACTCTGAAACTTGGCCACGAATCAAACCGGTTCCCTACTTCGCTACGTTCCCCCCAATCAGATACGCTACCCCAGTCGCAACAATAAATAAGGGACATCAAAATATTTCATATGTAATACCGATATGCAATACCTCTATATATGTATAAGCTGCAAGATTATGCAGTATTAGAAAATGCATAGAAAAATTTCATCCTATAAATTATGCCACTACTGTACTACCATGTGTTGGTAGAAAAAAGGTTCTCTTTTGTGTGAATCATGGTAACCAAAACTGATGGCTGTCTTAACCTACGTGAGATGAAGAGATGCTTTTGAGGCTCGTTCCGATCTTCGATAAGAGCTGATGGTTCGAAGAACTACGATGTCAATTATAGGTTAAAACTTGATATGTTACGACACTGCATATACGTGTGGTGGTGCTAACATCTGCGAAGCATCTTTCTCAAGAGAAATGCACGGCCCATGCAAATCACAGGCACTAGAACATCGCTTGTCTTGTCTCGGTAAACTGTATCTAATCTACACGCGAGCCGGATGCTCTGTCTGCACATTTCGTATATCTAGGTCTCACATCTCCCGTTAGAATTGCATAGTTTGCACAAGCTACACTTTATATTCTATACAAAGTTATGAGATAGGAACGGTCGATCGCCTGAGAAAGATTTTAGACTCTACACGATATCTGTAGTACAGTTCTATACAACTAGACGCTCTGCAATCGATATCTCGATCATTTTCCTGTTTGCTATTATAGGTATATAATTCGGCTAGTTACTCAAGGTCCGTGACAATCAAAAGCGTTTCATTATGTGAACTCAGGTGGTCCTCGTTTTGCGAAAGTAAGCATTTTGAGAATCTTCACACGTAAAATTCCGTCTGAGGAGAAAATGTGCATAAAGTTTGATCCCGATCGGACAACATGAACTAAAAGTTTGCCGAAATTAGTAGAAAATTAGCGTTCGGCCCCATTTTTCTTCTAAAATTCATTACTGAGTTCACGCGATGAAGTATTATGGTTGAAATGATGACCCTGGAATTGCTGAAGTAGTACGTTTCGAAATGTTTCTCTTTCAATCACTTATCATCCCCTGCACGGTAATGGACAGTCTAATGTGTCATTTCATATTTATGGTAACCTCTACCGCGAACGTTTCATGGTAAAGTTATCATACATCGTTACATAATCCAGTTAAACAATTTTTTTTTAGCTTGGCGAAACTAAAAAAAAATCCTTCTTTCCACCTGTAAAACAATGTCGAATTTGAACCCTTCCGGGCACGAGTTTATGATGTCCGATCTGGATCGAACTTTCTCATGAACGAGTATTTATTTGATTTTTATTTTTCGTTTCACAAATGCAATAATTTGAGAGTTTGATTCATTCAACATTTGCATTCTCACAGAGCCAAAATTACCCCAATGTCCATAGTAGATGAACAAGCGACAGGATAAGATGTCGATAACCCGTCCTCGCTAGTACGTGGCACCACGTACTCGGGTCTCATTAATTATTACCAATTTATATGGACGTACTATGCGTAAGTGTGTATGTAAGATTTATTATTATGCGTTGCGTTATATAACAGTGTGAAATGTCCTTCTGTATGGTCGGTCACGCATTCTTTATACCCATGGGCTTGTGGTACTGACATGCCATGACTTATTGTTAATATAAATTTTAGACTATAAAACACATATCGCTACTGACGCGAGCTGCGTTTCAACCACACACGTACATACTTGTGCATCTTTTCGAAATTTATCATAATAGGTCTCTACGATACCTACGCACATGCATAGCGGGAATGATAATCGAAGGATTCTGACCTTTGCGTTATGGTTACGTATCGTAATGGCTCGCGTACCGATTTTGTAATGATAATAGATACTTGTGCTCGAGCAACTTCGATAATTATGCATCCTATGCGGAACGGAAACAATCTGCGATTCGACTTCCATCGACATTTTTATGATTAAATTTTATTCTCCACAATCATTATACAAATTCGAATTCCCGCGAATGTGGGAAGTAAAACGGCGCGATATCTATGTGTGCAGACACGTTTCCCCCGCGACGGTGTTCCGGGAGTCGAGTAAATGTAAATCTATGGAATTTGGTGATATGTCATGATATTTGGCCTATGGTGAGTAAGAAGTGAGGCATTCGATTGCACAACTCATGATCTGAGTATCAAGGATTCCATTGAAGTTGTATAAATCGCTTCTGCCGAGTCGATGAGTGGGACAACGGCTAGCCTTCGGACTATCGACCACGGTCGCAAGGCTGTAACAGTATATAACGACGCAAATTGTGATGATAATTTCGTCGATTATAACCTATTATTGTTTCTTCGGTCCGATTTATCATGATGAAATCATTATAGTAAGAGAGCATAATGTGAACTTAGCGACCCCAAGTAGGTATGCAGATATTTTCTGTCTTGTCGATTATTTTTCACGCACATGCGATCCAGCAGAACGATGATGCGGTCGGTCAGCGAACGAGTGTGACCGTTCTGCAAAGTAGAATGCTGCATGCTTCGCGATTCTTCATTCGAGGTCGTTTTCGTAAGATTAAAGTCCGAGTATACAGAAGTGGATAATAAGTCGCGAGTCTCGTGGCGGAGTCCTGTTAATTTACGTTTGTAATTAAGATCTGTATATAGTATGAGGTATGTAGCTTTCGAAGTATCGTTACGTATCTTTATAATGCAGCGAGAAGTGAATTTCTGATGAGAAAATCGTGTAGCATTTCTATAGGTGTGCATATTGCTATTAAATTGGCGTGCGAACTTTTTAACTATTATAACTCGTTTCTGATCTGCGTACATACAGCGAACCGTTGTTAGGCGTGTTACCATTGTTGTTATATCGCCGTATATTATAAATAGAACAAGCAAATTTATGTCGAAATTCAATTGACCGTCCTTTCTCTCTCTCGGTTAAATGCGCAAGGTTGAACTTCGCACGCTCATTTCCTTTCTGTGCAGCAACGTCCACTCGTGCCTCTATATTTGCAAATCACAAATTATTGTTTATCGCATGTAATCGCCCGAGAAAAGTGCTCGGGTTTTACTTACAGCTTTTATGAATTGTGAGGTAAAAACAGCGAATTGGCAAACTACACCAATTTATTTGTACATCTACTGAAGTAATAAAACTAAACTTCGACAAAATTCACCGACAAATAGGACGTGGCGTTTAGAAGTAAACACTCGTACGAAATATCCCGCGATAAAAAATTGTATTCGCATCAGTATTATGTGGAGGTGTAGATGTATACATTTTTTTCTATATTTTCAATCCTCGTGGTCTTATATGTGTATCTATTTTCTTGAGCTGCGAACCACATGTATACGTTCGTATTATACTATACTGAAATCAAAGATTGATTGGAAGTGAATTCGCCGACCTACTAAAAGCTATTGTTAAATTGATCTTATCTTGATATATTTGATTCGCTTTGTATAAACCTACGCATCCCATGATATCCCAGCCGTGTTATATTTAATGCTCTTCCACTCCATAGTATAAAGGAAGAAACTCCTCCGATTGTTGTGAAAAGGGAAAATGCATCAATGCAATGTGAGTCTCGAAGAAAATTACCCGGGCTGAAATGTTTTACCATTGCCATGTTCCCCTTTTGAAAAATCAATGAACTTTGATGAGAATATATGTTCAGTTGGAAGCCCCCTCCTCATGTATACCTACTGCGAATATCCGAGATCGTTGTGAGGATCGTGCATTGCCTCGGGAATATCTTGAATAATATGACGTCACGTCCTTAGCTGTTTCATCGAGGATTTACATGGTTTTAAAACCATATTTTACGCCTGCACCGCAATTACTGTAAGCATGAGGTATATTCCGCTAACCTAAAATGCAGAAATACTAGACAGCCAATTACCTCATAAGAATAACAATAATAATTATAATGATATTCCACTTTGTTAACGGGTTAAAGTTGGTAGCCATGATCCGTTTCCACGCACTGTTGCACCCGGCTTCATGTTCCACCAGGACCGACGTTACTTCAGGCTTTGAGTTCCTTGGGTTACTGCTGTCGCGCAAAGGAAACGGTTTGAGCGGTGTTGTGTTGTCTTGTCTTGTCTTGTCTTGTCTTGTCTTGTCTGGCCTGGCTGGATGGCCGTACGAAGGAATGAACCTTCTTACGAAACTTCGTCACGTCCGTTTAGTCCGTTGGAATCGGTTGTCCGTGAGTCGACATACCCCTCTAACGGAAATAATCATTCGTCCTTGGGCCGTTGATAGAGTTTTTAACTTTTCGCAATTCCATACAATCTGTTCTTTCTTATCGGGAAAGGATAAACGCGGCACATAGAGGAATGAATGTCTCCTAGTTAGTCCATAGGCATCAAAAGTTTGGAATCAACGTGCAACATTGATACATGCAAAATAGCAATTGGAGCGTTACCGATTGCGGAATGAAAACATGATATCTCAACATGTGGAGAGCACGATATTTGTACGTGGATATGTACTTCTAACTACAGACTTGTTGTCACAAGAGCTACGGGGTTACTTCGCAATGGCAATACGATACACACCTTGTCTCACTCTAAAAAATTATCGGGCTAAACTAGCTTGCGCCGGTGGTTGAGAAATTTGGTGCAAATAACAAGACTCTTCTCGTGTATGAAATATTCCGGCGATGTTGTCGAATGAACAACGGCTTTATCGTATTTAAATCAACGCTGTGCAGAGTTTTTGACCAAATATTTTGTGCCATTTCAAACATAAAGGTGTGAATCGACTACCCTTCGAGATATTATTATTATTATTATTATTATTATTATTGTTATTATATCTACCAAGATTTTTACACTGTCTACTAACACTACAAATGAAGTGGACTGACCCGCGGTGTAGAAATGGTGTTAATTTGAGCACCACTTTTTTTTTATAGTGTAGGAAATGCGATCTGTTAATTTCAGAGCAATAAAAGTTAGATTGTTCCGGCCTTAGGTATTCGAGCGGTTTGATTCGTGTCTGGTCATATCAATTGTTGATCAAATCACACGTAATTATGTGGATCGAAGATTCAATTTGAATGTCGGCCTTTTTTTCTTTCTATATTATGCCCATTGTTTGAATGCTGTTTCACGATACGTGGCTATTCAATTTTGTAGATTGTATCCAAGGGTACGATAATATGAATAGTAGTCTAATGAAATGGTACGACAACGACGTGTCGATACTAGGCATGTAACCGGGAAAAATCGTTTCCTTCGCGATCGTATACATTAGGCAAATTTTATTGACAATCGTTGACATCATCATAATTTAATAAAATATGTTTCTTTTTTCTTAACCTTTCAGCTTAAGGTGCCTCTGAAGGTCAATTTCTCAGCGAGGCCGAAAGACCTGGCTGTTTCCATAACGAAAAAACATTTGACTTGCGCTGTGAAAGGTCAACCACCTATCATCGATGGCGACTTTCCTCACGAAGTCAAATTAGAAGAGTCTACGTGGGTTATAGAAGATGGAAAAGTACTTCTTATCAATCTGGAAAAGGTGATCATCCATTCTTTCTTGTTTCTAGCACATCCTCATTCTCTTGTTGAGTTCCACGGTATGAGTCTATGACAAGGGCACGAAAGTAACAGCTAATCTACCATAAAATATCAATATTTGTTTCAAGTTCACGAATTCGTTCGATGTGTGCATATACTATGACATACATACATACATACTTGTAGAGAACTGCAGCTTTATTCTTTACTTCAAATTTATTATGTTCATTCGCCTGCTACAGGTAAACAAGATGCAATGGTGGGCGCACGTGGTTACGGGTGATCCGGAAATTAGTACGAAGAAAGTGAATCCGGAGCCGAGTAAACTTTCAGACTTGGATGGCGAAACGAGAGGGTTGGTAGAAAAAATGATGTACGACCAGAGACAGAAGGAACTGGGTCTTCCTACATCGGACGAGCAGAAGAAACAAGACGTGATTAAAAAGTATGGCATGAATTCAAGTAGCCGTTCGACATTCGAATACAATTCAGTGGATTGAAAGAAGAAAATCACTGATCGAATAATGATTAATGATAACTTATTTCAGAAGAGGGATTTCATCACAGAATATATATTATTTACAGGAATATCGAACACGTCTTCGAGATACTTTGATTCTATGTAGTTTTATGATATATAACATATGTATACGGTTTCAATGCTTATTCGGTGATATTTATTTCAGATTCATGCAGCAGCATCCGGAAATGGATTTCTCAAAGTGCAAATATAATTGATCAATTTTTATCGTGAAATGATTTTTGCACAATTAATTATAAGCTGAGAAGTGATGAGAAATCAGAACGCTTTTTTACTATTTCCCACACTCAAGATTTTAGCGTCACGGAACATATGCACTTCAACATTCGATGCATTCTAATGTAATCAATAAATTTATTTGTCTATAATTAACTCGTGTCAATAGAATATCAACAATCATTTCCGGTCATTATTAACTATAACTATCCGCAGGAACGTGGTCCAAACCTCGTTAAGAAAAAGTATCATACTTCGTCGTGGGGCTGCACGCACATGAGCTTGACGGCAAATCTGATTCACATTGATTTGAATGTTGTCAATTGAATGATTACTTACTAGTCCACTCTATACTTATTGCTCCTGAACTTGAACTTTTTTGAATTTGAACATATTTTAGTAGTTTCCCCTCCAAATTTAAGTTACTTCTGTGTTCAACGAGGCACGACGCAGACAACTCGAGGGGAATATATCCAACGATAGGTAATTGATGATAACGGCATGGGTGAATCATTTTCAGAAAGATGATGGCGTGAGGTAAGTCGAATGCACTCTAGAACTGTGCGAGTTCGCACGATAACGGAGCCTGATCACAGGCAACCCATCTTACTCGCATGAACACGCGATGAAGTGTATAAAACTGTTATTCCATGATCAATAGACAATTTTCGACTTCGGTGAAGTATAATCTACACCACATTCTCCAAACGTGAACGAAGAGTTTGAGGACCGTGGGCGAGATGGCTGAACAATTAGTTCGGAAGTTAGAAACAATTGAATATAATGAAAAACAGTAGGAAAACAAAAAAAAAACTCAATCGGAATCAAATTCACGATAAAATGTTTCAGCAACATTTGAATTTGTCACACTCTGGTTTATGGGCAATATTTGCTCTCTTCGAGACGTTTCTGAGTCCGAATGGATGTTATAGCTGGTCTTCATATCTCCGTCCACGTTCGGAGAGTATATCATTGTGTTAAAATTACACCGAAATCGAAAAGACGCCACCATCGATCGGAAAACAGTTTTTTCCTTCCACTTTATCGCGTGTTTGCTACAAGAGCAGTATAATGCTGAAAAAGTTATTTCTTAACAGATTTAATTGTCAATTCATTTGCGGTATATGTTGCTACCGCGAGGCTCACAGATTTGAACTTACAACCTCCTTGAATAACTATTTCCGCCAAAAACATCCATATTATACAGAGTCCTGTGGCACCGGAACCGTAAATAATCGGAAACTCGAAGACACGGGTGGTTGTATTCCCGATTATTACACGCAAGCGAAGAATTAGTTCGGTACCGAAACCTGTTAAATTGAGGCAGAACGTGCCTTATGTACAGACAAAAAATGCCTACACATCTAGCAAATTGTGGGAACCTTATTTCAACAAGTCTTTCGACAGTGCAGCTACTGTACCGAGCGATGCTGATTTTCTCCGGTCTGTCGCGATTGCTTTTCTCGTTATATTCCATCTCTCTAAATCGTGGTAAGGTAGATTCCTTATTTTCATGTAGATTTATAAATTTAATAGACGTCACAGGAATATGAGAGTATTGGAATTACGCTATTTCCATCTTTCATGATTCATTTCCTAGGATTTATTTAATAGTATTACAATTCGCGTATTCGCAGTACTATATAACATTTGAAATAACTATATACAAAATAGTACAGGTGCTTTCGTAAATTATTAACATGTAGGTCATTCAACGTGAAATCGGCTCCCTGCAGAATTTCGCGTCATCGATTCCGATAGATGCTACGTACGTTCGCGTTGGGCCACCGAGTCTGAACCATCACCGATCCCGAAATTCCCTCTGGTGAGTGCGGAGTATATCAAATGAGAATCCACGTAGTTTCGGCCATTTTTCCAAATTTGTTAGATCGTCTGTACTGTGCGTGTCGGAAAACATGAATTTCTCCGGTTTTGGTATATTTTTCACATTCCTTCGGTTTTGTTGAATTTATGCTCTAATGCCGAAGCTTGATAATCGACGTAAAAATAAATAATTTCAAGCGACATCCTGTGTGGCACTGATTTGAATCTGGAGATAACCGCCGCGAGCAGGTCAACCATTGGGTCTAGTGCCAATGGGACGCGTAACTTACGTGGAAATAGTCGGAATTGGGGAAAGGAGATCTTGGAAAGGCCGATGTCACGTCCAATGCCGCATTCAAAGGTAATTAAATTCCTATAATATGCGTGTATTATGCTATTATATTAGGTATATCATATTATATTATAATTATGATTATAAATGCAAAGGCACGTTCGGATATCCACTATGAAACGGTGTATAAAATTCGAAATCAAACGGAAAAAAAAAAAATAAAAGAATGAACAGAAAAACAGAAAAACATCGAAAAATAATAAAAGACACCCTTAAGTTTGAAGATAGGTTCAACTTGGGTGTTAGCCTCACATCGAGTGTACCTTCTTCGTGAAATTACGCAAATGACGAACATAGACTTATAGCCTTACAGTCTGCAGTAGTTGGCCGATAATATGCGTCGAAGTTGATGTTATTTATTATAATTTAATCAGATCTACTTCGACGTATTGTTAATCGGTACAAAACATAAGTTAATAATAACAATTATCACCACTGATCGACGGTTGGTTTCAAGATTTTTGAAACGAAAGAAAAAAAAAAAAAAAAAAAAACGGCCGATTTCAAAAATCTTACAATGTTTTTCACAGTACGTATATTTTTGCCCCGGGTTTCTTTTTCTTCACCTTTCTCTCGCAATGAAAGGTGCGAAGCTTAATTGACTTACGTGTAGGCATCAGTATGCCTCATTACCTTTTCAATCCACACCACGTAGTTCGGTACTCTAGCGTAAATCCCAAATTTACCACGCTTGCCACAACCCTCGCCAAAGCTAGTAATACCGAAAATTGTCCATGGCTGTTCCGGTTTTCGCGGATCCTTGCAGAGAAGCGGACCACCGCTATCTCCCGAGCATGTGTCCACTCTTCCTCGTCGGTATCCGGCGCAGAACATGTTGTCAGTTATCTGATAATCCGTGTAGACGTTGCGACATGCTTCACCAGAAACAATCGGTATCTAAGAATAATTATAACGAAGAATAAATTGATTGAAATTGTAACGAGGAGTTACCGAACAATCATTGAAGAAATCTACTCATTGCTAGTAACTCACCCTAGCCTCATGAAGTACGTCGGTCCCAAAATCATCCAGGATTGCTCTAGATTTACCCCAGCCGATTATAGTACAGATTTGGTTTGTCGGAAGCGGTTGTCGTGGAGCTGGAAGACAGGCAGTACCGCGGCCTGCCGCCGGTGTTAAAGTCACCGGAAGGCGGAGAAGTGCCACGTCATTGTCCACAGTGTCAGGGTTATAGTACGGATGCACGATTGCACTGTCCACCTAAAGCAAAATGAATTTAGGGCGAGTTCCTACCCCCCATTCTGTACCCTATTCAGTATTTGTCCTACTGGAGAGCATAGCAACTTTCGTCACGCACTGATAACAGCTCAACAACGCAGAGCATTAGAATTTATTGTCGCTGTTGCCGTGGTATTTGCATGTTCACAAAGCGTTGGACTTGAATCATATGAATTCATCGTAAAGAAGGCACATGCACGCCCGAAACCTGTGCAAGAATACTGACCCTGAACTCCAACTCATTGCCCTCTTTCACGGTCAAATCGTGTTCGCCTATCCGGACGTAAAGTCTTTTTCGAATACAGTGTGCAGCAGTAAGAACCCATCTTGGGGAAACTAGAGTACCGCCACAGAATGCCTCCTGCGAAGAAATCAGGATAAAGTGTGAAACACTTTCTTAGGATTTACGTCCTAATGATCAATTGAAATTCCTTCGAAACTAGATCATTCGGCAAGTCATGCTATTCTGGGTGTGAGGGCCCGGAGGCTTTCCTTACCCGAAATCTGTTGAGAAGTGCGACCTGCCATGGCCAGCTTCCCGGCGGTGCCGGTCGCCCTCCAATGATCCTTGTGAAATAGGACAATCGTGAGTTTCTACTTGAATTAACCACCCCACATTTCCACGGCTCATCGATCGCACTGGTGAAGGTGTCCACCATGTTCGGTCGGATATCAAACTCGTCCAAGTCCAGGTCTACTGTAAAAACACATCCCTCGTTATAACGTTGTGGAAGTTTCCACGTTCGAGGCCCTTAGAAAAGCTGTCTAATCTTGTCCATTGGACGTTTTGTTCTTACTTCGTTTCGAAACTCGAAAATTCTAACGTTACGTTTGAGTATCTTGAACTATTCGAATGAAATGATACAAAAGAGGAACAGATTGGTAGAGTAAGATAATTTATGATTATTGCGAAATTTATTAAAAGACCGTGGTTAGAACGAGAAGAACGCGATAGAGAAAAACTGGAGATATTGAAGAAGAAAAAGCTTGCCATCATTGTCGTCTTCGTGCCGTCCTTGTATTCGACGATAAATCCATTTTTGGCAAAAGCTTCCTTCGACGTAGCAGTAGGCGCTTTCGCGGATGACGTCGCGCCCGCAAATTCCTGGTCGTCTGCACCACCTTCGGATGAGAAAGGAACAATAAGAAGTGTACAGTCGACCGTACAACCGCTTTGAAGAGTCTAAATATAATAAGTGTTCGAGCACAGAAGTTCGCGACTTCAGTTCAATCTTCAAATTTCACAACTCTACTCACTACTCTCGATGCTTGGAAATACCATTTTGTGTATTCTCGTATTCTGTATAGTTTGATTTCACAAAAGTATCGGTAGAAAATTTAATCGATAGTTTCCAATTGACAGGCTTTCGTCCAGCTCGGATAATCAATACAATCAATAGGGGTAGGGGTGGGAGTTTTCTGTAAAGAGATTAGTCGGGACTGAATTTTTACCTGTGCCGTTGGGTGGTGCAAGTTCTTGTACACGCTGACCACTTACTCCATTTGCCATAAAAGTCGTTCGGCCTGTTTCGAGGTCCTTTCTGGCTGTGATTACCTTTACGTTTGCCTTGCCGGGGTTTCGCATCCGTTGGAATCTGTGAATTGAAAAAATGAGGAAATTGGAGGTGATATACAATACCAAATGTGTATCGCTTGCTTAATTGACAGTCGTTCAACGAGTTAACGGTCTCTTGAATGCATATACGTGTACCGTGGCATCACCCTGTCGCACCTGAGCATCAACGATTCGGAAGCTCATACAAACGTGGACAAGTGAAGTCTACGTGTATCATGTATATAAATCTGTATGCGAAGAGGGACAAAGTTGAAGGCAGTGGTTTTCCTTTTCTGGCAAAATTTATGTATGCAGCGGCGATGCACAAGGCTGGAAGGCCTCCGGGGTTCTTGTGCACGTCCTGACGACCACCTTTCAAAGTGCCGTGGCCATTAGCAGCTTTTTTTCATTCTTTTAGAGATAAGTTCAAGTCCGGAGAGTGAACGGGAGTCGGGATATGGTAAGAGAGTAATTTTAATTTAAGCGTACATTGCGAATATTCTATACATCGACTCACCTGGACAACATGGAACTTCTCTTTGTGCCTATCTCTGTGTCTCTGACGTTGCCGGCATTTTTTTCGTCGTCCTTGTCTCTTGTGGAAGCAGCTGCGTTCTTCCTGCGCGTACCAAAGTACTGTTATATACATGTGAATTACACTTCATAAGATTTAAGGGGGCATGCAAAATGATAGCACAGTGTGTAAGCTAAGACTATAAGGAAACAGAAACTGTTCACTGAACTGTAGAAGAATGCGATCGATTTAAGTACACATTAATCAAGATGATAATGGAAATTCAGATGGACACTCACTCGGAGAACGGTGGTTCCGCATTTTTTCTTCACTTGACACCTCCGGACTCGGTTCTGTGTGCAATGACGATCACAAACAGACCACTCGCTCCACTCAGAGAAGTGAGAAGTTTTCGGAGACTCTGTAGCAGGAGAAAGGAAGAAAAATTTACCGAAACGTCATGCGTGGCATAGCGACTTGATCTATCGTGGAAAAACTTAGGAAGCTCCGTAGTGGGAAAATATGTCAAGCTTCTATACATACTTTTCGGATTTTGTGTGGTACTGTTGCGGTATAGATGTTGCGGCCACCAGGTTGGATTTTTCGTCGTCGAAGTTAAAAACTGATTTACATCCTCCTGTAAGAAAGAAATAGAAATAAAAATAAACGAACAACAATATCATTGCTGCTGCTCTGATTGCGGATATCAGAAAATAAAAGCTGAAGTATCCGGTTTGACGTGGTCAAGGTTTGATATCGGTCATCGGGAGTAATGTGTCCGCTACATACATGATTCTTGGTTCAGTAAATTCAATTACGTTATCATTATTATCCTACGTAACTCTGGCTCCTCGTCCCCGCATCGCATCCGAATAATATAACAGAAACTGTAATTTGCAATACCAATTCGGACTTAAACGTGGCGTAAGTGGTGCAAGGTTACTCCACTGCGTCCTGATTCTTGAGTGAGCCAATATGTGATCCCGCGCTTGTGGGCACAAGGTAGTTACATACTGTAGAACACGAAATGCTAACGTGACTACAGAGAGCTTTCGTAACAATGATGATGGTTACGATTTCTTGCGGTTGCATTTTTTTGCGGACAACACGGCGCGGGGCAACTAGTCGACGACTACAGCTCAGATGTAACCCGGGCTGAGAAGCAGAGGGCGTTATATCCTTATCCGTAAAAACCGAAGGCGTTGTTTCTGGGTTAATATCAGTTCTTAGCTCAGAGCTGATTGTCTTCAGATCAAGGCAGGTTGGATCGGTAGCGAGATAAAGTTCGCTGTCTGCGATATTAATTACCAGATACTGGGAGGCACTGAGTTCGTTCAACGTATCTATCACCATGTACAGATGGCATAATCAAATGATTTGCATTCGAATGGTGTCAGAACGTGGAGTCAAATGAACCTTATGCAACCTATCGAGCTCTCTGGTAAAATTACTGTGATTGGATCACTGTCGTGGTTACAGAAACGCTTGAAAAACCTCTAATCAATTATATCGAAATGGTAATCAATTAGGGTCTATCTATATTCAGATGCAAATTTAACTACAGATAACCTTGCTAGTTGAAAGAGTAACGTAACAATGGTTACGTGGGCTTTCATTCTTTAGGCGCGGAGTCCACGCATCCAATGTTCTCATAGATGCATTAGATCACATAGCTTAGAGGAAAGCTAATAGTATTGAGTAACAGAGTCTTTCACAGATATTCAATGTCGCTACAGATTAACAACGCTCACGTCGTTTTTTTGGTGCATAGGTACATATCATTCTCAAAGTTTCATAAAGGTATCGCGGTCAGATCAATAAATCAGTTTCCGTCCTGTGGATAAAGGTCAGTTATTTTCTCCCGTGATTATGAGGAGTGTTAATAATCGTTGATAGTTCTGATAATTCAGATTGAGATCCGCGGCCGTCGACCGTGAACCGTTTATCGTAGATTCGCTGTAGACTTGTTTGTCAGTTTCCTTCAGTCATCACCGCAAAGTGGCAAACACGGTGCCAATATTTCGCGAACATTGCAGCCTACTGGTAGCGTTTCGCATCAATATATGACGCTCTCATGAAATTTGATGGCCGAGCGAACGTGATGGGCCAGAAAATCACATTCTCCGTCGAATTCAACGAAGTTCAATCAGTATGAATTAAATTCGCGTTTTTTTCAATCAGTTTGATGGGTTGTCGAAGCCACGACAGAAATCATAATTCGGACGGATCTGTGTACGCACAAATAGAATTTGCTGCGTCAACAAACTCAATAAGCGAATAGAATTATTCATGACATCGAAGCCTGGAAGCCGATCGTGATTTTTCTTCTATAACTGTGGACGGAGAAATATATGAATATATTTATTATATCTACCGCCGAACCAATAGTCAATAGTATCAACTAGTTACCTGGTAGGTTTCGTAACTAGTTAACTGGTTATCGACTGATGATAATAATATTTTATCATCTGATTACCAGAAATGGTACGATGACCATCGTTGCTATTGCCATTATAAAAGGGTTTACACGCAATAAATGGTAAATCATTCGTAAGGCAGCCCGCAGTCCGTGGAAGTCGAGTTAAAAAAAAAGAAATCAAAATATGAATGAATGAATAATTTGGCCATTTTTGCGTCGCGTATGCAAACATTTATACACCACGAGTGGATGTATGGTATCTTTAATATTTGTTTTTTCGCTAAGCAATATTTACCGCGAGAACTACAACTGAATGAGTGAAAACTTGTTCTCTGGCTTGACTCCCCCGTATTTTTCGTTGGTCCCTCCCCTCAAGTCCTCGACTACACTGAAAACACACACGCTACCTCGAATCTTGCACGTTGTACATATAGGCCGACTGCTTCACCTATGCAAGCCATGCGTGTGAATCGGGTGCAAATGCATTCATGATATTCTCTGCATGGCAATCTGGAGCCTCGTAAATGGATTTCTTGCCAGAAATTAATCCCTGAGAGAAAAATTACCAACAGTAAGGACCACACGAAAATCCATCCTCTTCTTGCTTCGACGAGGTTCGCGCCTGGCAAAAAAACGTCAAATATGTATGAATAAATGACATCGTTACCGGCGAGCGGATCGTGCGACGTCTGCCATATGTCTCATCCCAGGAATTGTCTCGAGAGAGGAGAACGCGAGCCTGTAGCGTAATAATTAATCAACCATAGCTAATTATTAATTTGTGCTCCATTTATAATATCGGCTTCGTGAGTCGATTAGCTCGAATCATTCGTTATGAAATATACAGGTAACCATAAATTGCTCGTTAATTATCCAACTCACAATCGTATCTCATTCACTTATATAGTAACAGGATTGAATTGTGAATCAGATTGAAAAATCATCAGGTCATGATTTCTATGGCTTTACCATACAAAAGTAGAGGTTTTATTTCTTCATATTCTTGCACCTCGCCTCGCTTCCACTATAGTCGAGATGAAAACGCATGTTAGCAAGTAACAATTGCAACGTAACGCCCATCACCCTTGATCCACTATTCTTGCCCTCTCTTGTAAAACATACTAATCCTTGCTGACCTAATCGTCAAGAAAAACGATTTTCATTGAACAAAAGGACGAAGAATTTTTATACCACTAAAGACACTCAATTATTGCATCATAATTATAGACTATATAATGTGAAGACCATTAGGGTCATTGGGATCTTGATCATTTTTAACTCGCGTTTCGACCGCGATAGCTAAAGGCATGTATGGTCAAATAATAATCATACAAAAAGCGAAGGACCACCCAAGTGTAGACATTAGGCAACGACAAATGGTTGATGAAAAGTATACGTCCGGGTCTTAGTATACCTTCGATTGCGAAAGTCTCGCGAAGTCCCTGAAGCGCCCGAAATGCCATTTCTGAGATCTGCAACGACTCGCGACTCGCCTACAGCCGATATACCAAATGAAGCGTGGACATACTTGAGCGAAGAATGTGACAAATCAAATTGATGGCCCGTATCTCTAAAAGCGACACATGGCTAGGTATAAAATAGCCCGCTAATAGCCCGTAACAAACTTTGTAATGGCAGTTTCAGCTCCTTAAAGTTCTTGCCCCGTATTGGCTGCCCGCGATCGTGCAACATGCTGCATCCATTCCTTTTCGAGTCAGTTTCTCTTATACGGTTGATATTCCTGCACGTCAATCTCTTTGTAAATCTCTGCACTCGACCCTTGGTCACGTGCGCTTCTTGCTATTCGAGGATCGAGATTGTCCTCGTGAGAGGCGGCGTGACCGACAATTGAGAGAAATAAGAAAAGGCAAACCGACAGAATGAAAAAAGAAAAAATATCAGAAAAGAGAAGAGAGAGAAAAAAAAATCATGTATTAGAACGTTCCGTAACGGCTACGTCTATTCCTCGACGAGAGAACAATGCGTCCTCCATTTTTATGAGGCCTTAAAAAGCCGAAGGTTCGCCAGACGCGTTCGCCGCTGAAATAATGGCGTCAGCAAGAATGCAACAAAATAATTACCAATTAGATTTGAGCCTGCGTTAATGAGCTATCCAATTCTTCATGTGACCACAAATTTGTCATATTTATTTCAGAGTTGAGAGCACTGACTTCGATCTGAAAGAGACGCAGGCTTTGCTTTATATTAAAATCAAATAGAAAGATCTACACTTGTTGCTGTCATCGGGTACACGAGATTCGCAAAAATTATTGCCATCAATCTTGGCTACAAAATGTATGGTCCCTAGGTCTTCCAACAATGAGATTACCTAACAAACAACTCTTTGCGAAAAAAGCCCCTGAGTGGGTTGAAAAGCGAGAGCTCGCGAAGCTAAGGATTCCCACGGGAATACGAATACGTTCTTATTAACTATTTTTAACGACCGAAATGGTGGGTACCATTATCTCAGAAACTGCTCGGTATTTACTATCAGAGTTATACGTACCGTAAGCAGATAAGGAGGACCTCGAGACAAGAAAGGGGTGCAATATAATTTATATCCTATAATTTTAAGAATTCATTATCGTTACGTTTTTAATGGATTTTGGCGATAGGATTATAAGGTTGGGCGAGCACTGAACTGGAAATGAAATCCCGATAGATAGCCTTTCTGGTTTCTTATAGACGCGGTTATTGCTGACGTACGAGTGATGATAAGATAGCAACATTTCGGAGTGAAGTGCACACAGGATGCCTTTGTATTCTGTACTTCTATTTTAGGTATATCAGTGGCAATATCTTGATTCATCCAATTGGTGGCTTGGCATTTTATCTATCTCATAATTGCCGTAAAAAGTAGTGACGTATATGTATGTACCCTATAACGTTTGATAAAAATGGACGATGATAATAATAAAGCAGTTCTAAATCATCTGCACGGAACTTATCCTTAGGTAAAATTTAACATCGTATACCTAGAAGGCTGAATTTTCAGCAATAATCTCTTGACATTGACACATGGCAGAAAAACGTGGGAGGGTCGTCATCGTTGAAGACTCGAGGGAAGCGTAGACTCGCGGAGTCAAAGATATAGTATGAAGAATGTCGTCTCGGACCATAATAGTTCGAAGTAATGTGATTTCATTATTTTTATTGAGCGTTCTGCAAACATATATTTCCATCAGGGATTTTGCCTCGCCGCGTTAATTGAGATGGTTGGAACAATAGGAATTTAATAAAAAGATTTTCGCGTAGGTACTATAACTGGAGCACGTGCAGTGCCTACTTGCATCTTTATTATCTGCCGGTTACTCGTTACTGTCATTCTGCATTAAGAAATAATTTATCATCGCATTTATACGCGACCAATTTAAAGTGATGTATGATATAAAGCCCTTAGTACAAATAGCCACGTGAGTTTTGGCTCAGGATTTTTAGCCAGCGTGATAAAGAAAAAACCAACTACCACAGTAAGACCAATCGTTCCACTTGGCTAAATTACAGTTTTATTGGGTGGATATCAAACGCTGCAATTTTTTTGTGTACAATAGACAGCCATAATACCGATTATTTCAAGTGGCACTACGTTCGATTGATACATATTGTACGACTCAATTCGACGTATGACCGCAGGCGAGGATCATCATGAGCAATTATATCGTGAGTGGCGATAGAATCCAAATTTTTTTCATCCGGTCGACGGCACTGGATGAAATGTTTCGTTCGATCTATTCAACAATCTCAATATACTATAATAAGCCGAAGACACAACGTAAAAAAATGACAAATTCAACAGTCCGCGTTGTTTATATCGTATCTCACGGCATTGACGAAACTGTTGGTAGAATCGCGTGTTACTTTAGATTCGAGTGACTTAATTCGTAAGTGAACGTGTTGCTGAAACACAAACGAGATCGGAGACAGTCAGCAATGGTAATTTATTGGTCCTTGGTTGAATTCCAGATCCGTAAACTTCGATGGTGGAAATCCATTCGTGCATGGAACAGTGGCATTGCGTATTCTGCGGTTCGCATAAGTGAATTATACTTTCTGCCCGGAAAAAGGTTAGCTTCATAATCCACATTCATTATCTATACACACAGGCCCGTACGTGGGACCACACCCGCGGTTCATCAGAGTGCCAACCCCGTCCCCATTAAGTAGGTAACTATTCATTGAGCAATATGTGTTATAATTCAGGATTGTAGGATCAAGAAAAAATCAAGTGGGTAGGGTCAATAAATAATGAGAATTCTATTCGCTCTTCACCATGCGTGAGCGGAAGCTTGCTTGTTGGTACGTCGAGAGTTATTGGTCTTGAGCAAGATATACGCATACCTATATATACAATATACATATATATGTGTGTATGCATTACGCGCTGATCCCCATAGCACTCACGCACGTTAGAGAGCGAATTAATCACCTTTCTTTAGGTTCGTTCCTTTGTTGAGATTTATGGCTTCATTATTTGGAGCCACCGTGACTCCGCTTCGGAATCGGGAGAACTGATCGACCCGGCCGCCGCGCTTATACCAGAGGGAATCAGGGAACGGGGACTAACTCATACGCGGGAGAGGATCCTATACGGCATGCACCAATACACACCGATTATGGTATAGGTATAACATATACTGCACTCAAGACTCCACGGGGATTCGCTCCCTTAGTCTTTTGTGTCAGTCTTGACTTTTCTCCGCCTGGTACCGATTCTACAGCATCCCAGCGGATCTCACTGGCCTTTCGATCCCACGGGAGAATTCTGGCGCATAGATTGGTATTACGGTTCGTATGAGATAAATCTACTGGTATATCAATGGCAATAAACTTGAGCGAGTGAATCTGAGGCTAAGACCTCACTTGTCTTTATAATGCGGATAAAAGAGAGAAAGAGGGAGAGAGTGAGAGAGAGAGACAAACGTAGGCGGAAGCCAGTTACGGGCAAGCGGTGATATAGGTATAGATCGGTTGGCGGTACAAAGGCACGATGCGATGCTGGTTCCCCTGCAAATTTGTATGCGAAACGTGAACATGTCCAAACTAGGCTAAAGCGTTGTATCTTATATATCTTGTACTATATGTATGTATACCTGCCTGCAGTAGGTATATCTCGAGCTAACAAAAAAGTAGAAATCGCTCGGTGCTGAGGTTGGAGCAAAGAGTAAGACCGCGAGACCCAAGTCGTTGCCACATGTGTAATTGCGGGCAGCGAAAATGTGGCATTTACTTCTCGCGTATGGAGTTTGTTCCCCGAAAGACGCCATCGCTCCTGCATCGTTTAGTTGGTCAAGTTATTGTGGCCATGGGATGAAAACCGGCCGTTGAAATTTTAACTTTCGGCTCATACTCACTCGATTCTTGTTTCCCGTTTTATAATTACTGTTTCTACATTTTCCAAAATCCACAAATAGCTAATGATTATCTTATTTTCGATGAAAATTTGCCCGCAGAAAATGTATTCGAAAATTCTCAAAAACGCTACTATAGCAGAGTAAAAATTGAACTTTACTGAAAATTTTGTAGCGATATTGTGCCCCAGATTATTGGAGATAAAAAAACCATTCAAAGTTGAATATTGAATCTTGTCACTCGCTATCACAAAATGGTATGCCGGGACTGGAACCGTAGAATGATTATGGAAAAACTTCATGTCTTGATAAAATAAACTTGCCGTCACTTCCGGACACATTATACTCTATTTATTATTCTTGGAAGAATTACGAAAAACGAAGGCTCTAGCCCCCAAGAATATTCGTGCGTACTGAATGCCAAAGATCTGACGACGAGTGTTTATCAAGCAAATGCGCCGACGCGTTGAAATTTGGGCAGATCACTTATGAAATATGACATCATACACGAGCAATTGAAATTTCTCAAGTTCTATATCCTTCGTGGGAGCATAGATTCTAATGAATACCTACTTACTAGAGATAGAAATATTTTTCGGATAACCGTTTATTGAGCAGTAACAAAAAAGCGGAAAGACCATGTAGATCATTCAGCGGGTCTATGCGCACCTCTAGCAGTTAGACACTGTTATTAAGTTTGTGTTAATCAGGTGAGATCTTCGAGAAGCACGAAAATTCGTAAAGTTCGGAGACGTGTTTACCCCATCAATTACCAGCTGCTACTCAGACAAAACCTCAATTCATGAACACAATTCTCTTCTAGTTTATTATACCACTACTATAGCCGGAAGGTTCGACCCTCAAGACGGAATGACAGTTAATAATTGTGAGGAAAGTAATCATTAATCGAGAATCCCCGGTGTCCCTAGTGTAGGGGGATGCGGAGAAGACATTGGCTACAGCTCGTAGAAATGCTGTATGTGAACGTGTTTTTCCATAGCTGGGTAGGAGAATCTATACGGCGAAGGACTATCTGCTGCCACCGTCGACCTTCTAATTAATACTCGTTAAGAGATAGGGTTCGTATCCGCCGTAAATATGACGCTGTTCTTTGACATTTACAAGGAAGTCCCACGTCAGTTTTAGGGATGCGATAAAGTTTGTTCTGGAGGCGTGTCCGGCCGAGGGGGGCTTAAGATGAGAAACTGATTGGGTAAACTGAAAAGTTAGATTCAAAAATGAGAAACAGGTTCGGGGATACTGTCGCCTACGTATCGTTCGTTCACTGCTATGCTGCGTCAGAGTTACAATTAAACGGATCCGGATAACAGTGGCAGTGCGAGCTACGAGGCAACAAAGGAGACGGAGACGAAAGGAGAAATGAAGAATGTGAAACGCCAGAACAATCACTTTACGGACTAACGCCTCGAAGTTCGTCCTTACAAGGAGCTCGCTTCGAATGTCCTCCGAAAATGGTCGGCGATTTCTTACCGGCGTGCATTTAAAAGGCATCCCCCTAACCACCCCACAGCCACCCTTTCCGTCAAAAGTCAAAGGAATGCTCGCTATGGGGACCGAGCTCTGATTTATGGTGAAAATAAAACAACGCTGCAGGGACGAAAAACTAAAGGCTGTATCTGCAGCCTTTTGCCCCCTTATATATACGTACTCTTTACGAATTGTTTCACCTTGGCTTTCGTGCTTTTGCGAGATAGGTCCAGATCCAGATAGGTACAAAATTTTTACGAAGTACAATCTTATCGAAGATTCAATGAGAATCCTCCGGCGCCGTAGCTGACAGTGAGCTTTTTATGGGAAAAATTACCATGATAAAGTAATAAAATAACAAATCTTGTGATTTACGATGCAATCACTGCAATTTTTTTATATTATTGGAATATTTGATTGCATAATGATTGAAAAATTGTATTCATCAAAATTACGAGGCTCATCTAATCCCTCTGCTGAAAGATTGCTCGGTAAATTGAATAAAGCGTGGATTTTATGATGCGAGGAGAATTAACCGACGTTTTCAGATGAGTATAGATGCATATATTCCTCAAGACGACAGTTTCGTCGGCCAGCATGGATTGTTCCAAGATAATTTAAGTCCGCGGGCATTAATTGCCATCCTGACCAGTCGTAAAAGTGGCCAGGCGTAATATTTCAGGTGGCAATTATCTGAGGATCTAGACATAAGCGTCTCACATTACGCCTCATCCATCACACACACACGCTGGTTCCAACTAGCCCCGATGCTATCTGGACTGAGTTCATCCTCCCACAACGATGGTAGCTCTGGGTAAATTTACATTTTTTCAAACATCTTTTGGCTTCACGATATGGGATTCGAGTGGATACCAGCCCTCTGGAAAAACACCCACCAAATAATTTCAGAAATAATACGTGTCCGTATCTTGTTGAACTTTATAACCGCGACGTGATTCTTCGAGATCATCTCAATGAGATGAAGTTTACAACGTGAGAACCTCACAGCCGTGTGCCTCAAAGCATCCATTGTTATCAGAAGTTTATCCAAACCACCAGAGATTGCTGAACGTCAATATTTATCCAAGATAATGGAGTGAATGGCGGTGAGATAAGAGCGAGGCATGAACTACCGAATCATATGGGGAAATATCAAAAGATGACATGTAACACCGCCTGGCAAACAATTACCAAACCTACACTACTAATTTGCGGTAGGGAATCTTCTGAGTCTGTGACTATTTCGGTTTTGCAACAATGAGAAGTTGTGTCTACCATGTCCCTTGCGTGTAAACGAACCCGCCGCAATACGTGCAGCTGTTTAGCAAGAGAGTAAAGAGTTTGAAAAAAAATAGCTCAAGAAATGCTATGCTGACTTTGATCTAAAAATAACAGAATGTAAAGAAGTACCATTATTTTAATATACGACTATATTAATATCCCCACCAAACTTTACGCGGTCAAATTTTGTTGGTTTATTTGAAATTTCGCTGAAATTGGCTGGAAATAGTTTTGCATTTATTCTCACTGTACGTGTATAGGTACATACATATGTACCTGGGTCATGACATGGTTTGGCAACCGATTCGTTGTCCTCATCGGCATGTATGTCCGATTGTATGTGCGCATACAACTGGTGGCTCAATCGCAAGGTTATTAATAATTCTGGTTTATAACGCAGTTCAGAACTCCATACGGAATGGGATTTGGTGATCAACAGGATTGAGAATAACCAGGTTATGGAACAAAAAAAATGTCCAACATACCATTAATATCAATAAATCAAGTCAACTCATAGGGAAAACAACTCCTACGGGTCAAACTCCCATGAGTAATCATGTCAAATGTCTCTAATATATGATCATTCAATGTGTCAGTCTATCCTGTCAATATGGAAAGCCATTAATCACTCCGTGATTGCAAGCACTTAGAACAGTGGCCAGACGAAAACCTCATTTTGTTGTCTCTTCCAGTAGTGGTTATAGTGGCTGTTGTACTCGAGGATATTCTAACACGTATATGAACGGTAGCTAATGATATATAGTTCTTCGTATCTCCTGTAGAAGATCTTTGGGTATCGTTATCAACATCAGCTCCAACAGTCAGTGGCCAAAGGTTTGTTTTCTGTTCGCCTCGGGCGTTGAGACCGGTCTATTGTTCCAACAAAGTGGAAGATGGTCAATATAAAGAAAAGAAATGGGCTGAAGACCCGCCGAGTCCTCATCCTTTCTTTTGTCCTATACGTAGATATATCGTGAGATAGAAAATCTCTACTTCACGTCGAAATACAACTTTATGTCTTACAATTCGGCGGTGGAAATGAGTAGATCTTCGCAGTTCTATAGCAAGTCTGTGGAAATGTTCCTGCTTCAGTTAGTCTCATACTGCAGTATTTCTCCAAAGGTATTTTATAAATGCCTAATTAATTCTTTTGACATGGTGCGCAGTGCCTGTATCTTGCATTATTGTATAATTCTGGTTGTCCTGTACATATACTGTATTTGTGTTCCTGTATTCATTCTCTCGAAATCGTGTATCAAATGAATGTCTACCGGGTTGTGTTCATCATTCGGTGACCTGCTCCCCTTGCGCTGTATACGCTACAGACGAGAGAACATAAACAACCATAAAACTGTGGCAGCAACGAGCTGCTACGCCGCGAGCTAACAAAGCCAACAAAAGACTAAGAAAAAAACAGTCGAAGCGCCCCCGTCACGCCCACCTCATCACCCAAGACTTTTGGGCCTTTCGAGTCTGGTCAGGGGCCCTTCTTCTACCTCTTGTGTATCTCTTTTCTCTTCCCCCCGCACGTGTCCTCAGGTGGGACGAAAAAACTGCTCAAACCACCGGAGAACCGTCCTGCGACCCCAACGAATGACCGATGGCCCATGAACGGCGTGTATAGTATAAGTGAGCATGCGGAGCGAAGAACCGTGAAAAGAGCACAAGAAAATTGCAAAACTCCGAAGCTAATCGAACCGACCTTGGCTTCACTCCAGCTCGCACGTAGGTTTGCTTTCACATATATCTAACTTACTTGGGGCCGAAATATTTCAAGGGTGATGTTCTTCTGCTCCAATATACATACACGAACTGCATAGGTCAGAGAAATATATGAACGAAAAACAAGGATCTAGAATTTTAGATGTGTTGTTTGTTTTGACATTTATACTTACTACTGCGCTCGACCTATTCGGTGAAGACGAAGTTAGGTGGTCCCTTTGTGAATTGTTATGGTAAAAAGAACAAATGTCAAAAGTCGGAGTCGGAGTCGGAGTCGGAGTCGGACTCAGAGTCGGATAGTTACTTCATGATATTATGACGAATGGATCAGACGGACGTTCGTTCGATTGTTATCTATGACATACACGGTAACGAATACTTATAATAGACGTGTGGAAATGAGAGAGATGTATAAATGAGAGAAGTGTGATGAAATCAAGATACGATTCACTCGTAGATGCACTTTTTCCTCTTGCAAGATTTCCGGCATCCAAGCCATGTATGGTTTTTTGAATGAATTAGAAAAAGCATGAATTATATATTCATAGATATCGACGTGTTCATAAACATAAATGAACGCGCAGTTTCTCAAAGATTTTTAACAGCTCGTTGGTTATAGTTCTGCTCGTTTACGCGCTGGGATGCAATACACGCTGCACTTAATGGCATACGTGCGCATACGCCATTAAGAGTTTTGTGAATGGAAGGCTCTCGGCTACACACGGCCCACGCCTTCGCAGACACTTTAGGGACAGGTTAATCTTAGCTTGAGTTTGGTTTAATCTTCAGGGAGCGTCGTCGCGCTGGCCTTCTACGGCCCAAACCTACGCCATGCAGCCGATCCCTTGCGACACACTTCCGGTTTGTAGACCTGAAACGGTCCCAACACCCAAACGACAAGCCCACCTGAAAATTACACGCTACGCACGAGGGCCATGACTGAGTAGCTCGGGGCTAGACTATACAAAAAATATGTTCTACTAATTAGTATCCCATCTATTAATTAGATATCTCTCATCTTCCCCATTACAATTCAGAAGATATCACCGAAACCCAGCTTCGTTAACTTCAGCTATTTCATTCTGATGGCCATAATACTCGAACCTGGAACAAGCTAGATTCCAGAATTCGGAACGATATTTACAACGGTGAGCGATATCGTCTAATTGTGAACCAATTGGTACTGGCCGCTGGGCAGTATATTGAAGTACTCTGTGCCCTTCGAGAAACGCATAAAAGTGCGAGGATGCGTGTTGCCCGGTGAGGAGGGCAGCTGCACGAGGGAACTATCGAGGAAGGCGGGTCACGATAAACGGCCAGTTTAATACCACCAGAACTCCGCATTGGAAGATTAAGATGTCAATCTTCCGTCGACCTGTCAGCTCGCTCGCAAGCTCGTTTGTATACATGTATGTACATACCTACGCTGTCTGGTCAGCTGGTCTGTGGAGTACGTAACTACCTAACAAGTGGAATTAACTAGCACCGTATTTTCTGAGTTGCCGTGAATTCACTTGAACTATAATGACTAATTATATAGCCGCTATGGTAGGTCGTGGGCAATGTGAAATTACGTGAAATGTATAGCTGCTAGAATGAAATTAGGTCGAGTTTTACAGACGTTTCAGGAATAATAGTTCTTTCTTCCATTTCATAACTGTGCAGATACCGCATTCAATGTATGGCTTGTTGATCTTCGTATGATTCATTCATTATTAATTTCGCATATATTAAGAAATAATTGTACTCGCGCGGTATTATCATGTTGGCACATAAATTTCTAGAAACACGTTTTCGCAAGTCGATGACCACGGAGTCGACGGAATGTACGTCGCAGGTACAACTTCCAGATCCTACCTAGTCATTATTACTCATTGATGTGTCTCTTCTGATTAAAAGTAATCTAGAACTCGACAAGAGTCGGGTCCACGCTAACTGAACAACATTCCAATTCACCTGAGAAAGTGTAACTCATTTTTCGCTCTCGCGATTATATGATATAATTCCTCCGTTGAAAAAAGTCTTCTATATATTTACATGTATCATAATAGGTTGAAATACGGGCTCAGCGTTGCTCGAAGGATTGTACAAAAGCTAACATCACGCGTTACGGGAGCGTAGGTTACTTACTTCCGCCCACACCGTAGCGTGGTAAAACGTAATCACTATCATCGTGTCAATAAACATGAATTTAATAACGCTGGGATAAATATCCGGCCGTCTTGTGTGGCGAGAGTGTTTCAAGAGTGTTGGCATCCTAGAGACCAACAATGAGTTGTCGAAGCGCGTGTAAAACTCCAGGGATGAAAGGTTCTCTGTACACGCGTACCTGCGGTCATAACTATGCGTGCATTTTGTGATATAATACATATATATATTTATGTACAGCGAGAAGAGTGTGCAACCTTCAAGGGGACAAGACGAAACACGTGTTGCCCGCTCTGGGGTGTATTGTGGTTTGTAGTGATTTACGGCTCGACGACAGTCAGCCCGTAGTATCTCTTGGCTATGTTGCTTGCATGGAGCATCCTTCAAGCCTCGACAACAAGGTTTACGATTCTTCGTCCGTTCTTCCTTTATTTCCACGAGGAAAATGACACGTAGATATCTTCAAACTTGAACTAATCCTCCGGCTTTGCATGATCTACGCCAGGACACACGCGCACGTGGTGTAAAGTACATGTATTCATTCGAAGGAGGAAGTAGTGCCCTGTGCAACGGTATATTTGAAAGTTCGTGTAATGAAGCAATAAGAACTGGTTGTGACAGAGTTTTGAGTAAAACTGAAGAGGGACTGAGGCTGGGGAGTCCTAAAGATAGTTTAGTTAAAGATAACTCATATTAGTAGTGCAATAAGGTTCCAAAAAGGTTGTTTGTACTCGTCGACGGATAGCTGTCCAACGCAGGGACTAACGCCTGGACATTAATTCACTGCATGCAGCAGAAATGCAATAGAAGAAACAGCGAACAGCGCAGAAAGATGCGAAGTTATATGATATACCTATATGCGAACGCCGAGAAGTGGAGAGATGAGCCGCGCAGCATTCTTCAGACAAGTTTTTGTCAACCTAACTGCTTATACTTCCTGTCTGGGTACGCCCTGCAATCTCGTGCGATATTTGTCGTATTATTGTTGAAAAAAAGTTAACGAAATCAATTCCTTACCGCAGATATCAACTAATTACTATGTCATTATCTCATTCATTTCTTGGGAATATTATCATTTTATGTTCGATTTATTCTATCGGCTTCTTATTGGAAAACTTACAAATGGATCAACAAATGGACAAATAAATAAGCAAACCTGTTGCGAACTCAGTCTATGTCTAGCCTTCGAAATATTATTTGCAACTGCGAGTCCGAATAAGAGTTGCTTAAAGCCAGATATATTACAACAAGTTGAATCGTTTTTCGATCTGCCATTGAGTAACGGCTGCAACAGACTATAATATACCGGCCATTGATACACGGTGAAGCCAGCATCGGCAATTATACTTGGTTTATAAACTTGTTCTACTTTTCAAACGCCCAATGGTATAATATGACATTAGTTGTACATATCCGAAAGCTTTTAGTCTGGCTCCTAATTGCTCGGCTAGAAATTTCTAATGCTACTCGGTTAATTTATTAAAATTGATAGGGAGTCACAAATTCGTTAATTACTTGTTAACGTTCGCCCGTTTGCCCGTTCGCCGGGATACCTAGACTGCCTGTGAAGATAATGTGGTAATAGTAATCAGACTTTAATGCACTTGCCTGGCTGCGTGGGTATACACCACCAAGGTCTGTCGCCTCGACTACAGCCCACAACTTGCTGCTCGTAAACTTCCAATACTAAATTATATTGAGAATAAAATGAAGAAGGATTACTTTCCTCTGTCACTCGGCTGCGATTGAGTGTCCTCAATTGAATTCACAAGCAGGTACTTTAGCTGGCGATATGCGTTGGATGGACAGAATTCAAATGAGAAATCGCAGAATTTAACAGCTAAGCGTACCGGACTTGGCGAAGAATAGCAGCACGCAGATTCTACGGACCACAAGTGCGTACTAATCATTGGCGACAATCGAACAAGCAGCAAAAGGACGAAGGGACACAGGAACAATGAGCTCGGCGAAAGCGATTCTGCTGAGCATTCGTCAAAACAAAAATACAAAGTCTTCGGATGCTGCTTGGCACGCCCTTCAACCAGAGAACATTCTTGTACTCTGGTCGTTTTGGCGCTTGGAACTCACATGACAAATATGTTTCTCGCACGTGCTGATCTATGAATGGGAATGTTAACGGGGAATGTTATACCCGTGAAACTAAATGTGTGCTTGAATTTTGTATTTATTTATTTGTTTTTGGGGGGAAATGTTCAGTGCCGAAAGGTTGAGGGGTGGATAAACTTGCGTATTCCCGAATTGATTGTAAGTGCGATTTCGTATTGATCGTCATTCGGTGTCCAGGGGACTGTGAATCAAATATAATTTATATTTCCATAATATGGATGACACCGAACAATTTTTTCGCCATAATAACACATATGACGGAGAAAGTGATTCACGATAAAAAAATAATGCGAGGGTCTTAAAAATTCGTCGTGCATTTTGCTCAGGGTTGGGTATTTATATCGTTACAAAACGGTGTAAGCACCTGCGCGAGAAATGATGGCATTGTAACGCCTGGATGGAATTTGATGAGGCTGGATTTAATTCGTCAATACTTCTTGAGTGCAGGTCATAAAGTTCCGATAGCTCGGTAATATAATACGATTTCCAGGCAGTATCGGAAATAGAAGTGGGTTTTATCGTGAACAATAAACAGGTGGAGAATGGTGGAAAGAATGAAATCGTGAAATTGTTTTATTGCCAGCAAAATAAAACTAACCACCAGCAACAGCCAGTCGTTAGAACCGTTACAACCAGCCAGTAAAAGACTAAGATCAAACACTTGTACAGATGTTCCTGAAATAGGGGAGAGTCGTGCAAGAAGTGTGGGCTAGTGAATAAGTCTGACTGCCATCCGTATAGCACTGCTAATTCCCTGGATGTCCATTTTAGGTACAGTAAGTCTAATAAATATCCAGTTTCTTCGGTCATATATTATACGACTGTCTCAACAATATCGTGTTACATCCAGTTGGAATTATTATCTGCTAACGTAGTATTTATTTTTATTACCGAAGTACTATAAAATGAAGTTGATACGCGGTAGATATTTCACATTATTCGGCGGTGCAATTTTATAAACACGTGGAAAAAATGTATTCATTCAGAATGTCCGAGTTGGGACGTATCAAATCCATAAATTTCGCTACTCATTGAACTTTCATAACGCATACAGTGGCTCACGAACGCTTTCGGATCTCATCCAAATTATAGACGTGCATTCGGGTTCAAGTAGACTACTCATTCGATTATGTCTTAATATCACTACAACTTTAACATGAATGCTTCACAAATGGCCCCTCGAACATCACTTTTTCTAATGTCCATTAAATTTAATAGGAAACAAAACCCAATAGAATTTAATCTATATTCTGAAAGAATCAATCGGGCGAGTCTGCAAGTGAGAAAAATAAATGAATCTGACGTATGCCGGTGTACAAACTGGCATTGGCAGAAAAGTTTTCGCTTGGTTATCATGACATACATCCAGAGATCATATTCCAATGGTTCAAATTCACTTGCGGTATACTATAAAAGTCAACTTGATACCGGAGAGATGTTGGACTTCTATAGCGAGGATAAAGTGGGAAGAGACTGCTCATTTCTCATGAGATAACGATAGTACGTCCTTTTCACGAATTTTGTCTTGCGTGAGTACCTTGCATCCGAAGATTGTCTCATTTTCGAAGCACTTGTAAATTAGTAATCTGGAAATGATCATAATTTCTACCCATACGACTCGCGCTGTGCTGTTCGCTATCGCCACGCATCCCTCTTTATATCTAACCAATATTTTCAAAAAAGTGGCATCAACGTGCGAGTCTCTCGAGTAGATATTCGTCTAGAACATTACTTCATTGTACAATTGATATTCGTGAACGCTGTTTTATGAGTTTTAAATTATTTCTCTTCATCGTATTCAAACCAACGACTTGTCTTGAGCATCGGCCGTAGTGAAATATTAGCATTTGACTGAAGAGTTCTACTGGTGGTAATATTTCAAATGTCTTGTTTACCTACATGTCGAGTTGGAACAGTCGAGTGATAGGATTTTCTTACAGGAAACGGAAGAAACAAGTCCGGGTCCAGCTAGACGTAACAAACAATAAACAAACTAAATATAACGCGTCACTCCCCATGTGTGATACAGCATCTTCTTTCACCACCTAAATGCGTGTGCCTACATAGATTTATAGGTTCGTTGGTATTAGTGGAATGGCTTTTAAAAGACGTCGAGTTAAGAGGACGTTTTTTCCCCACGTCGTATCAATTTTCTTTTCATTCGGCGCCTCTAGCGGCTAATAGCTTCGCAGTCTCCGGTCCAGATGAATTCGTGTATCCTACCGTGCACCGTCCAGGGCCACTCTACTTCTTCTATAACGAATTTAACAAGAATGCCGTACCCACGTAGTGGCTCTATGTATAAATGGACGCGTGTATCTTAATATCATCTGCAGCACTGCAGAGTGTGTGCTACGAGTAATGAAAGTCTCGTCAAGCTTTACCGGGAGTCGAGCCTTTCTAAACAACGAGATAACAGGCTCAAGTTACCGTGAACCAGGGATCCTTTTTCACCCTTAAGCCCAAAATCCCTTAGTAATGGCAGCGTCACCTTGCAGGTTAGCTAGAGATAAGCCTGAGCACGGAACCGAACGAGTAAATATTTGGTACCTCCTAATATAAACGCAGATTTAGGAAGAGCACGATAAAGCTGTTAACTGCTAACCTAAGTAAGTGTAGCCTAAGATCTTATCGGCGAAACGGGTTCACTTGTGGTAGTGGGATGCTCGAGACTGCCTTGTGTTTCATCGGAAGCAATTCCGTGCCCCGTAGTCTGGACTGGTAGTCCGCGGACTCCCCAGGATGAAGCATCGCGTCTTACGTGGTACAAATGATGCTGATTCTGATCCCCAAGCGCTGTACCTCGGTTTGGTTTCTAAACGGATAGACCATGCAACTTGGTCAAGCGTTCTTTTCTCGGTAAGAAACAGAGTCAATCTGATTCTCGAACTAATCGACCAGTCGACCTCCCGCGAGCTTTGCTCGTCTGACTCAATTCTATAAGGAAGAAGAACACATTTTTTCGTTTTTCCACAGACGCTAAATCGCTTCCTTTAACCATGCTAATAAGCCAGCACGTACTGTACAATACGGAATGGAGCTCTGAAAACGCTATGCCAACCCTAATATTCCATTGATACAATTTTATATTTAACAACTGATAACAATTATCCAACTAATTGGCATCCTATACATAACCAGGCAGACATTGCCCTGCCATATCTGAGCTATTCGTTATTATTTACCACAATTACGGAAGCCCATCAGTTTATATCGAAATTTTTGGTTGGATATCGAACAAACGTTATGATCTATAACTACGAGAGGTATGACGTCTGGTTCAGTTTCTGGTTCACTTTGAATATGACTTTCAATTCGGAAGATGATTAGTTTATACCCATAAATGCACCCATCACCGAATTGATGGTCTTCAAAAAATTATAAGCTGGTGTTTTAGCACGATGTGCAGGATCTTCGGTGTGCTCATTTTTTCAAAAATTCAAGTAATTCAAAAATGTATTGACAAAAGTATATAATTTCTGCGAATTTGATGAATTTTTTTCACCCTGTTTTGCACTCTATTACGATTTATTATCTCAATACATTGAGAATATGTTTGAGACAGTGAGAATCGAACTTCCGGTGGATCGGATGACTTTTTATTTATCACTTTTGATGGACTTTTTACGACTTTGATCGGTATGTAATGACTAGCCGTAAAGGTCACCAGTGAAATGAAACGTCTCCGTTCAAGTATCTATGTCGTCAAATGAATAATAATGATCCTACCCGACTCATGACGCAATTGAGCAAAAACTACGCTCAGCATACGCCTTCCTCGTTCGGATATAGAAGCATTATATGATATAACTGCCCGCGCAGATCTTCACGCATGACATATATTTTTATTGCCTTGCTAATCATATTAAATTGCGGAATCTGGCTGTAAGATTTCGTCGTATAATTCTGGTTCTCGTTCACACTTTGTATAACGAGTGTTCCACCGAAAAAGTTACAAGTCCGGGTCATTCCATGTCATTTCGACCGCTCTCCGGACCTCATCGTATCTGATTTCGTCAAAATTGTCGGAGTCGGTTTTAGTCACTGTAAACGAAATCGAGTCCAACCATGTTACGAAAAAGCTGTTCGTGTGTTCCGAAATTTTCAAAAATTGAGTTTTTTTTTGTTCATATTTCCGAACTGGATCGAGATATCAATTCTCAGGCACTCAGTTTGAATGTGATTATTCGGGCTATTATTGACTTCACAAATAAACTGACAATCTTTGGTGTTGATTATTTATCACTTCTTGGTGGCCAGTTTATCGATGAAATTGGATGTTTTTGAAAAATTGTATTCGTCAAATATATCGAAAGCCAAAGACCAAAGGGGCGTAGGCCGTGTTCTCATCGATTGGGCAAATGCCCTTGAAACTTCTAGCTCTTGATATAATAATCTTAGATAATTAGCTCAATTTTACAGGTCTCTCTAGGTATAGGATATTACTGCAAAGCCAAGTTTTTCCAAATTCAGACACGAACTACTTTTTTGTGAAACCGTTTTACACGACTCAATTTCGGGGGTGGCCAACAACTTTTCTTGACTATTCAGTCATAATCGAAGATTTCGAGTCATAATTTTGACTCTTTCCTTGAAATTGACATGGAATGACTCAGTTATGAATGTAATCAAAACATCTACTGACCGTCTGATTATTACCAATGGCAGCATTCATCAATGCCAGAAGAAGACTGCAACGGATAATGACCGTTCGCCCGGTGGTCATCTTCGTTTTAGTGATTAAAGCTGTGTGGCGATGGTTCCACTTTTTGCGTTTGTAACGCCACTGATCAAGAGCGTTCAAAACACCTCATGATTAACAACTATTTTCTCATTATCCATCCCGCTCCACTCAAACGTGTTTAATAAACTATCATTATGAACTTCTGAAGTGGTAACTCGACAACTTTGTATTCCGATGATAGCAGTATTTTATTGCGAAATCAATCGATGCTTACTATCATATTCTCTGACCGCACAACTTTAGACTTGTCTATCGTAATTTCAGAAATACAATTGAAAAGGTTCTGTCGTTTGTTCATTGATGATTGAACTCTGTGCTTTTGGACGTAAAATCACATCGCGATACCTTGACGAGGCTCTCTTCGGGGCCGAACAAACCAGTACCACGCGCGCACGTGGTCATGGTACGACTGAGTGAATTGCGGGGGAAGTATCAACAGAGGCTGTTCGCTGTTGCCCGTTGCCTCTTGCTTCTTTCCTCTTTCCTCTTGCCTGTTGGCTGTCCGCTATTGGGATAGCGAAGCCGGAAGAACCTCTGGCTACATCGTCTGAGAGAGGGAAAAGATCCCGAAATGGGACAGGAATATCAAACACGTAATTACGAGCGTAATTAGCTCGCAGGTGGAATCATCGCTAATCGTGAGTCACCATGAAATAATAAAACCAAGAGGTCAAGGTAATCCGCTTGATCAGCGCAGCTCTAATGCCGAATATCAAAGATTCGCTCGAAAAAGTGCTCACATAAAACAAGAGTATGAATTGGAAAATGCATCTATAAAAACTCATAATTTCGGTCATCACTTCTTGCCATAATTTTTCTGCTACAACATGATTAGAAGAATTTTTTTCAGCGCACCAAGTTATGAGTAGCTTTTATGGTTCTCATAGTCGTTTGCGCTATGTTTTGTTAGGCGTGTCCGATAATTACGGAGGAATCTGCACTGTGACGTCTATGGATTTGTCTATCGCATTACTTGAACTCTGTGGGTGGTGGGTGGACGGATACTTATTTTCCGTTGAAACTCAAAATCCTAAAATGGACTAAAATAGATTGAAAGCTTGATGGAGACGTTTCGAACTGTGTCAGGATTAGAGTGAATGAATGGATGTCAGTGAACTTGGTTATGCGTTATTTTTGAATCACTGACGGTATTATTTAATGAGAAACTCTAAACCGTGAATCGCTGAACGTCATATAAAATGAAAATAGTGCTCAGCCGTTCTTTGCGTCATTGAGTAGGTATATCTTACATAGAATACAGAAAAAATCAGTGGTTATATTTACTCTCCTAAAAGCTGCTCTTCACTTTTTTCAATGCCCACTTGCGAACGATTGAAAACCCTAAAATTAGAGGTTGGGTTTTTAATAAAGCACTACTTTTCGACGATTATTAAGCCATAGAATTTGAGGCAATATATTCTTGTTCTCCCCCCTCACAGTTTTTATAACCTGAACGAGTCCTGCACGCAGGCAAATGGTAATGACCATTTTGAGGACACGGGTAATGACATACGCTTACTTACCGAAACTACCACTGGGCAGACGGGCGCCCACGCCCCCTCTTGTAGAAGATTACCCGAAATTACCAGTTTTTCGAGCAAATAGGCTTGTCCGATGGTCGAACCGGTGATTTTCAACGGTTGGGACCAGCTCTGCGCCTAAGTGCCACTTCGTGACTGCGCTCAGAATTAAATCAGTAAGGTTTTCGACTTACAAAAACCGATTATTTGGAACACCGTCTTCACTTTTTTCTTATTTGGCTTGGTTCAATTTTCATTTCGGATTGAATAAAAGCTCTACCCAACGCACTCGATTTAGAAACATTTTGGAGTTGCTGCCATGTCCATTGGAACGCTATTACAAGAACAGAGGTTACTCTTCGCCGTGAAGCCTGACTACAAACTTAAGTCCAGCGAATTCCAGTGAATGTTACTCGAGTATCCAGTTCTTGAGAGACAGAAGCGCCGATCCCCGCTGTATAAATCAACGTCCTGCCTCCAACGATCTGAGGAAGCTCGCTAGACGGCGAGGGAGACGGGAGCCCTCCCGGATCGCAAGGATTCAGGCTGTTTATGCTAATCACGGCAAATCAATTTATTTATATTTATTTATAGCATTCAAATGTTCGTTCATCCCAGTGTCTCGTCTCGGAACCAGACCACCCGCAGAAAGGTATTGCCTGATGGCGGAGCGAGCGAGGCCAATGAGGTCCGACAAGGGAGATCCGGTGGGTTCGTGTGTAGGTATACGTGCAATGACGTAATATTACGACTGCTGGGCTAGCTCCATTCTGTAGGGAAAGTACTGAGCTTGACAAGTCCTATTAATAATCGAGTCTTTCAAACGGCCGTTGCGTGTGCGCGGATACTTGAACTTCTTATATATACGTAGCCTCTGATCCAGCTGTATAGACCAATCAACGAATCACTCTGCAGTATATCACTGTATGTTTAGTCTAAAAGACAGTCATCGGTGAAGGCACGTTCGTGTACCTTGGATTAGTCGATTGGAGTTGTTAAGCTTCTCAATGAATTCTGTCAGGCATTGGATAAACGGTTAGTCCTCTTTACGATCCCTTTCCCATATCCAAGGGAACTCATACTGGTCCGAAAAATATGGTACCGTTCAAGAATCACTTGCTCAAATGTTCTATATAAAGATAAAACTGAATTTTTTATTTTTTATTTTGAAATTTTTTATAATTCTTGATAATCGGTATCAAATTTCGGGCTCATCATGGGACCTTTCCGTTTGATACATCAATAGTGTATTTTCAGCTGGAGAGTGGATTAGGATGAATTATGTATGGCTCCCTGAAATCAATATATAATTCGTATATTCAGTGAACTGAAGATCGTTACCGAGTAAAAGCTAGCAAATACCGTCTAATTGGCGCAGTGCAGTTAACGCCACCGTAGACAGGTGGCTGTGAACTCTTAGCTTCCTTTGCTTCTACCCAGCTCCCGTGCTCTCCCATAGTGGATGTAACTTACCGGCGATTTTATTAATCGATCAATGCTCGCGATCGTTGGTTCTAGGAGGAACATTACCGACTCTCCAAACCGAACTTTAGAGTGGATATTAGGACGAAATAAAGTATTCTTATTAATTATGTCCAACCAGTGTTCATCATTTTCACCCAATTGAATTGGATGAGCGAGACAAATGAAATGAAGTAATTTCAAATATCAGAACTGAATTACTTTGGATTGGATTAATTGACCAAATGCATTCAGTGACGTCAAATTATTTCATTTCTCTGAATTTGGTTAGTCCCCAATTAACTCGGTATAAGAGTCAATTTCAAGGTTGCTAATACGTAAATTTAACATATCAGATCACTCTTCTACGTCAGGTATATTCGATGATAAATCGAATTTACCTGCGGTGAGTTTGTTATTAGAATGAAAGTGTATCAAAATAGTCAAACCTTCTCTACAAAATTCACAAGGTGGGCATTGAAGGTATTGAGAATTTTTTAATTCACCTATTCTGATAAAGGTGTATCCCATGTCTATACCTTTCTCATTGACCAAAAACAACAGAATTCTCACGTATCGCGTGCAAAAAGGTTCTTCAACTGTAACCCCACTAGACGGTGATTTGCCGGCAACCTGGTATCTTCGTAATGATATGTTCTTCATCGATGTCTATTATTACGTAGCTACTATTATAAGTAGTATGCAAAAAATATTTTGAGCATATTACCAATTTTTATTCTTTTGCTTTCAGTCTCTACCGTTATTAACACACTGATAGAACTAAAATATGTTCACACGATTTTACAAATTCCCTGGCAGACGTACAGTGTGTGATACCATCAGCCAAACTGGCTAGCAAAAAGGCCACCATAGTTGCAAATTAAGCTTAACATGCTATGCGCGCAGGCGGACTGGACTCATGGATGTACCTACACCCATGCATACTGTATGCAGTCTGGTACACCAGGTCGAGTGTAAGAGAGATGGTGGAAATTGTACGGCCGCGAGAAGTGGTTAGCAGTTCCTTTTACGTTGCAAAAAGTTTGCCACATGCTGCGAGAGATCTTACATACGAAAGTCCACGTGGCGTCATATACCGTAACGTTTCGATGCTCAAAATTATGATACGAACGACCAATTTTATCCGAATGTGTACGTCTGAGGCGAATGGTTCCGTTCCACAAGATCAATATTATTAATAATCCCCGTTTTCCTAGAGTGTTTCCTTGATTTTAGAGTTTCAAGCTCTATAATTACTTAAGCAGGCACATACATTTCCAAAGAGGATAACGCAATAATTAGCACCGTGACCTGCGGAGATAGCGTTGACAGAAATTCAGACAGTGATGAAAAGAGGTAGGAACCTATACATCTTGACGAATTATGAGCTGAAAGATGTCTACTCCCGCCTTCTTCGCCTGTGAAACCGCACAATCATCTAAGTGATTAATGTGCTAATTATAATACTGCGACAATATATATTGTCAGAGCTATTTCGCAGAGCGTAACGAGCAGGAAGACGTTTGAAAAAGTTGACGCGAGTAAGCAAGAACCATGAAGGGGAAGAGCAAGCTTGATATAAATAACGGAGATAACGATCGGAGGCGTAGGTCGCAGTAACACGTCCGTATTTGAACTTCGAAGGCCTGTATGAGACGTTTTAAGCAGGACCACAATCCAATTCTCCATAATGTCGCGTAGCAGTCGCTCGTGGATGATCTCTGCACTGCAGGTTTCCATCCGAAGAGATGCGGAGGCTGAGACAGCGTGTGTCCGGGTCACGGGAGAGAGATGAACCGATGAACTGCAGAGGTTCTCACGGCAGCTGTTTCCACGGTTTTACATTGAACAATAACAGAGGTGTCAGATAACTAGCCAACGTGAATGGCTGAGAATCTCTGACATCTCCTGTCAGCCATTCGAAAAGTCCAAGTGCTGGCCAGTTCTGAATGAACTTGCATTCAGAAATAAACGCTTGACTCTGCACGCGTTGTGCAGGCTGCTATCTCATTCATATTTAACGCTCTTTGGAGGCGTTCACGTCAACCACACAAGAGACTCTCTGGAGCCTGCAAGCTGCACAGCGATGAGACTGCTCGTCTGATGTGAGCTCAAGACCTCTTACCGAGGGACTGTTGTGAGACGGGAAACCGGCTACTTGCTACATCTATGTTATATATGCTTTTAGTGGCTCAAGAAAAGCTTGATGAAGACGATTGCATAAGAATGAACGCCGATGAAGAATGCCAACTGTTGGAATAACAAATCAATTCCGGTTTACCAAAGCCTACAGCTTTCAACATCAACTGACAGTAAAACGCATAGTTCGTTCACTAACGATTCATCGTTTCTCGACTGAGTGATCGATAGATCAAGTTCTCATTGGTACATCTGAACGCTGTAATCGGTCACAAAAATCGAACAGATATTCTCATGGAAGTTTGTAGCTGATGCCTTTCAGATTGTAAAACAAAAAAAACAGAAAAATGAAAAATTGGATTAGAGCGAGCGCACAAGAAGAGATACTCAGGCGATTTAATTGATATTTTTGATACAGTTGACACAGCTGTGATTCAATTCAATTGCACGACATTGGCTATGTGTGGAGGTCACTGCTGTTTGCAGATGTCGTTAGCACGTTGAAACATCAGACCCCCATATTGGAGGTGTTCAGCTGTTTAGCGATCCACTTATTGGTTGTTGGCTGCTGAAATTCGGGGATCCGTGGGAGTCCATCTTCGGAGAGTCTTCCCACGATATTTCCTGTTCATTTGCCACACGAAAGTATTCGAGCAGGCCAGCAAGGTAATTATTCCATCGCAGCAAGATTATGTCACGATTCACGCACTCAAGACAAAAAGGAATGCGATATGAGAACAATGAGCCTCTTTCATTTAGGACGTGAAAGATAATCTGGTTTCAAAAGCATAACATCGTCATTATTTTGATCGTCGAATTTCAGTAATCAAAATAAAGGTGTATGAGAGACGCGATGGTAACTTTGTAATTCCAACAATTGAGAAAAAAAATACATATCGCCATGCGTGATAACGATTTATCCTTGATTAGGGATGACATGTCTGATGTGGATGTAAAAATAAAAACTCATTACTCGAGTTTGTTATCCGTGGGAAATTTTCTCACTTGCGGATCGATAACCAGGAACTTAGTGATGAGTAGTACTTGACTAATTTTTCTCAGTCATACTTGATATTTTGTGAGATATCTAAGCACATTACAGAATCGCTGTGTCTGAGGTTGCACAAATAGTGTATTTGGAAGCAGGGATCTCTAACGCTGAAACGTTGAAGAAATTTGAGTTGATTTTTTTTTATGTCAGTTTTTGGATTCATTTTCCCTCGAGAGATGAGCTAATCTAGAGCTACTCCGTTTTATAATCAGGCTATGGATATTCATTGCGAAGCAATATAAAGAATATTCCACTTAACTCTAATAGCGGAACGTTTATTTCCTGAGCGTGAGAAGATATTTGAATGAATGAGTGAGTGAATGAATGAATGAATGAATTAACAGTTTCAAAATATACAGCTGTCTAGTCAGCAAAAGATGTTCAAAGCTATGAATAATTATACCGGGAGTCTAGAACACGAATAACCATTTAGCTACCCTAACATACTTAGAGTAGGTAATTAGTATTCATTCTATATCGATCCGTAGTACACAAGATGATTGAATAAAATTAAAAAAATTGAAAATCTATGGAACCGACAGATGTAGCACTTTGCAGGACAAGTGGTCCCCGAGTTCAGGTGCAGTGCAGTTGACCCTACGACCCTGACTTCTCTGCTTTAGAGGTCAACGTTGTGGGATATCTTGGTGCAGCTTGTATCCGCGTACACAATTTATGTTACTGCTTCCCCATATACGTTGCTGAGCAGTGAACGATGAGCGGGCATGATACTCTTTACATGATGGTGAAAATGTATGTATGCATACGTGTATTCATGGGTATAGGCACACGCTGGATACTATGTACGGATTTACATGCATGCGTGATATTTCTGTAGGTACATACATATGAATGGATCGAGATATACCTAGGTAAATGCATACTAGTGGCTGTGGCGACAACTTCTCTCTACAACAGAAAACTCCTATCGATATGTTGATGTAAGGACTGCGAACATCGTAGCCCGCGGTATCGAAGATCGATGATTCTCACGATCATGTGCATAAGATACCTACGTCTAGGGTTCACGGTATAAAAAGTTACGCAATACTCGAGCACGACTTTTCTGCAATTTGGTTTGGGCTTGTTGAAATTCGGTCACCCAACTTCATATGAGATTTAATGAATTGATTCTCACAATAATTATATATTCGAGTATCGACAAAAGAAGCATAAAGTTTTTGGCGATATTCCCGAATCTAGGCATTGATATTCGACAATTTGTAATACTGAAATCCAAAATTTCTTGAAGCGCCCCGAATAATTCTTTCTGTTCACAATCATGTTGGGGTGCAAAAGCCAGACAGTCAGTCATTCAAATCAAATAGTATCATGTTTTGAATACTGCAGCTCATCGATAGCCTTCTGCATGACACGGACAATATTCATGCACAAAAATATAGAGATAAAACAGCAAAAATCCAAGCTGCCTTCACCTAACATGCGATTTAAAAAGATCAGAGCAAATAATCAAAAATAGTTGGAAGAAAATCGTACTATGCCAACAATTGGTTCTGTGACACCGTTAGCAAAATACCATGGAAAGATACAACAAGTATGGTGCTTTTCAGGACCCTGTTTTACCGGAACCGTGAAATTCCGTAGAATGTTCCAGCACTGGAACAACTTACCGCAGCCGCAGCGAGCGCTAGTCAGCAATCTGTTTTTGGAATGCGACATAACCGAGTTCAGTAGCAAATGTAGAGATCTATCGTCCAACCTGTAAGAATTCTACAGAAACTTTATGACCTTAAGTCTCGCAATATACTTACTGGGTGCCAGTAGTGTGCACCATGCTCCAAACTCGAAGAAGTCAAATTCTGCAACCAAGTAATCGAGTTGAGGGACAACTGATGCAGCTAATTTTTTCCCAGTTCTCTCGGCACTAATTAGTGTGTCAAATTAGTGTTATCCCTTCGTTGAAATTTGAAGCTTCTTCTGATGCTTCACAGCTAAAATATACGACGAGGTAGGTAAATCCTACTTATTTGTGATAGCTGTTACGCAGCCACTGTTCTCAGTCCCGAATATTCTCATGCGCCATAACGCTCATAACATGTAGAGTATGTACAAAGGTTGAAGTTGAGGCAATCGCGACCTTAACGGTGCCATAACAAATCAGCGATATCTCATCGCACGAGCTCGGAGTATTCTTCACTGACCGAGTACAGACCAAAGTAGTCTCTACATACGCAGTCATGGCAATAACAACAAGCTGGATGGTGGTGCGTCTATTACTAATAATTATGCTGGCCACGTGTATTCCCGAAGGTAAGATGACGATCCATATTCACTTACATTTTACGCACCAAATAATGAATCAATCGGTGAAAAAATCTTGCCAATGAGTGGCAATTACGACGCACGTTTTTTTTTTTATTATCGGACCAGTGCTACCAGGCCATGCAGCATGCTACAGTATTATAGATTAACGATATTGTATTCCTGTTTCAATAAATGTGATAGAAATAAAAAATCTGATTCTACGGCAGGAACCGAATGTAAGTGCGTTTTTGGGCTTCACCCGCTTAATTTTCGAATCGAAGGGTCGTAGGTTACGTTGAAGTTTTGTAAAATATGAGAAATTCTAGAATGTAATATGAGTCCCCTATACTATCATGCCAGAGAGGAGGTTTTCTCTTGAAAATGGATGTGAGAGTTCATGGAACTGTGAAGCCCTGATTAGGTTTGAACCTGTGTTTGAGAACCTTGTATTACTACCGACGTTATTATATATTGATTTAATTTCCAACTACAACATATAAATTTGGTTGTAGCTTACATTTCGTTGTTTCATGAAAACCATATTTCCCAAATTCATGATTGAATAATTTCTCTATTTAGATCTATTAGTCCGAGAGCCCGTGACAGTAAAAAAATGTCAATTTGTTCAACGTTCGCATAGTAATGTTGCTTTCAATTCAGTAATGTGTGGCATCAAAGGGGAACGCTTACAGCGCACCTCGAATACAATTGTTGTCACGAGCGTTTGTAACCAGCAATAAATAATCAGAAATAAACTTATTTGTTCGGTCATTGACCTTTCACGAGCTTGTTCATGAGCATCAAACAATGTTGAAAAAGTACTGCTTACATTTGTTTATCGCGGCAATATACCGTTTACAAGCGCGGAAAAATGCAAAAATTGTAGAAAGCCGGTTTCCGAAAAAACCCACCTTATCGCCCATCCCGATCGACTCGAAATCGCTCAAAATATCAAGGAAATACGGTCCCAAAAATCACTCCGCCCCCTCGAATTCACGGAAAAATTTACGGATCTCCTGATTGCGTTCGCATAAAAACGTATTTTGTTACCCATCTAGATCGACTCGAAATTACGTGAAACGTCAAGAAAACGTTGGCCCAGGTCATAGACCCCGGAGCCGCCTCACATTTCGTCGCGCGGTACCAATAAAAACCGATCTTTTATGCGCTTGTGAGCGTAATATTACCGCGATGAACAAATGTATGCAGTATTTTTTTAACATTGTTTGATGCTCATTAACAAGCTCCCGAGGGGGCAACGACGAGCAAATACGTTTTTTTTCAATTGTTTATTGCATGTTATAAACGGTCTCGGAAAGCGTTGCCGCGCCATCTTGTCGTAAGCGGTCCCTTTCAGTGATGAATACATACTAATTGAAGACCGCAGTATACTTTCAACGCCGAACGAATAAGACATTGAAATCTGTCGCGGGCTCCCGGACTATATATCATTCACCACTATAATCGTTTAACTTATCTGATGCCTCCGATCTGTTTTCAGTAAATGATACATGACACATGTGATTCGATGAGTGATCGCATAATAAGTATGTTGCTAGTGGGTGAAATTCTCATGTTCATTACACATTTCACCGTAACTTCAACTCTCTGACGACTCACCAATTCAATTTCAAAGACACAATCTTGCATGACAAATTTGATTTTCTCATGAATAAAAGTCTTATCCTGAGACATACAATTGAAACAACGTTCAAATGGTATTCAGGGCTGGGCATAAAATGCTTCGAATGCACATCCGATGCAGATCCCTCATGTGGCGATCCGATCGACAATTCATCGTTGCCAATAAGCAACTGTGATTACTTACGAGAGCTCCCTCATTTACCAGGAGTGAAGCCTACCTTATGCAGAAAGATTCGTCAGCAAGGTATTCGTATGAGTTCCGAATTCATAATTTTCTGTTATATAATGTAACAATCTGGATTTCTCACTTTCTTCAGTGAACGGAGTATCAAAAATCTTTCGCGGTTGCGGATATTTGGAAGATCGACATACCACTGAAAATGGACAACTAAAGTCGTGCTGGACGGATTTGAGCAAAGATAAGATATCCATCGAGTACTGCACTTGCGACAATAAAGATGGGTGCAACGCAGGACCTACAGTGTATTCTAATCAATTCATTGTACTGTTTGCTGCAGTCATGACTCTGCTGACTCATCGTTTTTAGAACAGTCAATCACAGAGCACTGAAAAAATGATAGTACATCGAGTGTCCACATATTATGTTAGTTGTTCGGACTGGTCATGATTTGATTTATAGCTTCCAAATTTCATGGACTATATGGATACAACGATTCTGAATCAGCTAACAAAATAATCGGATAATAAACACTATGGGGATTAAGAATTGTCGTGATTTTATATACCACACCTTCAAATTATGATAAGTGAATGCTATTCTGTAATCGCCACTCATCAACTTTCTCATTATTCGTACCTGTTTTTTATACAGACAGATAAAACCAAACGGTATGGTCGAAATTTCATTCATAAAATGTTGATTCATGAAGCCGGAAACCTCGGCGATTCAGAGCGCTTACAATTCTGTAAAAGGGTAACATCTATATCAGAATCGGTTACATTACGAAGGTCGCTGATTTCTACGGCGTCGACTAAATATTGAATGGATAAAAACAATGTGTTCACCTTTTTATAGCATCGCTTAAAACAACCATGTCGCTCTTCTCCTCCAATTTGACGAAATATGTAAAAGTAGTTAGTTCCGTACAGTGGTGTAGTAGCTCTTCAATGGATGATTTCAATTTGAAGAAATCGTACTTAACGATGGTAACGTTCACACTAACTGCCCTGAGCTTTGGGTTATTCGAAAGGGCGGTGAATAACTTAGGTAGTTGATCAAACTTCCAAGTGTTGAACGTAAATCTTTCTAAATTTTGACAGTGTCCCAGCATTTTGAACAGTTCATTTTCATAAAGCGCAGAGTCCCACGATCTTGGTCTAAATTGAAATTCTTTCAGTTTCAAACATTTTTTCCCAATTTCTATTAGAAACTTTCCATTTTCTACTGGAAGATTAACCAAACGAATGACTGTAAGATTTTTCCAAAGTGATATGAAAAACATCGCCTCTGTGTCCCACATTTTGTCGTCAAGACGAAATCTGGAACCAGATGACAGTTTATCAAGTTTACAGAAAATCGAATTCATTAGCTACTATTGTAATCGAATAAATTCGTTGTGCAATCATTACAAATGACGAACAATTCTTGATAATATACTCGGATGAACGATCTGAGTTTCTCTCACATGGTGCCAGGGTCGATGGTGAGATATTTCACGTGTGGTGTATTTTCTACGAGCATTTTGAACGAAGAATCTTGATTCTTTGGATTTTCGTATTCCTCCGGTGCAGAGTCACCGTTGCGTCTCAGGCGTCTCCTGAAGTTCTTTTTTCGGTTGAAATAGGAGTACAAAAACGTCAACGATGGCAAGTAGAAGGGAGTTTCAAAACCTACAACAAATTTCGATGATGCGAAAAATTCACCAATTTCCTCATTTCGTCAGAGAAATTCATACCACTATCTAGATAAAATTGAATCTTTTCTCTGAAAAATTATGAACTTTGCAAACTACTACTAGTTCTGAAAACCAAAATTCGGCGAGGATCAAACATTTTCCGTCAAGCTAGATAAACTTAAGTACTCTGTGATATACGTGCGAGCAAGGGAAAATTGTACGCGTGCTGTGGAGTTGGTCGCACAAGCCAGACGAGTAATGCAGCAGCACAAGCCGGAAGCTCAGAATTTCACACGGGATGCGTATGGTCGCTCTCTCGCACATGTGTCACATGCTACTTTATGCAACAAATGTGTGAGAAGTGCTGCTTCTCGTGCCTGGCGTGCGAGAAGTGGAAAGCACTAGTGCGAGCAGTGAACGAAAAAAGGCACCACTGCGAGAAGTGAAATCGAGCCGCTTCGCGTAGCCATTTTATTGTATCCCTGCCTGTGAAGCGCAACTTATGCCACTCGCTGCAGGCACGAAAAGTAGCACTTCTCATGCATGCGTTGCCATGAAATTTGTTACGATACAACAGCGATCGTATAACGGAAACTCAATCAAATTCATGATATTAATTAGAGGGATGAAGCTCAGTAAAAAAAGAATGTAAAAAAAAAAAAAAAACACGTCATTGATAGAAACGAAAACGACGGTGATTAAGGGACAAGGCCGAAGGAAGGGGGTGGCCGTCCGATACGTATTGAATCCGATACATAGGCAAAGAAGAAACGAAATCGAGCTCATGCGTATATCGATCTCCCAAAACGTGAGTCTTAATAAGAATATAATGATCATGATTGATGCAATAAAAACTTACGTAAATCTGTGATAATGTTGGTGAAAACAATTTCACTCAAGTGCGGAAAAGCTGAGGCGATCAAGTGAGCGTCACAATCTGAATCTATGGAATGCTTGAAGTGCAAATAAGAAATTGGATATGCAGGGTCCTTCAGCAGTCGCTGAAACAATTGTACACTCGAATTTGGCTTGATAGAAGACACGAGTGACGCTACATGTTTCAGTTATTACATGGACGACCGAAAAAGATTTCTAACAGTTACGGATCAACGTTACTAAAGAAGCCGGATTCGGTAGACATTCCTGAATCGCTACCTACATATTTGTACTTGTGATTCTACCTTCGCGTCATCGACCTTCAACAGACATGCCTCATGTTCTTCCGGTTCAGGAGGGACAAGAGAACAGAATTCCTCTGGTACATTTTCGTGGGTGATGGCGATCGATTCTCTCAACAGATATTCCGGAACCAGGAGCCAGCCAACTCGCTTGTCGTATTTGTAACAGTTTAAGATGGATTCGTCACGAGGTACCAGATTCCTTCTCCATAGTTCCTCGCAAACTTCTACGTTTTTTTCTGGAAGACGACCACTTCAGCGATGCAATAAAATTATTTCGGAATATGCTAATTCAGTATATATCCATTCATTACGTTAATCCCATATGATTCCATAGAATTAATGTATGGAAATATACATACCGAGGTAGAAGCCGTTTTCATCAAAAGGTATATGCTTGACACCGAATTCTGTCCATTCCTGAGCGTCGGGAAGCAAAGCAATGACAAATCGCTTCAGAGTATCAGCGATACTGCCATGGGCATGAACTTGAACAACCTTCAGATTGTCAAGTGTTTCAAATGTCGGATTCCATGACCGGTCAGAGAACTTGCTGTATATAGTATGACAGCTCAAGTCGATGTACAGCTCCTCGAGCTCATGGCAAAACTGTATGACCGCAAGAAAGTTTTCTGTGCAGGCGTGGAATTTTTTCACCGACAAATACCTGAGCTTACTGAACGGTTTTGCTAACGAAGCGCGGCAGATAGAAACGCTATCTTCTTCTGATCGCGGCCAATCTAGGGAGAGTCTTTCAACATTTACCAAAGGCTCTAAAAAGTTCCCCAATTGTTCGATGTCTTTATGTTTACATCGACCAGGTTTATCGAGTCGCCGATCAAATTTTTCAATATTTCTACTGACTTCAAGCACGCAACATTTTGAAAATTCACTCGCACTACCTGCTGGCGTGCGGTTTCATTGGCGAAATATCCTTGTATGTCCGTCACCGACCAATGTTGCTCTTCTTCTGATTGTGAGAAGTCCAAATCTCTACGAGCACATAAACATGGAATTTAGATCCTGAGCTACGAGTGTAGATCCATACATGGGGTATTTCACGTCAAGCGTTGCCACGCGGATTAAAATTTCAGGCATTATGGCAAACTACGTAGTACTATTAGATCACGATTCATAAATCGATACGTTTCCCGTAATGCGAAGGACTGTTAATCTACGAGAAGTCATGTTTCTTCTCTTCCAAATACGTTATGAATCATTCTTTACCTATTCTCTACCACTCTTTTCATTGGCGTAATACTATGAAAAAGGGCCTGCTCACATATTGCGTTAGTCCGCCCACTTTGGTTTCGACTCCATATTTTACAGGAATGAAATCTTTTTCTGAACTATTTCAAAAAAATACATATCCAAAAATCAGCTTACTATCGCCACGGTAAGTCGAGTCCTCTCATTTTGAGCTTGAATAACTCGACAGGCCATACTTTGCAGTTACTATGTAAATTATTTCAGATATTTAAGCACATGTAGTAATACCGATACCGTGGTACACAAACGAAATTACAAACCATTTCACGACAGATTGAAGGATTGAATTTTCGCTCTAGCATCAGATATATCATCAAATTCTGTTCGCGCCAGACTTATTGTTAGTTTCACAGAGAAATCGACAACAAATTATTTTTCATAAATCATATGTTGCCGACATATCGGCGCAAAAGAATCAAAAGAGATCAGTTGAAAATTGATTTCGGTTGATTCGGAATGCCTCGCCTTTCATTACTTATACGCATACCTGGAGCTCATTTTATACAAATTAATATAAATTCACTGTGCACACTGCCCGTTATCTCCCCAACGACCTACTCAGCGCAACTGGCAATCGGGCTCGCGCGACACGTCTCTTATGCCCGCCGATATCGATAAGCCAACACTTCGTTGAACGAATGTACCGAATATTCATTTAAATTCGCACGAATAGATTTCGGGAGGATGATGCTTATCAAATTTTGTGATGCGCGGGTCGAAGTCCGGTGATTCATGCAACGTATAGACTTTAACCCAGCTATGCTGCAAAGCACTTCGCGATAAAGCGGGTATGATGAAGAGAGAGTCCCTGGAGAGCGATTCTGTTCCCACCACGTCAACAATTGTTAGAAATAGCGAAATCGCTTAAAGATCTCCGACAGTCGACGCGCCAATACAAGGCATGCGGGAGTTAGCGGCGGTGAACGGGAGTGAGTCAGTGGGGAGACACACTCGCGTAGCACGAGGGGGAAACGGTAACGCGATGAGTACAATATCGCTCACATGGTGGAAGACTTTCTAAGAAAAACTATGAAATCAATGCCAGATTCGGAATATTATTTTTACTTTTGTTGAAGTATCCCGTACAATTCATGTTACTGTACATATTACTTTTTGCACACTTTCATCGTAGAAAACTATAGTTTTTATACAACAAAAAAATCCATTAATCGGTTGGCAGATAATTTTCGATGATTGGATGCTTTGTTCTATGTTGCTTTGTCCGTGTTGAGGATGTTTCGGCCATACAGTTTGGTGAAGTTGGTTGTGCAGACAGACATTACATTCACATGTTTCTCCATTATGAAAATGTTTTCGACAAATTTCTATGGACAATCCGAGAAGATCACGAAAATTTTGAGCTTGTCGAATCCGAACCTGATGGTACGTAAGTATATGCTCAATACTGCTACATCTGGAGTCCGTTGTCGTAACCAATTATGAGCTCATGCGCAGCTTCTCTAGTGATTTGCATTCTTATAGAGGTGGAAGAAATTCGAAAAATTCGATTGTTCAACCGGGAAATATTTGAGTCTTAGGCTTGGATTTTGAGTTTCAAATACAATTCGGACCTGTTTCTCACACGGACAACCAAAACTATGCGGTATGGCCGAGACTTCATTCGTACGGTTCAGATTCACGAAGCAAGAAACCTCGACGATTCAAAGCGCTTACAATTCTGTAAGAGGGTAACATCTATATGAGAATCGGTTACATTGCGAAGGTCACTAATTTCTACAGCATCGACCAAATCATGAATGGATGAAACCAATGTGTTTACCTTTTTATAGCATTGCACAAAACGAGCATGTCGCTTATCTCCTCCAATTTGACGGAATATGTAAATGTAGTCAGTTCCGTACAGTGGTGAAATAGCTCTTCAATTGATGATTTCAATTTGAAGAAATCGTACCATTCAATGCCAACGTTCACACCGACTGCCCTGAGGTTTGGATTATTCGAAAGGGTGGTCAATAACTCAGGTAATTGATCGAACGTGTGAGTGTTAAATGTAAATTTTTGTAAATTACGACAGTGTCTCAGCATTTTGAACAGCTGATTTGCATAACACACAGAGTCCGACGATAATGGTCTGAATTGAAATTCTTCTAGTTTCAAACATTTTTTCCCAATTTCTATTAGAAACTTTCCATTTTCTACTGGAAGATTAACCAAACGAATGACTGTAAGATTTTTCCACAGTGATATGAGAGACATCGCCCGTGTGTCCCACAATCTTTCGCCATGCCCAAATCTGGAACCAAATAACAGTTTATCAAGTTTACAGAAAATTGCATTCATTAGCTATTATTCCAATCCAATAAACTCGTCATGCAATTATTACAAATGAGGATTTGAAATCACGATTTTCAAACAATTCTCGTTAGTATATTCAGATTAACGATCTGAGTTTCTCTCACATGATGTCAGCGTCGATGGTGAGATATTTCACATGCGGTGTATTTTCTACGAGCATTTTGAACGAAGAATCTCGATTCCTTGGATTATCGTATTCCTCCGGTGCAGAGTCACCTTTGCGTCTCAGGCGTCTCCTGAAGTTCTTCTTGCGGTTGAAATAGGAGTACCAAGGTGTCAACACTGGCAAGTAGAAGGGACCATCAACATCTACCACAAATCGCAATGATGTGAAGAACTCATCAATTTTTTCATTTCGTCAGAAAAATTCATACAATACGTCTGGATAAAATTTATTTTTTTCTCTGAAAAATTGTGAAGTTTGCAAGCTACTACTAGTTCTGAAAACTAAAATACGGCGAGGATCAAACATTTTCCGTCAAGCTAGATAAATTTATTATGATAGAATACGGAAAGATACAGGGGAAGATTCATAGAAATTGTAGGTATAACACAACAATTTTCACATCGTTTGAAACAAACAATGAATTCTTACAACAAATTATGAGATTGCATACGATCGACTTCGACGGTTCCTAACGAAATAACGAACTCTCACGATAAATTATTCGGAAATACAATTGAAAATCCAGTACAATTCTGGTCCAATAATTTTCTGCTGTGAGCGTACAGACGCTAGGATTTCATACAGACTGTATACTGTACAGGTAGTACGTGAATTGAGCGTCAAAAATACGAAGATCTGATACGTTTATCGATTTCTCAACATGTAAATCTTAATAAGAATAATGATATTGATCATGATTGAAATAGTGCAAACTTACGGAAATCGGTGAGTATGTTCTTGAAAACAATTTCAGTCAGATGCGGAAAAGCTGAGGCGACCAAGTGTGCGTCACAATGTGAATCTATGGAATGCTTGAAGTGTAAATAAGAAATCGGATGTGCAGGGTCCTTCAGCAGTCGCTGAAACAATTGTACACTCGCATTTGGCTTGATAGAAGACACGAGTGAAGCTACATGTTTCGGTTATTTTTTTTTGTGAGCTTATTTTTCACTTGTTCATGGAAGCCATAGAAACAGTTTCTAGCAGTTTACAGATAAACGTCACTGAAGGAGCCTGATAGATTAGACTTCCGTGACTCGCTACCTTTATTTGTACTTATGATTCTACCTTCGCGTCGTCGACCCTCAAGAGACATGCCTGCTCTGTCAAATGCAGAGCAGGGACGAGGGAACAGAAATTTTCTGGTACATTTTCGTGGGTGATGGCGATCGCTTCTTTCAACAAATATTCCGGAACCAGGAGCCAGCCAACTCTCTTGTCATGTTTGTAACAGTGTAACACAGATTCGTCACAGCGTGACAAATTGCTTCCCCACAGTTCCTCGCAAACTATTACGTTTTTTTCTGGAAGACAACCACTTCAGCGATTCAATCAAATTATTTCCGAATATGCTGATTCAGTGTATTTGTCTAGCACGTTAATCCCATCAGAGTCCATAGAATTGATGTATGGAAATATACCTACCGAGGTAGAAGCCGCTTCGATAATGAGAAACATCCTTGACACCGAATTCTGTCCATTCCTGAGCATCGGGAAGCATAGAAATGACAAATCGCTTCATAATGTCAGCGATAATGCCACAGGCATGAACTTGAACAACCTTCAAATTTTTAAGTGTTTCAAATGTCGGAGTCCATGACAGGTCAGAAAACTTGCTACATGTCGTACGACAGCTTAAGTCGATGTACAGCTCCTCGAGCTCATGGCAGAACTGTATGACCGCAAGAAAATTTTCTGTGCAGGCGTGGAATTTGTTCGCCGACAAATACCTGAGCTTACTAAATGGTTTTGCTATACAAGCACGGCAGATGGAAACGCTATCTTTTGCCGATCGCGGCCAATCTAGGGAGAGTCTTTCAACATTTACCAAAGGCTCTAAAAAGTTCCCCAATTGTTCGATGTCTTGGAATTCTATTCCGTGTATGTTTACATCAACCAGGTTTATCGACTCACCGATCAAATTTTTCAACATTTCTACTGACTTCAAGCAGGCAACATTTTGAAAATTCACTCGCACTAACCGCTGGCGTGCGATTTCATTGGGAAAATATTCTTGTATGTCCGTCACCGACCAATGTTGCTCTTCTTCTGATTGTGAGAAGTCCAAATCTCTACGATCACATAAACATGGAATTCAGATCCCGAGCTACGAGTGTAGATCCATACATGGGGTATTTCACGTCAAGCGTTGCCACGCGGGTTAAAATTTCAGGCATTATGGCAAACTGCAGCACCATTAAATCACGATTCGTAAAATGACACGTTTTTCGTGATGCGAAGGACCGCTAAACTACGAGAAATCATATTTCTTCTCTGTTGAATACTTCATGAATTATGTCCTACCTATTCTCCACCACTCTTTTTAATCGCGTTATACCGTCAGGAGGATGTTTTCGCAGATTGCGTTAGTCCGCGCAATTAGGTTTCGCTAATCGCTGCACCCGCTTCCGGCTCGTGCGCAAACCACACTCATATTCGTGTAAATGGAGCACCCTTCTTCGGCTCGTGATGGTAACCTCACGCTTGTCGAAAACAACCTACTTTTCGTACTTGTAATACAGTATACTATTTTTATACTACTCACAAAAAATAGAAGTTGTTGAAATCCGTCAGATGAATACATAACCATTGTCAATACCACAAATTGAGAAAAATTCTCATAATAGGCAGAAAGTTGGTGGAAATTTCGGTTGAAACACTCAACTAGTTACAATTGCAGGAGCATAAGAGAAGATACGGAGAATTGGACAAAAACAATTGAGAATATTACGAATCCTCGTAATGCGGAGACATTTTATAGTTTTTTCTCAGGTATGCCCGCTTGCCGAGGAATTCCCCGCACAATGGAAATGATGTAGTATGTTCTTCATCTTCTTCCTTCGACCGACTATTGTATCTATACTTACTTATCTATACGTACCTCAATACTCTCCCACATCCAAATACGATACTCTTGAATCTCGTGCACGAATTACCCAAAGATAAGCAATCTTTCATATTTAAACGTGAAATGATTTCGATTAAAACATCGTCATCGTAATCAAGAATCTGGCGTCTTCTAGAAAAAATGTCACGTTAATGGATAACATTTTTGGCAAATAAACGACCAATGTAAGTAGATGACGATATTATTTCTTCCAGTATGGGGCATTCCACGCCGACAGTAAATCACGAACCCTGCACTCCTAAGTGATGAATATCGGAATGTGGGAGACCGCGAAGGCATAGATAATACAAAATGTGATTTGGAAAAGTGATACAGCTCGAAGATTTCATTGTTCATTGGCTAGTCTGAACTTTTCATAGTGTTTACCGGCGCATTGACAAAGATGACTACACGGTGTCTTGGGGATATTGGCTGGTATCAATATTTGTTGAATAGCAAAAACCAGGATACCAAATATGAAATATCTACGCAATATAAAAATGAATATTACTCTACAATTCACGCATAACAATTGATTTATAGCTATTACAATTCAATATATTAGGATATAAGATAACATCTCAAATTTTACATTATAAATTAATTACGTAGAGTTGTAATTATAGAATTTTACATACTTCAATTATTATAATTTCATGAATTGTTAACGAATTTAATAACTCTGGGAAATATAAAATTTGTGGCAAACGTAATAACATTTCAGATGACTGGAACAGTATACAGGGTGATCTATGTCCAGGTCATGTCCTCCATAGTTACAGATGACCTGGTCATTTAACCGTACACCTTGGTCAATTTAGTCTAGAAACCTACACCATGCTTGATTTGGTCACCCGACTGTGGTCGTGCGACATGCACGATATTACCGCGCGACGAAGTCGCTTCTGTGCAGACGCACCTTTACGTGACGTAGAGCATGCAGACTTCGGTTACGAAAATACCAAAACGGATCAGTTGAGAAGTGATTCCGGTTAACTTGAAATGCCCCGTTATATATTACTTATACACCAGTTACACACATACCTGGAACACATTTTATAAAAACTATTCTAATTTCACCATGCGCGATGTGGCTACTCGCCTACGTCTTACTCAGCGTGACTCACGCGACTGACAATCAGGTTTGTCCGAATAATAATCGCGTCACTGGGACCATAGATATAATGTATGTACTAGATTGGACACGATGGCGCCGAAAGTTAGTATCGGGATATGAATGCAGGGGCGTCCATCGAAAAAATGTTTTCCGCCGATTTCACTCCAGCACCCGTTTTTACCGACAGAATAGTCTTTAGGCAAACGACTGCACAACATATCGATAATCACGAAATTTTAATTGACCGCCTATCGACACTGAATCCTATGATTTTTAGCTTAGACCAGCTGGTTGGGCTGCGATCACGGTCTACACATAGGTCCGAAACTCCCATGGTGGGGGTAAAGCTTTTAAAGTGAGCAAAAAATTCGCCTAAGCTCGCCACCGGTGAATTTTTTAAGTACATTTTTGGTCAAATACTGATCAAAAGTATTAGTAATAACTAATTCGCTGATACGTACTATATTAGTAATTTAATATGCCAACAGAAGTATATGGTTTAGGGTGTTTCAAGCTAACAAAATTTTTTATTTTCGAACGGGACACACTCGAGATGGTTAAGATCATCATTTTTTTTTCAATCCTGAAAGTTTCAGACTTCAATCTCAATTGATTTTTGCGATCAATACTAAATAAATAGAAAATATAAAACAATTGCTTTCTCTGGATCGATTTGACCGATTTGTTCGGCAAATGTTATTGAGAGAGTCGAGAGCTTTGACAGGCACTAAAGACAGATTTTTAGCTTTCTTAATTTCACGATTCAAAAGATTGTTGTTAGGGTAATAGTTTTTGTTTTTTTTTTGTTTGCTGTGATATACTTTTCGAGCAAAATTATGAAACTATTATTTTTACATTCCTTATAGATTCCTAAATAACTTTAATGTTTTTCAAATTTCGTTACGGTATGCCGTAGTTCAAAAATATTTTTTTATTTTCTTAGTACCGTTATGGAAATTTTGTATCAATCTTGATTTAATTCGCCGTTCCTTTGTTACGACGGTCGCACTGCCATCTTTCCCGCACCTAGAAGGCGGCAGCTTACATACGCCACGGTATTCAGTCGTTGATTCAGTACAGGCGTAAGCAAACTGACAACGTGACGGAAGAATTTTATTTCAGTCAACGACAAGGTAACCAACAGAGGCGCCACCTATTTGAATCAGGCGGTCTAAGCGTTGAGTGTAGAAGGTCTAAGTCTGGCTAAGTATTCATTAGCATCCAGGCTTCCCTCACAAGCAGGACGTCACCACCTGCCAAAGCAAATTTTTCTTCAAGTATTGATAACAACAAAAAAGGGGTGAGAAATGTTGCAGACGCTTCGTGAACGGTCAAAGAAGCGAAAACAATTATTAGCTCAAACGGTAATGATGCGAAAATTTCAGGACGTAGTCCTGTTAACATGAATTGATGCATTCCTCCATGAATTGCGAGGTTATGTTTTATGTAAACATTCACAATTTTTCCATTAATTTATTGTTATTTCTAGCTCGGTGTGTCGAGCGTAGGAGAACTCAGACAAGTCTTAGGAACAGATATTGACGAATTGCAAAATAAAAGAGAAAAAATTTCATCGAAATCGGATGATGAATCTAAGGAACAGAAAGACGATGCTGTATCCGCTAATGAAATCGTTTACAAAGATTCTTCCACTTTTCTCAAGGTTCAATTTAGGATTAAGTTATCCAAATTTTCGTACTAGTTTCATTATACTTTTATCATGTTTGTGGAATTCCATGATACATGTATACAATGAAATTAAATGTTCTTTTCCTTTCATTTTGACAGGGTACACAGTCGTCTAATCCACACAATGATTACTGTCAACATTTCATCGACACTGGCCAACGACCCCAGAATTTCATACGAGATGTTGGTTTAGCGGATCGATTTGAAGAATATCCAAAATTGCGTGAATTAATCAAACTCAAAGATGACCTGATTTCAGAGACTGCGACTCCTCCTATGTACCTGAAGACGGATTTATTGTCTTACAATCTAAAAGAACTTAATTGTAAATTTGATGTTATTCTTATCGAACCACCTTTAGAAGAATATCAGAGAACATGCGGAGCTACAAATGTGCAACTTTGGAATTGGGATCAGGTTCGGTCCTCTGATTACTTATTATTATTTAATGAGGTTTCTATTAAGATTAACATCAGGGTTAAAAAATTTTGGTAACCATGAGGAAATTGGCCTAGAATTATTTCAGGGTCTTAAAAATCCTGGAAATTTATCACCAGCCATGAATTTTATGAACATATTTAGGCATATAATTTGAAAATCTATTCATCAAAGGATTTAAATATATACCAGAGCCTGAAAATTCTGGGAATGACCTAAATTTGTTTTAGTTTGGTATTCAAACTAGCCTGACATTATTTGATTCAGATCCTCCAATTTTAATCAGCATTTGATTGGTAATCAATTTCTCAAGACATTTTACCTTTGTCTAACTAATTGCGATTTAATTTTTTCAGATAATGGAGTTGGACATAGGAGAAGTAGCTGCAAGCCGTAGTTTTGTATTTTTATGGTGCGGTAGCAGTGACGGATTAGACATGGGTAGATTTTGTCTCCGAAAATGGGGATTTAGGAGATGCGAGGATATATGTTGGATACGTACGAACATAAACAATCCTGGCCATAGTAAAAATTTAGACACCAAAGCAGTTTTGCAACGGACGAAAGAACACTGTCTAATGGGGATTAAAGGGACCGTAAGAAGGTCTACCGACGGAGATTTTATCCACGCAAATGTAGATATTGATTTAATTATCTCTGAGGAACCTGAATACGGATCGATTGAGAAACCTGTTGAAATTTTTCACATTATCGAACACTTTTGCCTTGGCAGAAGACGGTAGATTTTTTTTCAATTTGCAATATTGAAAATCTTTCAAAGTTTCACCACATTTCTAACAAATATCGATTCAATAAATTCGATTCCTTCTCTCACAGATTACATTTATTTGGACGTGATAGTACAATAAGACCGGGCTGGCTTACCGTTGGTCCCGAATTAACGAACACAAATTTCAACACCGATCTTCATGCGAGTTATTTCGCAAGTGGTCAAATAACTACCGGATGTACTGAAAGAATAGAGGCGTTGAGGCCAAAGTCTCCGCCCCCTAAAGGAAAGGTGTCTGGCAGAGGGAGGGGTGGTTTTAATCGTGGTAGAGGAAGAGGGAGATAATCTTTAGCAGGATTATAGTTTTACCTTTTTTAATTACACTTAGCACTTATACTCTATAATATTATGTATTAGATGAGAGTTAGGTTTTAGTGTAATTTATTAACGACTGGCTTACAGGAAGTAAAAAAGTAATATTTTTAATCATTGACTTTAGTTACTTGTTAAAGTTAATTGTAATTAATCTCATGTCTGTTGTCCTATTATGTAATTATTTACAATTTGAAACTGACTCTTCTACATGTTATTCAATTGATAAAATGTAATTCTAATTTCAAACTGTGTATTATTTGTTTTTGCTATTCTGATACAGCTGTGTTCCACAAAAAAAAATAAAAAAAACAATTTGAAGAGTTTGAAGAGCACATTCTTCTAAACCTTCCCAAGATACCCAGATCTTGTAAAGTTTTCTTCATCGCTAGACAACCTGTTGCTTGATTTGCGGATTTTGTAGCTTCGCTCTTGATTTCAAATCCCACTGACTCAGAGTTATCGAGAATCAATGACAGTCGATAGCTGTGAAGAACGATAGCGGCGACGATGGCTTTTAGAATTATTGAAAGCAGATGTATTTTTATTTCTGTTGACATTGGAAATATAATCAGTAGAATAGATATTCTATAAAATGATAAGACAGAAAATTGCTGATCAAAGTTTGTTTATTTTATTTAAAGATGTAGAGGTAAAAATTTAAATATAAAATCCTCTATTGTTAGATCATATGTATAACACTAGAAATGCATGATTACAATGGAAACCAAAGGCCTGATAGAGTGAACACAATAATAGATTCCAATATGTAACACGAATAGAACTAGATAGTTACACTAGACACCAGATGAGAATCATATTGTATGATGTTTTTTGGTGAAGATTTGCGGAATACGTAGTAGCATTTCCATTGGTATCGTACATTTTTACAGTAAACTCATTTGTTATATAGGTATGTATGTTCTGCAAATGTGCATCGACCGCTCTCTACACCGTTTCAGTAACATTACCAATATCAAAATATTAATCTATGAAGGAATGAAAATTAACAAGTTATTTTTCAAAGAAAAGCAGAGAAACAAAATTATATTATGTATGAATCTATACCCACATAATTTTCAACACATGAAAGAATACTACAAGATATTATTACTGAAATTAGTAAAAAAAATCTTCCGATACCTTTATAGCTATGTGTAATTTTAACGTGTTATTTAAATAAAGCTGAATTAGCATTGGAATATGTTTTTTGCTTGTGCAATTTTGTTTGCTTCTTTTTTTTCATAGGATAAGTAAAACAAACTACACGATATTTATATCTCTACAGGAGAAAAGTACTTTTCATCTTTTTTTGTTTTTCATTTTTATTTTAGTCTATGTGAGATCAAGTCAACTTCTTTGTACTCTATAGGTTGAATTGAACAATATACGGTAATATGTATGAAAATAGGTAATTCACATAGGTGTAACAGGTATATAAAAATACTTGATTCACAGCTCTGATCTGTTATATAACATATGGATTTACAAATGATTACTTTGGGAACACAATCCGACAATATCAGAAAACTTTTTTTTTTTGCTTTTATTTCATATAATCGAAGAAATTATCATCATCACCAGGATTACCAAACGTATCATACAGCTCCCTTTTGAATTTTCGAGGTTCCTAATCCCATGCAATTCATAATTCTTAAGAATTTCTTTGACACACATGAGTAAATCCACAATGAAATATAATTCCATCATATTCGAATTTGAATGTAAGTTAATTAATTTACATTGATGAAAGATGAAAGAAACAAAGGAAATACAGTATAACGAATCATTTTCATAGATCTAATCTATAGATGCTAGACTGAGTTTAGGCAATTCATCTGACCACTGAGGTATAGTTTTTCAATTTGTAATCAAATTTTGAAGAACACGTATGCAGATCGAACTGTGATAATTTCAATTTGTACTAAGATAATCATTATAAAGTAAGACGAAACTTATCCTTGAATAACGATTATTGTTGGCATCATAAATTTAGATGTAACAAAAACGCGTTGTTTGATTATCAGCAAAATTTCGGCTTACTTCATCAGAGAGTTAAAAATTATATTAGTCACTAAGTATATCGAATTTAATTATTACTCATAAACCGCTGAGTCAATAAAGAAACATCATTGTTTATTATTATGACAAAAAAGTGATAAAAAAAAAAACAGAAAAAATTAAATAAATTAAATATTTAAACATGCTTGGTATATATTTGATACATACTCTTCATGTATTCAATGTTCGAACAGGTAGCGCAATTGTGCATATTTCATTGTAACTATACATACACGTAACATAACTATATCTTTGTATGTGGTGAATACATCGTTCGGACTCATTATATATATATATATATGATAGTGAATACATCGGACTAGCCGAACCAGAGTTGCAATTAAAAAAAAAATAAAATAAAAAAAAATTTCAAAGACTGCCTCTTTCTGTTCTTTCCAGCCTTTCTAAGGTTAGTGAGCTTCCACAAAGGAGAATGCTCTCCTTGGGGGAAAAAGGACAATAAGTAAACGCACGGAAATTGCACCTCTGGTTCGGCTAGTCCGATGTATTCACTATTATATATACAACTATATCTTTTCTCAGGATGAAAATTATCTAAACTATGAATAAAGTTTATTGCAAAGTAAGAATCAACTAATTTTCTAAGGCTATCGTTGAAGATCTTTGCCTTGGCATTAGAATACATGAAATAAAATTGGAAGCTCCTATGTTGTTTGATAAATTCACTTATTGGTAGATCATACGTTCATTGTCTGTGCTAAAAGTGGTGAAAGCTTTTACGAGTACTGCCAATGCAGAGTAGACAGCGAATTTCAGTTTGCATATTTGATTTGAACTAACACGTGCGTGTGGATACGTATATGAAATTCGTTGGATCTCCGCAATTGCGCGAATTGAATTATATTGAAAGAAATTACTGATGAACCTACATCAACATCACAAAACTGAATCCATGAAGCAATCGTAACCATTTTGTGCCGTCTGTGAATCACGTGTAAGGAAAAGTTGATCATTGAAGAAAAAGAAATTCATTGATTCGATTTTGCAACTATAAATAATAACACCATCAACCTCCGACATGGCAGAGGAGATAGTCGAAAGCGTCAGCAGCTCAAACACACCAGTGTCCGTGTCATTCTCGGATAATTCATTTACTGAAAATGTGCCAGAGAAAATTGACGTAAAGGAATATCTGAAATTTGATATCAACGGAGAAACGAAAATTGTTTCTTCGTTCCAAAATGCAGCGAAATTGCGCAAGTGGATGCAAGTGGTCGAACACCATGAAACGCGCCTCTCAAACGTGATGGAGAAAACACGAGGAATGAAAGATCAGACGGTAAGACAGACCATACATGATGTCAGAAAACATGTGTACGATCTACCGATCCCTAAAATCGAAGAAAAGTCCAAGATAGACATTTGAAGATCTGTACGGTAGTATTGATAACGCGACAGACGGCATATGGGTCACCAACAACACACAAAATAGAGACCTTCAATCGATATTGAAGCAACTCGGCACAACAAGAATCGCTGCAACCAGGAGATACAGGTTAAACAATCAGCAAACTGAGAGCCTCATATGGATGATGTTTTCATCCCGGCCCGACGTTAGAGCTAAGGCAAAAGTTGGATTTAACATCTAAACCGGATAATGGCGTTCTAAAGGGCATCACCAAAGATCCTGGCTTAGTACTTGAGATTATATGCGCAAAAGCGCTGTTGACTCAGGAGGAAATACTTTCCTTAGTATTTCCAAAGCAAGACAGATCTGATGATCGCGCATGCCTATACCGCGAGACAGCTATGAGCATCAGCGTCGTGATATATCACGCGAGATGCCCTGTCATCAACTGGATGACAAAATCCGCTCGTTTTTAGTACGATGAAGTCGAACAATACATAAGAGCAAAGAATATGATCTACTTGAACCCTGACAAAAGGGGACGAATCAACGAAATATTGCGGTTACACGCAATGTTAAATCGCGAAATATATATCATTATGTACAAGTATAAATAATAACAATTGAAGAAAATAAAAAAAAAATGAAGAATTTGTAAATTGAAATAGTAAACTAGACAATAAAAGAAGAATAAGAACTGGATCCATTCGGAATTTGTTGCAAAGGTAATATGAGCTAGTGTTTAACATACCTAATACTCTAAAGCATGAACATTCAATATGTTCGTCGCGCCACTGGAAATATATCACATATTGTTGTCTAAATTTTTGTTATTGAATAAAAATGAAAATTATTAACAAACATTTATAATAATTATAATTTAATGAAATAGAACCAATAGGGAAGCTACATCTTCTGATGTAGGTATAGTATATGTAAATCGCATCTCCGCGCATCATTAGAAATCGGCGGTATCAAGATACGGGGGGGGGATTTATTAATTTTCTAACAGCATTATGCATTATGCAATGAGGGCGTTTCAATAATCTGGCATATTTCGAATATCTATAGACCTAATTCTACTCAATTTCATTGCTGTGAAAAATAAAAGTAGTAAAATTTCTTGGCATTTTTTCATGTGTTCTTTGAACGATAGCAAACAAGTTTGTGAAAACCGATTTTTTACTTCAGTCTATTATAAATGAAAGATCTAGTACTTCGATATCGTGGTGGACCACTTCAATGATTTGTGCCTTGATTCATATAAATAAATAAATAATATCGCTCGTGAGAGCCATAGTTTTTCATAACTTGGAAAGTGATATTGCTTCCTCTTTTCATGTCGTCTATTTGTTACCAAAACATCTAGAGGACACACTTGCCGCAATTATTATTTAGAAACCAAGAGATCCATCAATGCATGATGGACCTCATGGTCCTCTTATCTTTTGTTGAAGAATTAGTCAAATAGTAAAATTATACAACTGAAAAATCGATCTACACAAATATTATAAAAGTACAACTTTGAACGTTATTAAGTCTTATATCTTAATTTGTGGTTTAATGCTGCGACGTTTGCTTTTTCATAGCTGGAAAGGCTATGTGTATACTATAATACTATTATTACAATAGTATTCAACTCATCATACAATAACATGAAATGATAATATTCAAAGTCGCCAGAATAGAAAACAGGTGCTCTCAAACAAACTGAATAAAATTACATTGAATTTTTCTTACACGAAACATTTTTTTTCTACCCAATTTTATCATACGCGCATATACTTTTTAGCGCATAACGTGTAAGAGGGAAATTCCTGTGATATCAACAGAATTCCAAGATTTTTTGACCTAATTTTTTTCAATCGATTGAAATTCACTTGACGTGAAATATCCTTCAGTGAGGTGAGGCATATTTTCGTATCCACCTGGAATAAATTTTTTGGTATAAAATTATAAGACCATCAACTCTTGTCCCAAACTCAGCGTACTTAATGTTGAGAATCAATGTCTCTGGTTCTGTTTGGCACGAAAAGATATGCCAAAACACCGAATTAGCCGAATTATGAAATTTTAAAGATATGCCAAAGCACATTCAGAAGCCGAATTATGAAATTTTCTAAAACCATTCAGAGGTCCGAAAAAAATGTATTAGTGAAGTCCATTCCATCAGCTTTTGAATGGACAGTGGTACATGTCTCTATGGTAGACAGAACCAGAAATATTAATTCTTACCATTGCCCGTGCTCTTATTTTGAACCGAAATTGCAGGTCTCATAACTTTTGCAAAAATAATATTTCAGCGAGTAAAAAAACATTATTATATTGCATTTAGTTTATGTCAAATAAGCTTCAATGGATTGAAAAGTACTGGGTCAGCACTCGTCTGATTTGAAGAGGAATTGCTTATATTTATTGAATGTTTTTTTCCGCTCATCTGCCCGTGCAAGTAGATATTTCGTCTCTATAGAATGGGTGCAAAGTACCCCTAGAGCGAGTACGTATTAGTGGGCGGAAAAAGCTACGTTGTCCGCTCTACATAGACGAAATATCTCATTTTTTTCGCATATGCGAGGAAAAATATCATGTGTCACGGGCAGAAAGGCAATTATTCATCACTCCTGTGATTACCACTCTCACCTCGGCTAGTACGGATATCACACTCGCCTTCAGCTCGTGCTGCAAATTTCACACTCGTGGCAGGAATCGCCTACGTTCCGCCCTTGATACACAATATACTATTTTGGTTTATGCTTCAAGCAAGGCGTGTAGTGAAACGTGTTTACAAATGTAGAAGATCATGGGATGGAATGATGTATGAATTCTTATGCAATTAGTAGATCAAAATCTTGGAGAATTGATAGAATATATAAAAAATAACAACTAAGTGATCGACTTTATTCATTCTAGTCCCAGATTTTCTGTTTGCATTTCTTATCCTCACGTGAAATGAGAACGATAATTAGCATCTGAAACGTACCGCACATGAAACTATGGCATATATAGATAATTTCAATTTTTTTCAATAATATTAAAATAATGAACTTAACAATGCAATGTGGGCTTTGTACCGGTAAGTAGGAGAGCATGCATGCGTAACGAGTGTCAGGCAAGATGCGATGGTCGATCTGTCGATTGATTGATTGATCGATTGGTAGTCAAGCAGTTGTTGCGTTGCAGTCTGGGGTTGAACAATCGTACGTGAGGATTAAGCTCTGATTGGCCCGCCATCAGTCATGTCTCAAAGTCACAAGTACGTCGATTCCCCTGGAATGGAAACCCAGCGTCAGTCACAATTCAATTTTTTTTCTCTTTTCTCTATTTTCTCATCTTGTTGCATTTATTATAAATTTTTACTATTACAAACATCAACTATATTCCACTGAATAATAAATACCACAAATCATCCAAAAAGAAAAAGAAATTCGACCTATAGTTATGTTAGAATATTGCGTCTCAACAGAACAAACAAATTGGGAAAACTGAATTGTGATTTCAGGCATATCGTGTATAATATGTGTGGATGCTACGTAAAGTCATTAGATTGAATTTTTACCAAGATAATTTTCTTCGAATTGGCAATAAAAAATGTAAGCGTAAAAATTTACAAAATACAGCCAATTTTGGAGGCATAAAGAGGAAATAAACAAGCTAAATAATGTACAAAGACGAAGCATGAAATAGTACGATACAAAATTAAAACCCAACATCTGAAAAAATAAATAAATGAGCATTCACAACAAGCGGACACCATATTCTTTGTTTTAAACCAATGAAAGACAAAAGAATAATTAGTGAAATTAGAAAAAATAATATATCCATGCAGTATGATGTTTTAACTGTGATACCTCCTCCCATAGTGAGCATGAAAAGAAAATTAGGACAGAATACGAGGTGTGAAGAATCAATTATCACAATATTATTCATTTATTTATTCATTTATTTATTTTTATAGACAACTAGATTAATTCTTTTAAGGTATGATGAGAAAATGTTTATTATAAGGTCTATGCAGGAAAATGGACGTGTCCAAGGAATTATCCACCGTCTTTTATCCCCTTTATCTATTATTGTCTTACAGAGTAAATTTTCTTTCTATCTTTTTAAATCAAGTCTTACTTCAATGTATGAAAATCTCCTGATTGAATCGATTATATTAAACTAGCAGATCATTCCCAGGACGAAGCATCCAATGATACGCCGATAGTTCATTATTTCTTTAGTTCCAATGACTCTTGTGATTTTGTGCAAAATATCATTATACTTCAATTGACAATCATCTTCTCGTTGGTGAAGCCGTTGAATTGAAAGAGGGTCACATTACGCATTGTTTGTATATTTTTAATTTTTTTCATTGAAGAAATCGCCTCAAGCGAACTACAATTCGTTCGTTAAGTTTTCCAGAGTATTGTAACGCTCCGACCTATTGCAAGGGAAAAATGAACGCGAAGAAAGAATACTTTTCAAAATTTCATTGTACTGTTCAGTTTAGATGTGAAAAAGACTATATACATTACTAGACTTACCAACACATAGTTGATTGGCAATAGTCATATAAACTATTTCCTAATTCATGACATGAATAAATGAAAATTTTTAGATTTGAACCATCTTCAGATTTTATCATTTCTTTTCCCTATGAAAAAGCAATCCTCGTCAAACAATTTCATTACATATTTGCTAATATACGTTTATTATATATATGCAAGATTGTACTTTGCCAAGATATTTTATGTATTATTATATACAGCAAAATTTTATTATTTGAAATAATAAAGTTAGTGCTTTTTCTTTCATAGTTAAACTTATCTCTTTCAACAGTATAATTAATATGAGGTATAACAAATGTTGAAGCGTTTTATTAATCATATGTCCAACTGACGATTAGTAATCTTTGAAATAAGAGTTGATAATTACTAGTATCAAAGTATGCGTAATGAATATAGGTGTGATAAATCTTATTCCTATTACTATCAATTAGCCGTCCCATAATTTTGATATACGTCATTTTCATTAATTTAATTTCGCATGTTCATACTATAGTCGAAATATTCTTACACAGAGCTGAACATTCTCTCACATTCATGGTGTAAAATGTAGGGAAGGAATCTGCTTTCAATATACTATTATTAAACATTTCTTATATAAACCGCATAGTAACATTTATTTTTCAATAACCAATGCATATCAATTCATAATTTCATAAGAACCGTTTCAATTTCGAATTCTATCTCAACATTTAGGTACTTCAATGATAGAAATTCTTATGAACAATGAGTTTTACACCTCTAATTAATGACTATTTTTTAGTTGATTAGACCGTTCTTCGCGCAAGTGAAATATTTTCTTCAATTTTTAATTTTAGTATTGTGACAAAGTGAAGATCAGTCTGATCAAACTTTGGTGAATAGATTTGTCATTTTGTCATTAAATTGGTATGGTATCAGCGCATATGCAATCATTTTTTATCAAATAGGACCGCTCCATTGGAAAAAAATTCATGCTAGTGCCAAATGAAGTACCAATTGATGAAATGACGTTAAATTAATAAATGAGAATGATTAACCAATAATAGGCTTATAATGTAATAAAACTAGCTAAGAATCAATTCCCGTGCCTTGAGAGTTGAAATTTTGAAAAATGAATAAACAAAGTTGAATGTTTCCCCATTATCATTAAAGGGTATCGATTCTTAACAATTTTCCACAATAATTTATCAACAAATAAATAAACAGTCACCACCAGGTATCGAAAAGATTAATAATATTAAAAATTATTTTATCCTATTTTAATGAAACCTGCGATCCTAATTGGTAAATTGGTCAAGTATTGACATTATTTTATGAAATATTTTTACAAACATAGAAATTGTGTAAAAGGATGATGTTGAAAAGTTTTCAATATCACACTACATGTGGTCAAATTTTTGATGAACCGCTAAATGACAAAAGTGATCAAATATATGGTAGTATACATCATATAATGAACCTGAATAAAAGAATTTTCAAACCAACTAAAAAGGCAGAATATGCCCGAAAAATTTTTGCAACCGAATGGGGTACACAATGGTTAAGCTCGATATCGACCTGGTATTGCATGCTCTATACTCTACCTTACATTAAATACTTTTAAAAACTAATTAGAGCTGAATACACACTGAATTTATTTTATGACAAATTCATTAACATAAAATATCCTCAGGATTATTTCATCATTAGGAACCTGATCGATTCAACCTTCTAAATTGATCGAATCTCAAAACACCGTGAGTGAATTATTATTAGTAATTAGAGGGGGGACAATAATTAAGGTTTAGTTCGTCAAATAGGAATCAGTTGTTGATTCGAATTTCGGAAACTAGACGCAATATCCTTACATATTTGAACGGTTATTCCACATTGATTCTAATCCTTGTTGACAAATAATTGGTTCACATAAGCTTTTACAGTGAATATTCTCTGTACAGCATTTTGATGAAATGTGTAAATCCGGTGGATATTTAGCTCTGTGAACTAAGCAAATATTACATTACAAATCCCTCTTACACTCAGAATTTAAGGTAAATGGGTGTAAGTGAGATCAATATACGTCAAAATGAATTCTGAGCCAAGAGGCGAAAACAAAATAACGTTTCTCACTACATTTATTATTGACTTAATATTATTTATTCTTTATGAAAATATACTATTTTCTCCTTCTTTTTTTTTTTTAATGTACTTTTCGTTTCACTCTCTCCCATCTCTCCTATATAAAAATGTTTTATTTGTTGTAATGATGCTCACTTCGTTTAATCAAATTCTTGTGTTCCAAACAAGTTTCTCATCGATGTCTTAACTACGTAGTACAGTCTGCCAATGAGAGCATTTGGAAAATTAAAAGGAAGATAGATGAACGAATGATTGGAATTCAACAGCCTTTATGAACAAAAAGAAAAAAAGTAACTAATATATATATCAATACTCTTTGGTGACTCGGTGATTCTACAAGATCCATATTGATCTATGATTGACGAAATGTCAATCCACGATGTCGAGAAACTTTTGCTTTCTAAAATTTAGCGAGATATTTCCAAAAAATCTATATGAAAAGTCAGTTGAGTCCGTGATAGATAATATCCATCACCGAATAAAAAGTTCCAATATATTTAAAAACTGTTAAATCCTTATGACAGAGATCGACGTTCTCCAGAATTTGTAATCCTTGTAAACACCATGAATTTAACTATGAAATATGAAATATATGAACTGTCTGGGTGTTTGATATTCTAAGATCCCGTGATTTCTCTCTACTTCTCTTCAAAGTTCGTAGTGGGTTCCGAATAGGGAAGGTAACCCATTGTAGAATTTCGAATTTTTAGTTGTAAATTATAATTCAAAAATGCTTCAATTCTCAATAACTTAGGCCACTTTCGATGAACATGAAGAACATGGCGATAACAAACGTTCTTCATGCATCTATGATTCTGTGGCTTTATTGGAATTGAACAATCTGCTCTCAGGCAATATTGAAGGCAGATTTTAATAGATAAGCTTGTCATAATCTACCACTTAACACTCTCCTACTTCAATATCAACTCTATTCACACCAGAATATAGAGTTGTGACGAGTATAAAATATACAATCACTGGCAATAGCTCATCAAGGTGTCCAGTAGCTCAGCGATTCTTGTTAATTCCAGGTTTTCCAGCATCAAATTTTAAAAACCTCCTCTATTGCCGAAATAAGTGAATTTTATTGGTGTAAATGGGATTGAATTGTCAAATATAATTTTTTCTCAATGCACCACGCAGTGCTGGAGTAAATATAATATCATCAAATTTTCTAGAGAAGTCGAACTGCACGTGAATTTTCTGTTTTCAGCAAGCTTTCCTGAGCGCTGGACCCTTGTAGTCATCTATGATAACACGTTTATTTTGATTTTGAAAACCCATAAGGCATGGGTTCGTTAATGAGTTAATGACTGTGCACCAGTTTTATTCAATGTTTCAAAACTCTTTTGTACAAAAACGCAGTAAATCTATGAATAAAAAATCTAGTATGTGGCATTGGATAAAACACGCGAGAAGCGTGTAAGCTTGTTCCTTTTTCACAGTATGCTATTCATAAAAAAATGGTAAGAATAGTTTATATTCATAAAGTTCAGCTGTAGAACACGATCGACGGATAGCCAAATAGGACGTCGTAAGCCGTTACGATATGACAACTCTCAGCGAAAATTATGATCGACAAAGGCAGTCAAATTCATTGTTCATTCGGTTGCTTGTCCCTACGCTACACACATTGATCTGTCGCATTATATTCATACTTGTTAACAGTACTGTAGCCTGAAGAAAATGCAGGAGGAGATGCAGAGCTCACAAAAGATCTATCATTCCTCCATCGGAGAGAAGACGATACCGTCCAACTCGTTGATCCAAATCCACTAGGGGCCAATAGACATACAGATCTCGATCATTTATTGAGCATATATTACCACAACGAATATTATGCCTAAAATTAGTATTGATGCTGAAAAAGTGCTGACTGTTTACAATTTATCTCTGAACATCTCTACTGCAGCTAAATGACAAAGTAGAGTTTATTAATGATAATTATTTGTTATTCGAAATTTCAATGACATGTATTTTCGCTTCTGTAATATAATGTCCAACACTTTTTCGCTTACATTCTTAAGCTAGACTTCAACTACGCAACTGCAATAGGTCAATAAAAACTGATTTCTTGATACAATGCAGAAGCATATAGCATGCGATACCGGCGTGCGATGAGAAGGCTACTTTTTGGTGAATGATTCGAATTTTCAAGTGCGTTTACGGTGACAGTATATGAATTTTTTAATATTTTTTTTTTGAATAGACCAGCTCGTTTCATCGACAGAATACTTCATACGTTATCGCCACTCAAATGTTTGAAAAGTGCCATTACAGCGCTTCATTCGAAACTTCATATCTCCGAAACTATCCATTGTATCAGGTTAATTCTTGCTGATTTTTTTTTCGTTAATGAATGTTCTTCAGGGAAAAAATACGAACTGGAAATGTTTCTTTTCTACATTTTTTACCAGCAATTGTTCTACTAATTTGGTCGTTTTGATAGCAGGACGACACGGAAAGTTGCGAAAAAATGTTCTCAAATACCCGAAATCTTCCTCTGCAGAAGAAAAAATAAAAGATTATGGAGACTTCAATAGTTCCAGATCCAGAAAATCAAAACATCTCGCCGCGCGAGCCTCTAGGCACTCTTGCTATTCCTACAAACGTGTACATCTACTCAGCGGAGTTATATCTTATACGAGGCTTAGCCTGTGCTGCTTACTTCTGTTGATTGTTATAAAGAAAACCATGTTAATTAGTCATCATACATACCATACTTTTTCAAATTTCTTTAATACTGGCGATATTTGTTCAACTACAGGTCATGGTGATTCATCTCTCATGTTTACTCTCAGAGAAAATATGGATATCACTTTCTCACGCATCCACGAAATGACACAGTGTAAATTTTCAGAATGCATTGGTAGATCCGACGGATTACAACAGAAATTTTTTGGCGTTACAATAACGATGAGTACTTCGTGGATGTATATACAATATCACTAAGCGTGTCTTCCGTAAGAATGTGAGAAATCGCGAATTTATGGGCCTTTTAATCGGTATCTGTCTCCCATCCGCACCAATAGTGTATTGCCTAGTGTACTCGACCAATTAGGTGTTAGTATTTAGAAAAATGACAATTCTGAAATTTTTATGGCTAAACTCAAAGTGATAATCGGTTTTTTTGAGAGCGTCTGAAATTACGCAGGAAAATGATTCACACAAAGCGATTCCCGGAATATTGTTTACCACAAAAACAAAAGATGATCCCTTGATTCAGGTAATACGCTGTAACCCTCAAATTCAAGACGTCTGTCACCCTGGTGTATCTAAAATCTCTCTCAATTTACAGGAACACCTGTACTGTGAGGAATTTAAATTACTTAATCCAAGATTTTTATTCGTATCTCATATTTTCTATGATATTTTCTCCGAAAGCCAACACAAGGATGTGAATATTAAATAACCATGACCTGTAATTTAAAAAACATTGCCGGTATTAAGGAAAGTTGAGAAGGTATGGTACATAATAATCAACAAAGGCACGTACCGCAAGCCGAACTATAAGATTTAACTATTTAACTCCGCTGAGTAGGTCTACGCACTTGTAGGAATAATGCAAGCGTCCATAGAGTCGCAAGGCATTATGTGGAGAGATGTTTTGATTTTTTACTCTGGAACTATTGAGGTTTCCATAAACCTTTTTTTGTTGTTCTGAAGAGGGCGACTTAAGACACTCAAAAACCTTTTTTTCGTAATTATCTGTCTAGTCCCGCGATAGGAGCGACAAAATTAGTAAAACAATTACCGATGAAAAGTGTGAAAGAAGAGAAATTTTCAATTCATATTTTTTCTTTCATGAAGGTACATTCATTACCAAGAAAATGCCGCGAGAATCAACCTGATCCCATGAATAGTTTCGGAGATATGAATTTTCAAATGGAGCGCTCTAGCGGCACTTCACAAAAATTCAAGTGGCGATAACTGCATCGTTTTAGAAAATTATTGAAAACGCTTTGTTGGAACATTGTTTCTTCCGTAATACTGAGAATACGTGGATTTGCGCAAAGGTCCGTGACATCACGGTTTTTTTTTCTGATTGGTCTAATGCGGAATGCCTCATACCTAGATTGTTCAGGGTGTCCGGCTTAATATCAATACGAAATTCCATGAGAAATCCAGGTTTTCCCGACAAAAATTTCCATTTTTCAAGATCCACTACGAGTACATGATAACACAAAAACAAGATCACAGATTTAAAAATGGGCAAAAAACTAATAATTTTTTTTTTCTGATTCGATTACCACTCTGCATTTTCGGAGGTATACCACATAGCAGGTGCCGCGGTATCCCTAAATTCGAGCCTCGAAAACACATGAGGGATGGTTACCATACGGATCTTTCAAAACTTCACCGAATTTCAATACACAAAGGCGGAAATTTTGAAAAATTCCAGACAGTAAACAAGATTCCCTGAGATTTCTAGGTTTCTCCCAGGTACCATTAGATTCTTTGAGATTTCCATGATTTCAGAATTTCCATGAGCACTGGACACCTCAAGCATTAACGTGATGAAACAGGCTGTATTATGCGGCCTAACCAATTGTCTGAGAGAATTAAATTTGTTTTCCCGATTGAAATTAACGAAAAGTTTAATATATAAAAATAAATATATATATATATATACGTATAATAATATAATATGTATAATAAATACATAAAAATAGATATATATATATTTCTTTCACTCTCACTGCGCTAACGGAACGAGACACAGTCCATATAGAAAATATAGGATAACATCCTACATTTTCAATCTGTCACCAAAAACACTGATGCATGATAACAGAATAATTGAATAATTTTCAAAACCTACATAGTATAATGTGATGATATATGTAATTAAATACGAAATTTAAATAATAAAATCGTGATGCAATTAAGAATATTCATATTCTACATAATGCTATACCTACTATAAAAATCATAGAGACTAATTAAAAGAGGACCCATACGGACGAATATCCAGTGGACGTCCGCAGGACTTCCCTAAGGGATCAAATATCTAATTGGTGTCCTATGGACGTCTAATGGATATTATGATTCGTCTTGGGAGTGAAATAATAATTAGAAAAATGTAAGAAAAAAAAAAAAGAAAAAGAAAATGGAAGATTGTGCCATTATGTAATTACATAATATATAATCTTATCGCCGTGAAAGTATCAATAATTACAGAAGTACGCAATAGTAATAGCAATAGCATTAGCAGTATGTTTGAAAATCATTACCACAATAATGATAATCAGTATAATAATATCACAATATAATCATTATTGTATCTAGATTCTGTATGATTGTGTCGATATGGCAATCTTGAAATTTGTTTGTATTTATAGTTTAACGGCATGCAACAATATGAAGAATAAAGTAATAATAATAATAATAATAATAATAATAATAATAATAATAATAATAATAATAATAATAATAATAATAATAATAATAATAATAATAATAATAATAATAATAATAATAATAATAATAATAATAATAATAATAATAATAATAATAATAATCAAACAGAATTAAATTATGAGAATGAAATTAATACAGTAGAGCGTCGATATTCATTTTTAGGACATATAGTATATACACTATTATAGATGATTTAGATAGCTTAATTGTGGGAAAACCATTCGATTTAGTCACAAAGGAGCATGAGAAATATTTGAAAATACATTATAACACATGGTACTCGAACAAAAAGAAGAATAGAGAATTTGAAAATTTACTTCATCGAGAAATGAATTTGTTTATATTTCGATGAATCAAAGTGTCAGGTAGTGATTACATTCGGCTTCATGTATGTTAAATATGAAACAACAAATCGGGTGTTTAATTAATTAATTCACGAAGAAAAAAATTGTTGAATCATTTGCAATTCATGTAACTGGAATAATCTGTAGTAATAACTATACTGCAAATATATCTCGTGAATTTTCGAAAGATAATCCATGGTCGATGGTTTCATCTTGAAATAGAATATTTAAATACAAAAAAAAAGGGCACAGAAAGAGTAGTTCATTCCATGCAACCACAAAAAATGAGTGCGATTTAATAATAAACAGAATTAGAATATCAATACTCTACAAAATATATTTTTTCTTTTTTTTTTTTTTTTTTTTTTATTCTATACAAATTTAAGGATCAAATCAATTGTTATCAATACATCAATAGTAATCAACTAGTGCCTACTTATATACAAAATTCATATACTTGAGCTTCAGCAATGTGAAACTAGTTTCACAGATCCGATTGTAAACAATTTTCAGAATATATGCGAGCTTTGTTGCTCTGCTGGTTCAATCACACATTTTCACCGACCAGAAATAATTATTTAATCACAATGGCATATCCTTCATTCCTTATACATTGTATTCAAAATTTGATCTTGAGATTAATGCTCATTTAAAAGAAAAAAAATTTCTTTATATTATTCCTATTAATTTTTGCTATAAATCTCCAATGCGTCTTCCAATGAAACATTGACACATTGATATTACATCATGGATTTAGTTTAGTTCACTAGCGATAAAAAACTAAAGCTCACCCCTTGAAAAATATTCGTTAGGATGAGTATTACATATACAATTCGATGTGAATAAATAATAATACTAATAATAATAACCATGCAGGTTGTCTTCTTTCAATGAATAAAACAATTATTATTTCTTTCGGCATATGCTTTCAGTTTTATATGACCACTCAGGTAAAACGGAAAAAATATACCATATTCTCTATTTATGTAATATGTTTTTCATGTAGAATGCATGAAAATTCATAAACATAAAGGCGTAGTTACGGTAGCTTTGTTTCTATCGCACTATTTTTTTCTTGACATGATACGACATCAATCTTTCGATAAATAGAATTCGATGAATATATTCCATAAGATTTCGGAAATATAACTTGAAAATAACAGCAGTAACTTTAACATGTTCCTTCTTCGACGCGAACATTCCCTTTCAAAACGATCCATTCCAATCCCTAGATCCTGAAACTAGTTCACCGCGAATGCTCATATCTTTTATTTATACTCAATTAATTAATTAATTAATTAATTAATTAATATGTATGTACAGGGTGACTCGCTGCGAAGTTACGATTTGGGAGAAGCTTCAGTCGGCTTAAACCTCGCTTTCATCCATTCTTACTTATTATAGCCGAAATTCTAGCCGCCAATTAGGGATCAGATATCCTTACCTTCAGATATTCCTATTATTGTGTTCAAGCTTAGTCCAGTCGTACAAAGTATTGTTATGATCCCGAGTGAGACCAAAGAATCAACACAAATACGTTCCGTGGGAGATCAGTACGTTCAATTAGCTGTTGTCAGTCACAGTAGGTGTTCCGTCTGACCGCCTTCTGCATTAATGCAAGTGACAAGTCGATGCCCCAAAATATTTCTCATCTCCGGCAAGATTTCAGGCATGACCACTGCACAAGCTCGAGTATCTCATTGCTTCAGATCTTTGACATCTCTAGGCCGGGTTTTGTAAACTTCAGGTTTAATATACCCCATAAAAAGAAATTTGAACTCGTCAAGTCTGGTGAGTGAAGCAGTCAAGCTACTAAATCACCTCTCCAAATCCATTTGTTGGGATAAGTTTCTACGCGGACAATATCTCATCCAGAACATATTTGTGTGGATTTCTTTTATCTCACACAGAATCATAACAATACATTGTATATACGTCTAGACTAAACTTGAACACAATGATAGGAATATCTAAAGATGAGGATATCTCATCTCTAATTGGCAGCTAGAATTTTGGTGATAACGAGTAAGAATGAATGAAGGCGAGGTTTCAGCCGACTGAAGTTCCTCCCGAATCGGAAGTTTGAGGCGACTCACCCTGTATATATTACTATCATAACAATAATGACCTGTGTATATATATACATATAATATATAGTATATATACCTAAACTAAAAAATATATAACTTGTTTTTTCTCAATACATTAATCAGAAAAAAAAAAAGAATAAATGTAGAAGATAGAAAGACAAATAGTGTATGTGTCTGTACATCGAGTCTTTTCGTTTCAACGTTCTGTTTTGTGGGAGTACTTAGTTTTATATTTGTCTAATAGCATGGAAAAATATCAGTTCATCTGTGGGTTTTATGGTTTGATCTGAATAAACAAAAATTGAAAGAAAATTGAAACAAAATATTTGTTTGCCGACGAAATTTTTCATCTTTTTCAGATATGATAACTAGAAAATTTTTTTACCCACATGCTGATACTCTGAAAATTTGACCCTTCTTCCTCTCTGTTGTACTGAAGGTTCACATACACGATGAAAAGATGATTATCGTTTTATAAAATTTGTCTACTAAATTAATGCGCTTTGGAATTAATATTTATTTCACATGGAGAAAAAAATAAAAATAAAGAATGAAAATTTTTTATTCCTAATAGTTTTTGTTAAAATTGGGGACAGCAAAGCGCGCATAAAATTTGCAATAATGGACAAATGAAAATTATGCAAAGAAAAAATTAAAACTATACCTAATAGAATTTGTTTTTTATCGCTTGTATTCCATTATTCTTATGTAGCAATCAATTTCCCAATATGTGTGTAGATTTATGTATATGAGCATGAACAAATTTTCAAATGGTTTTTTTTTTCTAATCTTTCACATACAAAATTGAAAAAAAAAAAAAAAGAAGCAGCTAGTGCAAGATTTCGATTTTATGACCGCTTTAATAAAATCGAAAAATATAACACTGCAATTAATTTGGCATAAATTCAAGTAAGAAAATTGAATAATAAAAAAATTCGTTCCTCTCTATTTATCCATTGACAATTTTTTCAGACTGAATTTTACGAAAATCTACTACTACAAATTTGAACAATTACTTCGTGCGAAAGAAAAAAGAAAACGTGAAATATAGAGTCAGACAGAAAATGTATTATTGTGTATTCTTTTGTGAAATTATCATGCAACTTGTAAATATATAATAATAATTTTCACATGAGTTGATTACTGGAGGTGTTTGTATGTCAAAGAAGACCTCATGTGTTGAACATCAATCTAGTTAAAAATCTACAGGCCCTCTATTTCAGAATTGAAGTTGAGAAATCTCACAATTTCACGAAAACTTATTTCGAAACAAAGGGCTGATGGGTTTTTCACGGCCTTGTTCCGCCATAGCACATGTTTATAAAAAGTGTAATTTCAGCACGTGGCACGTGGCCCCATTTTTATTTTTCTACGAAACATTATTGTATTCATAATCACAAAACATATAACTTAGGACTTGGTATTATCATATTGAAATGAATATTTATCGCAAAAGATATTCCCATACCTATATTAACCAGTAGTCCTGTGTTAATATGATGATCAGAACACCCTATGAAATATAAATAGGCTGAATTTTCAAGGAGCCATCCCATCTAGGATGAATTGTAGGCCATAATATATTGAAACATGTGTGTGTGTGTGTTTGTTTATATAAATTTTTGTTCCTAATAAGACGATAAAGTCAATTGAGTTTGAAAAGTGTCTACTATACAGTCAATGCTCTAACGTTAATAAGAACATTTTGATTTGGAAACAACATGCATGTTGTATTGTCTTGGGGATGTTAGATTTTTCACATAGCATTGTATAGACGCTTCATTCATGCATTGTATTTCTTGTTCTGTTTTCAATCAAAACTTCTTCTCATCACCGCTAAACTCCGTTCAATGAAAAAAAAGCCCATTCCATTTTTGGATGAAATTATATAAACTTGTTATATAAAAATGTCTATATGCAATAATCTATTCACTATGATAATGTACACATGATGGATAACATTGACGGTTTCTTTTCTAATATTCAATAGTTTCATGACAAATTGACAAATAAAAGTCTCCAACATATCCAAGCCAATAAATTTTTATCTAGATTTAGATGAAGTCATTCTGATCCATCATACTATCTATGATTGTACAAACATACATAGACCCAGCGTGTTATTTTCCAAACATCTTATGCTAACTAAGTGTTTTTTTTTTCTTCGTTTTCTAGCATGAAACTAGCACAAGAGAGGTACAAATATTAGCCCGTAAAATTGTAATGCACAGTCCTACTTAAACACTTCATTCATGAATTTCCACAATGAACCACAAGCCTAAGTCTAACTTTGTAACTAACCGCATGCATTCCAATGGCTACTACAGTTCAATTCGAGTCTATTTACTATCTCAAATAGCATTATTATGGATGTTACTATTGTGCATTTTTTTGATCACGCCAGCAAATAATCACGCACATAATTGTCATTGGTTTTCTGGTCAAATCATTCAATTGAAGAATGATAACCATCGCATAAACCATATTTCATTCATCAATAATAACTTTCGGATTACGAAAAGCACTCTTTTTTCACAATTGCTAATGCTATCTTGTGCAAAAATGATCACTGCCGAGACGGATAAATTCCGTAATAAAATAAAAAATATTCCGTGTTTATCCATCTCATAGAGTTTGGATTTTCTTGAACGAAAAAGAAACCTAACAGCATAGCTGTGGGATCTGAATTTGTAGAGAAATGGGAGAATGAGAGAAATCTGCTAAGCATATAGCTAGTCCCAACAAGATAATCTGGTAATTTTCCTGCGAATGTTGTGTCAAAAGATTCACCAGTAAGTGTTATGGGGAATTTGGACTCGCTATGTTGAATGTACAGAAACTGTTTCTGAACTAGAATCGTAAATTTTCGGAAATTAGACGATCAATTTTGATGAAACTCTGGAAATTCATTAAATATGACGGCAGAAACTGGCTAAATATTTCACTTTTTCAAAATATCGATCGGATTGATGAAAAGTGAATATTTCCTATGATAGCTAGGTTAGACTGCCAGTGGCGTCTCCAAATGCCCCTCAAAGGTATTACCAACTGCGTTATATAACATAGTTTGAAAGACTTTAATAGTACGTGTATATATATATATGTATTTTAGGGGCTTGGTGCAGGTAAATGGGGCGAGAATAAGAATGATAATGAAAATATGTCTTCCTTTAAAAGAACAACGCATTCAGCGAGCCATAATCCTCGACCTTTCGGGCATTCATTATCAAATCCACGATCAAAATGGGAAGAAAAATTCGGTCTTTATGTACCAAAAACAAACAGATGAACTACGCATCTAGTCTAGCCGATCTTGCGAAGGTAGACGACCGCTTGACACTAGTAGTAGTACTACTTTCTCTATGACTACTCCTACCCTTTTCCCCACGTGACAGTAAGCTTTTTGCGGTTTCCCTGAGACTAGCCCTGTTGTGGGTATTGGCATGTGTCTGGCTAGAGCTGTGTGTGAGTGGATGACTGACCACCAGAGATGCAGAGGACTCACCCGACTCCCAGCCCTCTTCGTCGCCTGTCGTATCACATTCGCTGCTTGATCCATCGCTAGATTCACTCGGTGTCTCTAGATCGTCTAGTCCCACTCTTAACGGGGCACCTTCTGGTCTATTCGAGTCTGGCACTGATGGCTGCATACTCGTAGCTACACGATGCATGAACAGACTTACCTGAAAACGGATGAAAATATGAAATCAGTATCATTTGCAAGATTCTTAGATCAAGAGTGAAAAAGGTAACAATTCAAAGAATTTCATTTGATATGTCAGAGAAATGAACTGAGAATTTCATGGTTTTGTTAAGTAAATTCAACTTAATTATCTATAGCTAGATCATCTGTGAATATTACATTATAAAACCCTCACCATTTAAAATTGTTTTGGATTTATCATTATGTATGTACACTAAAAAAGAGCGGATACGTATTTATTCATTTTATTTTTCAGTATACTATGACATACAATATATCGAAAACAATTTCAAATTCAAATTTGATATTTAATATAAAAAGAGGACTTACTTTGAAGTCAGCAGTGTAAAGCTTATGATGCTTGTCTTTGTGCGCATCGTCCAATCCTGCCTTATCGATGTTTAAAACAAGCGACGGTGGCATAGGGCCGAGGCTAGCCAAAGACCCTGTTCTTGGTTTAGAGTGAGTCGTAACCATTGGTAGCTCCATCGCAGTACCATCACAGCTCAATGCTCGCGTTGATCTCTCGACTGGCACATCCCCATTGTCATATTCTGTGGCTACAGGTTCATGTACAAAAAATGTGTTGAACCAAAAGTGGAACATCTTTTCCTGAATGAAAAAAAGAATTCTTTAGACAAGCTTTGGAGAATTAGCAAAAATATTGATTAATTTTCTTTCAAATTTATTTGCTTTCAATTGACAATAAAACTTACTTTTCGTTTCATTTTTGGCCTATTGAAGAAGTCTACTCGAATATCACCACAAAGGGCCACTTGTTTGTTTGTAATTGGTATGCATAAATAATGCATACCTTTTTTAATTTCATAGACTTCGGAAACGAATATCTTCTCATTAGATGCAAATATCACAAAAGAAATATCTAGAATGTTGGAATACTGGGAATTAGTAAAGAAAAATTTACATACATTGCGGATAGTTAATTAAAATAAAGATAATCTTCGTTATTCATTCTCTAAACGTTTTCTCTCCAATTATTTCACAACCTCAGCACCTTTCAATTTCCGTGAATGAGAGTTCAATTAATCATGAAGAAGAGATATTTGAATTTCTTCTGATCATAAATAATACTTACATCCTTGCCCTCCATTGAATGTTGGTACAGGATCTAATCGAATATGCTGCAAAATTAGATTAACAGGTTCGTAGAGACGATTCTCCTGTACTAGGGAAGCATAGTAACCCACATACCTCCTTTGCGATGGTATCGTTACTCCTTTTCTGTTAATATTAATTTCAAAGACGATTGAAAATCACAAAATTTTAGCTATTCAAAATTTTCGAAAATTTGTGATTGTGTTATGTATATGAAATTGGGTAAAAAATTTCTACAAACATTCCTTGAAATTCAAAATATGAACGAATATTATTTCAATCATACTTATCGTGTGTTCTCATGGCTCCGTAAAAATTGAGGGCTTCTGCAGCAGTACTAAATTGTCTGATGTGCAAAAGGTAACAGCATACCATGACACCCGTACGACCTTTTCCTGCTTTACAATGAACGACCGCTACGTTTTCTCTATGTTGAGATAACCAGGTGTGAACATCGACGCAGAAAGGCCTAATTTGTGATAACATTGGCGGATTATGGTCATTAAATGCATAAGTAGCCACTCTTCGCTGAAACTTTCTACCATCGTAAGACCTCTCGGAACAACTGGAAACGGAAAAAGATAGATACATATTCTAATAAAATTCATGTTTCATGATATATTATTATGTAAACCGAATGATTTATAAAACACAGATAAAATACTCACAGGTTGTAAATTTTATAGTGATCCTTGTGCTTAGATTCAAGAAATTTAACAACATCGTCAATATGGTTTCGGTAAACGCCCTCCAGCTTCTCGGCAGGGAAACCCATAGCAATTAGGTTATCATTTATATCTGTATTCATTGTTGTATTAAGTTGAAGGTAATTCAATTACATTTCGTTTTTCATTATTCAGATTTCGGATATCAAAATCAACCTAAACTCCTGTCAATGGCGTTCATATTGACGGTCTATGAATTTCATATGGTTTGTAATCAAATGAAAAAGATTATTAAACAAATTTTCATATAAACAGCTAACAACGTTTGATTCAAATTTGAATATTTAAATATTTTTATTCGAGAATTGTGCATTATGCATTGCACATGCGAATTCCTATTGCCAAATTTTATCTTAATTACCACAATTTATTATCGAAGTTATGATTTATCATATCACAAAGAAGGATTCTGTGTATTATCTAGAAGTTAGAAGCAAAGTAAATAATCGAGCTTTTGTATCGAAAAGATTAAAAAATATGTATTCAAAGTAAATAAGATACCTTAACGTGTTATAGATCAAAGTAATGTAACTTATATCAAGATGAGAATAAGTCCCACATAATTGATAAAAGATCTTGTGAGTTATTTCATTATGATGTCAAAACCACATATGGGAAAGCAGTTTCCTGGCTGTTGTTGACCATTAACAACCGGGAAATGGTGTAGAGGAGCTACCACATAGAAGCCTTAGAAAACTTGATGATTAAATATGACTAATTGTGGCATATGCTACGCAGTGAGAAATATCCAGTTACCCATAACTTTTTTTTTCATTTCCGTTCGGAATTGGAAATGGTTTGAACATTTTTTTCAGTGACTAGTAATTCTTTGGTTCGATAAATAAATGAGCATTGAGATTAACGAATATAAAACGATAATGGTTGACAATATTCAATAAGAAAAGGATACACGTGAGATCGAGATCGAAGCCGTCTTCAGTGAAGCGTTTTCTATGCCTACTTACTAGCCCTTTTATGGGGTTGGGCATCTTCATGTTACTTATGGTGTTTGCCATGCTCAGCTGGCTGTGCCTTAACTCACCCTCCCCACCACCCTCTGTTTCAGCCTCCCGCCCTCCTCCTCCTCCTCCTCTTGCTCCACCACCGTCTCCAGCGCCTTTAATCTGTGCCAAGATACAACAAAAAATGTATTATTAAAATTGAAATTGCTCCAAAATGTACAACTTCATCAATTTGGTATTGTTGAATACCTAAATATTGTAACTCATGTGAATATCTTAGAAATTAGGATCACGTGCCATTAAAACAAGTACAATCTTATATCAGATCAGAGATGAAGAAATATGAAACAAAAGAGAAGATAGTAATACCGGAGCGCTGAATCGATGGAAACTTTGAGATTCCCTGAAAATTCTAGGTTTTTCAAAGTGAGAAGCCAGTTTTTTTTCCTTTCCAAACAATATGAAACATCAAAATGTTTTCTACTTTTATTGACTGGGTTTATTATGAACAAAATTTTGGAGACTGCGAACAAGCTCAGAATTTAAATTTTCAACAATTACAATATCACTTGGATGAAAGTATTGTAAAATTTGAAACGTTGTTACAGAATCCTCTAGTTCTCCGGGCTGCCTAATCATTACACACCCTAGAGTATAGACACAAATTTCTCTGTCGATGTCACAATAAGAGATTTGTAAAAAAATTGGTTTCACTACTGGAAAGGACAAAACATGGCAGGACTTGGTTTAGTCTAAAATAAATGTAATAAAAATTTGAGAAAGAAGGTGAAAAATTCTTGAGCTGTAAAACTGGATATTGAAATTGATAATTAAGTATAGAATGCTTAACCTGTGGCTTCCGAGCCGCGACGTCACTCGAGCCCAGTTCTGGTCCTCTTTGTTCTTCCAGACAAACATGGAGGGGGGTAACAGAAGCCGAAATGTGTTCCGAGATTTTGTTGTTCAGTCGGTTGCTTGTTGGTCTCCTGCAGGAAAAGCATATACCCATCAATTCGCAGAGCATAGGCGCGTCGCACCCTCCGTTTATTGGAGGCTTTCAATGGATCCTATTGATTGTTATATCGTTTTTGATCTTTTCTTTTCTCCTCTCTGTGTCTTATTTCTTTTTATATTTTATTTCATTTATTAAACCCTTCCACCCCTCCCTGTGTCACGAATATGGACACGAAACTCACTACCGTCACCACAAACACACGATTATTAAAATTATAAAAGCACAGGGTTATTTCTCGGAAGTTGTTTCAATGACCTTGAAACATACCGCATGATAACGAATAGCATGTGAAGTGTATCACGTTGTCGTTGATTCTTTTAGTACATATATATACATATATGTATATAAAAAATAAAAATTTTGTAAACGTATTTACGTTGTTCTTTTTCTTTTTTTCCTTTTTGCTCTTAATTCTCTCTCTCTCTCTCTCTTTTTCAGATATTCATACAGGTATGGATATCTGTAATTATAACAATAATAATTACGTTTGCAAATATTGTACAGCGGAATAGGATAATTATTATCACTTTTTATACACACGTTTGTAGAATAAGGAAAACAAAGAAAAAAAGACAAAAATTATGTGCATAGCAGGTAATATAAGCCAACACCAAACGGCGAGATATATATACTAGATATCGAGTGGAAGAACGAGGCTAGTTTTTTTTTCTTTCTTTTTTTTTATCTACGAATATAATGAAGGGATGAGGTTGTTTTTTTTGACACCATCACCATAAATACGAGGGACGAATCACATCATCTACACAGAAAACAAGCACGTATTGAAAACTTCGAATGAAATTTATATCGTTATAATGGTGATGAAGATTACAGTAGTACGTATGTATAACACAAGAAGAAGACGACGACGACGGAGGACACGAGAGATTTTTTTTATTCCAGGCACAGCCCACCGTGCACGGTTGTATGTGTATCTTTAATAGAACACAGTAGAAATAAATAAATAAATAAGACGAAAAGTAGAAAATTGTGACATGTGTAATAGGTATATAGATTTTTTCGGAATTTTAACCACGAAGATGAAATGATAGAATTTTAAACTTAAATTTCCACCTGATGGTTATAATCGGGTCTAATTATTTTATAAGAATAACGAAAAAAATGGTAAAAAAAACTATACAAAATTTTTACACCCAGGATACGCTACGCGCGTACTTAAGCCCCTGGTGTAGCTTCACTCACTAGCCGTTCTCAACATGTCACTGCGTCAAGTCACTCACCAACAATGCATCGGATGCACCGTTCCGTTGATTCGTAGATTTTCGTATAAAAATAAAAATAAAAAACAAACGGTTATATTTTTTTCAGTATCGTTAGATAAGATCGTTCACTATCAAAGTCATCCTCTAGCTATAGCACAACACAACGAAAATAAAAAATTCGCGTTTAATTGGCTAACGGAAGTCGCCTTTGTAGCGTCCATCTCAGTCACATTCCCGTCCGTCCGACCAGCGACCGACCTAAGCCTCGCGAACCTCTTTTTGATACATTTTTCACAAATAACCGCTACGCGATACATTTACGTCGATGTTATCATATTGTTACGGTTACGTTTTGACGTGCGTTTTTTGTTTTCTCTTTTTTCCTATCGACCTAATACACCGTTTTCAAGAGTGCCACGAGCCCTGCAATATTTCAAGGGAGGGCACAGGCTTTGTCCTGTTGCAAGTTTCATTTCCGTAATCTCTCACCGCAGAACGCGGCGCTCGAGCTCCATCGAGATGGTTATGTCCGCCGCTATGCGCGCGCCGATTTGGTTCCCATTGCGCACAAGGTGTATTGCGATGACGCAGTTTTCTCCTCAGATTTAGATATTTTTTTTCACTATATTAATTTAATTCCAAAAGATCTGACTACATTCAGTGTATCGATGGAAAGAAGAATCGATGCGATAATTAAACAACTATGGTTGATATGACACGACGGGTTCATTCACATTCTTAACCAATATTCGACACGGCTTACGTAACCTAATTTTTTTAAGCTTGGCGTACTATGTTACTACTGGTCTCAAGACGCGGATCCACGTGCTTTTCATTCACTATAGAATCGCAATTACTTATTTTTTACTAACCATTTCTCATTGTCGATTGATAAAATAGATAAGAATTGAAATTTTAAGGATCTCATCATCACGTTAAGCACGTGAAAATACACCAGTTGTCACTAACGTCCTTGACCTAGCTGTCACGTCGGTACTATTTTCAGCCGCGGCATTTTCTTAAGCGTAGTTCGGGATTGTTGCGGTAAATGGCGTGAAATTCAAACATACGGTTCAGAAATGTTTGTTTCCCACAATAACGGATACGTAAAAGTTTAACTAATTCGTGACAAAAATTTCGTAGAACACATTTCTTATTCAGCGGATTATTATAAATCCAACAATCGAACTACGTATTCAATTATGATCTTATTATTGGAAAAACCAAATGATTTTCATCAGAGGATCATTTTTTTGTTTTGTTTTGGTCTGTAAAAATTGGAAATTATTTTTCTATCGGTTATCTATAAAGTTTTCCTTTATTTTATACAGTTTTTTTTAGCAATTTAGTGGGTCATAACTGAAGAGTCTACCTCAACGACTATTTTCATCACAATACTATAGCAGAATGAGAGTTTTTTATTCCAAAATTTATTATTTTTCATATTTTATGACTGGTCAGTATAAAAACATTTGTCGGATACAGTTGTTCTATATGTATAGAATATACATTTTTTAGTGATAAATATAGTTCATCTGTTTTTTCTTCTTCTATTTCAATTCCACATTAACTAACGAATTCCTTCAAAAGTATTCATAATTACTCTAGTTCCATTAACAATTTGAACGAGACGTAACATATCTACTATTATTTCTGTACCATTTTCTATTTCATAAACAATTTCAACGTACAGAATAAACACTCGCGACGATTCAGAACTCTTAACCCATATATATTGATACAACATTCAATGTAGGCATTAAAGTAAAAATAAAACGGTAATAATAGGTTGTTGCAACGTGAACAACTTATCATCTACAGATGATATACTATTTTTTAATTTGTTTGTTCTGTTTTATGCAATAATTAGAGCTGCCGAATACCATTGTTGTATAGTTTTTTTTCTCTTGGTTTCTGTTCTTTTTGTTCTCTTTTTTCAACCTAGGGTAGACAAGTTTTGCACGTACGTGATTAGCTTTATTATTAGAATGAAAAGAAAAGAAAACATGTCCAATTTGAATTTCTTCCTTTATTCTGATTTGATAAAACAAATAATAAAATATATAATAGAATATCACCACAACATGACGTATATTCAAATGTTCCATTCTTATTTTTTTTTCATGCACCTATAATACATTATCATGTAAATTCAGTACAATTGCGCAACAATTGCAGCAATCAGAACAAATATTGCAACACTTAAACCTGCCATATATACAATAAATTGTCGATCTTGTGATGAATCTCCACTATTATCAGTAGCCACCGTATCTACAATATTTTGTTGATAGAATTCCGACGGATCTGTTGGGAATTAGAATATATTCTGATTACTGTCTTCAAAATTACGCTGTAATAAGATTATTTTCAGTCTACTTAATCATAAATTTTGCGATACAGTTAGCAAAACCTTGGGTTGTCCCTACGTTTCCAATAGTCATAATTTTGAATGCAGAAATTAATCTAATGTAGGTGAAACTTATCATGAGTAAATTATTTACTGAAAACTCACCGGCTTGGAGCTCAAGTTCCTTTTGTACACTACTTTCTTGCATTTCTAAATCAAGAAGTTCTTGCAAAGACAACAAAGCTTCCTGCGCTCCTTCACCGGGAAATAAATAATCAGATAATGTTACCCTGCTTTGGGGCAAGGCGACTAGAACCCTTCTTGGAGGCTCATGTAACGTGACATTCTCTGAAAATTAATAAAACCCATGAAAACTTGTCCATTTTCTTTAGGTCGTTTATCATTCAATGAAGAAACTATCAGCAAACGATGGTCAGGATAGTCAAGAGGTACAATTTTTTGTTCATTTTATCTCCAATCAGGTCACCAATTTACCAAAAGACGGACAACAGTTTGCTGGGATTAATCATTAGTCTTTCCGCGCTGCAAAACAGTTCAACAGATTTGTTTAACAAAAATTTCGCTAACTTTTAGTTCGAATTTGAAATTGTCTGACAGTTTCCTGATTTTCAGGGTCAATCGACACCTGGAGGTATGTCATTAGGGATAATTTGATTCGGTAATCTTAAATCAATTTAATTTCAAAATATTGGAGCCCTATTACCTTCTGGAGAACCATTTTCTTCTTCGATTAAACTGTCCCAATGCATTTCTAGACGACTAGCAAGTGACCTCATGATATCCTGTTTAACAGCAACTGTTGCTTCTTCAATTGTTGCTTTTTGATGTACGAAAGTTCTGCTAACAACTTGTCCAACTAATCTCATTGTAGCGCTACAAGATGTTATAAGTATATCTGCACTGGGATTTTTTGGCTGTAAGAATCAACGAATCAAACTTCATATCGAGTTTATAATATAGGAAGATAATTTGTTGTTATTCCTTTTTACATTTGACTGTTTTTCAAGGATCTCATAATATCTTACAATTTCTAACTATTCATGTAATAGAAAACAAAGTATACGGGTGATAGAAACTTACGCAAGGAATATACATGCTGACTTGAAGCGTCTTGTCTGGAGAATCCGAGTCATTGTTACTTTTAGCTCCTTTTCTGTCCTTTTTCTTTGTTCCAACGACCTCTACCGCTTCTTCTGGAGCCCTTGGTTCCCCTTCGATCACAACTAAAGCTGAGTCTACTGTTTCTGATATACTAGTGAGAATCCCCTACACAGAATACAAATAAAATTGGCTCCTCGTTGGGTAGTTGTTGTGTTGCTTACTACAAATTAAATTCATCATACTATATTATAAATATCCAATTAAATAAGCTTTGCTTCAGCTTTGTCAATCATACAACTTTCTTCTAATTCACTTGTCAAACTCCAAGACGTACGTACCTGCAGCTGCTTTTTCAAAGATGACGGCATATCATCGGCTGGTATTGGGAATAGACGGTCAAAGTCTACACGTGCTTCAAGCTGATGCCATTTCGTCGTTTTTGCTTGAAATTTCCATTCCGCTGGTTTCAATATTCCCCCTTGACTCGCGTCAAGAGATTTGCAAGATATTCTGTAACAAGTTTCAGGGTCTATTCAATGCTAAATTCTGGAAGGATGCTAGATGCAGAATGAAGTTTGTTTATTTCAAGCTTTGGCATACTTTTGCGTAACACTGTTGAAATGAAGGATAAGATTTTCTTGGCTGTTATTCCCATAAAGAAATTTGTCTGATGCTAAGTGCTTATAAATTGCAATTATTACAGATCGTAATCTATGAACAGAACTATTATCGCTTAGAATATCTGCAAGACCTACGATAAATATTCCTAAGACCCACATGCCACCTGGCAACATCCTGGTGACCTAAAAGCCAAAAATTAAACAGGTAATAAACAAATACCGTGCGTGAAAAAAAGCACAAACTCATCGTTAATCAAATCAAAATAATCACATGTTTGGCATGATCGGCGACCCAAGATTCTGGTATTTCATTGATGGATTTGATGTACTTTGGTACAGTTTCAGACTGAGGATTACTCGCTGAACTTATCAAAGATTCTTCTACTACGTTTTTGGCCGCAGGCGGCGGCGTTCTTGCCAGATGAACTACAAAGTCTTTTTGCGCAGTGCTCTAAAACGCACCAAAATATCAGGCTGAAGTTTGTAACAGTAATGTAATAAAATTAGAAAAATAATGTCAGCTTTTCTCGCCACCTCAATGACGTGAAAAATGCATTTTTGTTGTCAGCCAGAGAATAAATAGAGTTATCGACTTAATGGGTAGATCTTTGACTGGAGCATGATTAATTAATCGATGCATAAACAGAGACAGATAATATTTCTTGATATATAGGTTATAGAGTTACGGTCGGAACACTTTGACGTTTGGGATAACCTCAAAAAAACAAGAAACTGAAAGCTGAGTTTGTTTATTGGGAATAGTAAGATTTCGGAGATTCAATGAACGAGAAAAATTAATAAAATGAATAATTATCAGAAGAAATATTCGGACGAACTTGTGTTCGTCAGTGCGAAAGTACGGGCATGTGGTAGAATTGTTTAGGTGATCATCGGTCGATTGTGGAACACATGATAAAGAGATTTGCTTTTAGATTAATTCAGAAAGTATCGTACCTGTCCGAGTATTAATCCTATCGTATATCCATCCGTTCTCATCAGAGAGTTTAAATATGTCAAAACACTGTCCTCGGCGTACACGGTTCGTCCCATTTTTAATAACTGATTTGCCGAATCGGTAGTTGTCGATGCCCGATTGCTGTCCAAAATCCTCGAAGAATCCACAAGTTGATTCCGTTCGCACAGCCTCAGCGTGTCATCATGCAGCGCCTCTAGCCGCCTTACTTCCATTATTGACATTGTTGAATTTCCCGCCGTCTCCATATTGCTCTACTATCGCCCAAATTTCGAATTCATCTATCACTCAATTTATGTCACCCCGAGCTACAGTTAGTAGTTTTATCAATTTTTGAAGAGATTTTGCATATTATGTTGCCTGTATTTTCAGGTAATACGAGTATGACTATAAACAGATTGAGTTGAATATCACCGTGATCACAAATGCAGATCATTCAAATTTCACAACTTACGTAAATGCATTTCGATATAGATGAGAAGACGTAATACCTACATCTGGAAAGTGATTCAAATAATGCGTTCGGCCAAAGTAATACTTCTATTAGCATATTATTGAATTGTACGTATTCCCATCATAGACGATGATAAGTATTTATGTATAAATTTAAATGCTATCTTTCTCCTGATCAAAAAGTATACTGATAATAAATCGTAGTTTTCCGATACAGCAGAAATGAATCGTTAGATTATTTCACTAATATGAAAATTAAATTTGCAATGCATGTAGCACTCACCTATTAGTAATATACGGTGTGTGCGAGTATACGTGCTTGAGAATTGAGATCAAAGAATGATCACCGAATGCTGCGGAATTTGACAAACCAGAAAAATCCACATTGAAGTAAAGCACGGATCTGAGTTTTTCTGGTATACTGATAAATTAGCAATCTTACCGATCTGAAGATGTCAGACAATCACAGAAATGTATTAATCACGTATTATTATTGATATACGGTACTTGGCGGCGATTCGCTACCGCGAATCTCGATTCTATTTCAGATATTGTACCATAAGATTTTTTTCCGACTTCATAAAAATTCGTAGGGATTCGCGCATTAGTTATCGTTGGATTTCATAGATTTCGAACAATTTCAAAATATTTCGGAGATTTCCATGGGACTTAAATTTACACATCGTATACACCGGACTTCAATTCACGATTCAATAATCAACTTCTCGTGGGAGCGAGCCGTAGAGAGGAAATACATCCATGTATCTGACCCACGCTGTATAATGCATGCGATCATAGTATATTGTGCACGGAGGGGGACAAATGGTACTTTTTACGCCGAGTTTACGATTTTATTTCACTGTTGGAGAGTTTCTTCCCCTGGTCCGTGAGTTCTTTTTCCCTGTCACGAAAGTTTTTTTTCCGGCTGCGAGTTCTTTTCCCTGTCTTACTCTGCCCCGGTCAGAAAACTGTAACTTTTGCCCGCTTTAGACGCTCTAAGAATTGAGTTTTTTGTCCAGGTGTGGTAGAAAATACTAAAGGATCTTGATGATTTGTAACTTCTATGGCCGCGTGCAGGAGCAACCGGCCTGAATTTCGAAAATCTTTTCAAAAATGGCCAAATATTCTACGCGGCCGTCATACCTAATTTGTGTTTTCGGGTTCCGAAAGAAAATCTTCTTTGCACTCATAACTGAATAAATATGTTTGTATTTTCGGAAATTATATGTATATGTATATACAGTGGTCTTCATATACCGTCCTCTTTTTTTCTTTGGCACGATCGCAATCGTTGTAACATTAACAGAAGCATGAATTTGTTCACACAATTCGGATAATATTAATAAGCTATTAATAAGATTAGATTTTCTGTTGAACGGATTGTTGATGAGACGACTTTTCCTAGCACAAATTACATTCTAATGGGAGCATTGCATACTTTGGCATCATACAATATCATAGTGTATAGCAATCGAAGAAAATTATGACAATATTTATGTTATTTTTCAAAAAGGATTACAATCACCCAACAATTGCAGGGCGATCGTGCCACAAAAAATTACACTTGTTATAGTTCATCAGTAATATGCTTATAAGATATTATATTATTTCTGTTAGTGAGTAGACAATTGCTATGGAGCAAAAGCCATGCGTAAAGTTGGATACAAGCAAATATAATCTAGATAGGGTACGATTTTTAAATAAAACTTCGAAGTAGGATATTATTATTACATAAAGATGTATATAGGTACAATATACATACAATTATCTATTTTTACGAGATTCCTTTCGTTTTCCATTTTTCATACAATTATCTTTCAATTCATTAATGGCAAACTCATTTTCATATTTAGGCATTCATACATGTATATTTGTAGTACGTAGGTGTAAGGTATAATAATTAGCTAATACCTAGGTATTATTTGTTAGTAAGCTCAAGAAAAAGCGCAAGAGTTTTTGCAGCTAAATGGGTACATTAATTTATAAATAGGTTATAGATATATACAAAATTTCACGAAATATTACTCTTTTTGTTTTCTTTTTGTATGATTGTATTTCAGGGGGCCTGTATATAGGTAGATATAATAGTATATTATGTTTATTATAGATAGGTAGGTATATATTTCAGGAAAATTTTGCAAAATACATATTCGATGAATAAATGGAAGCTGATTCGCATGTTGCGTATCTTTATCCAAAAGATTGTTCATTGTAAGCGCAGTCATCATAATTTTTCAGGCGAACAAAGTATCATTCATATAAGTATATAGGCAGCATTCCTCGATGTTGAGAATAATGAGTAGAGCAAAACCTGTGTTGTCCATGTAGTACGTTGAATTCACATAACAGTGTATGAACAAATTATCGTGCCAATTAGATGGATACGATAAAAATGATTGGCACATAAATTGTGGTACTGGAATTGTCGCTACTATTTTGAATTTATTTAAAAATTTAAGTCTAACGCGCAATTTATATTCACCGCAAGTAATTACGGCTTTTCGATAATCAATCGCAGCTATAGCCCTATTAAAATTTAGAGCCTAAACTTTGGGCTCACAATTTATTTCACGTATCCTACGTAATTAATGTATCGCTAGAATTTCTCTAAATTAAATCATCGACAATTATTAATTATTTACGGGAATGAAGATAATTACAAGACGTGCTGCTATAAGTACATATCGGTTATTAAATATAATTATCGATATACAGAATATTGTTAAAATTTCTCGTAAAATGTATAACATTTACGTAAATATAAATTTTGTGGTGTGCATACAACATTTGCATAGGTTGATATAATAAATAGTTTTCCCTGGATTCACAGAGTCTAGATTTTAGGTATAACAGCGTAGAAAGTACAATATAATATATTATATAGGTGCGCGTGAATCGAAGTTCTGTGGACGGATTTAAAATATAATCCACTTCTGAAGCGAAATTTTGGTTAATTATTATTTTATTTTTCAATATATTAGAAAACTACTTTCAATGTTTAGATCCCATATAATGGTACTCAAATTTCCTTTATATATTTGTAATATAATATAGAACGATGAAAAGTTGTTGTTACCTATATTATACACATAATATATAATTTGAATAACTTTATTATCGCTGTATAATATATATTCAAATAGCTGTTTGCACATGCCACTTCAAGTTTACTGCATAAAATTCTGATCCTCATCTACATGTAGTATATATCTAGGTATATATAGCTGACAATAAGTATGAGTGCGTATAGAATTATATCTATAACAATGTAATAGATGTTTCAATAAATTCTAATAGCAGGATATAACGAATTTTATACTTTCTGAAAAATCTGACGAGTATTAGTGAATTTGTAATTTTGATTGTTCATATTGTAATAAATGTCAAGCAACAACATTGGTAGCATTTATCCATGAGATCTGCTATATGGATTTTATACCTTGGCTATAAATTGTTGTAAGATTTTATCGCAAGTTCTCACAAGAACTTGGAGAGTAGATGTAATTTTTACATCTACACATATCGATCTTACAAGAATTTGGGACAAGATCTCGTAAGATCCCACGATAATTTACGGCAGGGATTTATCGATTGAAAATTACCTTTTCTTTGTATCGTACGGAATCATAGATAACATAATGTGTAGGTCAAGACAAGAATATATATATTGCAGATGAACATATAGTTACTACAGTTTATTTTTAATTTCCGACACGATTTTACGTTGACAATTCAAAATTTCAATTATCAAATAGATCTGTGCACGGCTGTAATGTAAATATAATTGTTGGTTATTATTCGATTGCAGGAATATTATGTATAACATGAGATAGAATTAAGATCGATATTTTGATAGTTTGGTATGTGTGAGAAGGAAGTGATTGGGCAGATTATAATACATATGTGTATCCACTATAATCTGATTCAATTCTTCGTTCTAAAGGTCGTGAAAAGTAATCACACAAAGTATAATATTATGCTAATGATAATGATGATGATGATAATAATAATAATAATCATAATAATCATAATAATAACAATAGTAATAAATATTGAAAAATCACGTTTGTTAATAATATAATTTCGATACCTAATTATAAATACGTTTATATATAAATATACCATGTATAGGAGATATCATTGTATGTTGAACATAGTATTGTTATATTTATATGTATAATTATACTATATTTTGTATAAGTATCTTGCAGATGTGCGTTTACTAATTACACAATTTGAGCGTTCACATTAATATAATAGTACAACTTATTTTAATATTATGGTAAAAAGGCTTTTCCCAGATAATTTTCGACTACTATATATAATAGTGGCATAAGTATATGTTTTATTCAAAATGCGTAACATTTTAATTATATAAGATTAGATTATTGTTTTTTCTGTTTTTTCCGTTTTTCTCATTACTTCAATAAATTTTCTATATATCATTTACAATAATTATAATATAATATAGTAGTAGTAGTAGTAGTGTAGTAGTAAATGTCGAAAGATATAGGTATGTGTACAGGGAGGAGGAAACGTGTATACACGCAACGCTCGTGTTTTGTTCAGAGGAGCCGTATTTTACAAAACATTGAGAACCTCTTCATGATTGACATGAACGTGAAGTTTGTTGGTCGATCTGGTATTCTGTGCTATGGTCACGGAGGACTTGCATAAAACCACATAGATAACCATATCACATTATACGATACGAATGATATTCATGACAAACTAATTCGTTTTAATTTCATACCTCGATATGAATAAAATTATGGTACTCAATTATGGTAGTCATGAGTTCCAACCTTGAAGTTGACAGTTATAATGATGAGTATGATATGGTTATGTTGTTCATCCGCGAATTTAGCGTCTATGCAAGTCCTCCGTGAACTACCAGATCGACCAACAAACTTTACGTTCATGTTAGTCATGAAGAGGTTCGCAATGTTTTGTAAAATACAGGTCCTCTGAACAAAAGACGAGCGTTGCGTATACGTGTTTCATCCCTGTATAGGTATGTATATATTTGCATAGTATTTTATGTATAACAATAAATTTAACTGTTGCGTTTTGTGTTTAAATTTTTACATTGTAAATAACGTTATTTTTATTTCTTCCATTCAATTATAAAAAAAAAAAATATATATATATAAGAAAAATGACTATAATTTGTTTACTTGTCTAATTTTTCAATTTGTATTCGCTATACATCCGAATTAAATGGAAATTTGAGCGAATTGTGAGTGAAAAATTTGTCGATGAAAAAAAATTGCTCGAAAATTCATTGAATTCGGTGTATAATAATAATAAACAATTTCAATTGTAGAACTAACTTTTTTTGATTTTTATTTTCTGTTATTTTTTGTTCACACTCATATAAATCAAAAAAATCAATACTGGTATTCTAAACAAACGAAAATAACCACACACAATGTCATAAACAGCTGTATACAATGAACGAATCAGCGAAGCATTAGATTAGTCAATCAAACAATCCAATTATTTCTAATCGATGAACTTTCAATTGACCTGGCAAAATTTCAAACCCTGGGTACAAGTATGTAATACACAGATATTGTTAACAAAATTATGCAGCAACACATACGTACACAATTTCGAAAGAAATATAATTTTCGACAATTTCAACCGGAGATTTTCGAATGGATAAGAATTTTAGATAGACTTTTTTGGAATCCCATTTTTATCCTAACTTCTTCTATATATATCAAAGATGATTATGAACCGGCGAGTTCGAGATTCTGAGATCACTAATAATGCCAAATGAAATAAAATGACGTTAATAATAATTCAGACGAAATAATGGCACATATGCATACGTATATTTTTTGCGACACAAATTGAACACTAGCAATTAAGCTTCAAAGTTTCGTGCCTCCTCCATTTAGGTTTTGCAAAATATTTGATAATTCCTATAATGCGTGAAATATAATTATGAATGAGTGCGATCGTTGTAACTTATCTTGGGGTTTTGGCTTTTAATTCGCGATCTTCATCAACAATTTTATCACCATTTTCGGGAGAACTTTTTTTCACTTTTTCTCTCTCTGGACTAGGACTAGGCGAGCTACTCGGTGATCTCGAGCTACTGCTAGAGTACCTCTCTCTTTCTTCTCGTTTACGGTCCACGAGGGTTTTTCGTGGTTTTAATGGATCCCGCAAACGCTGAAGTCTTGTTTCTAGTTCATTCGATTGCTCTTTCATGAGATTATATTGATTCAGGTCTAGACCAAGCTTTCGGGCTTTTTTGTGCAGGATCAACAGGTGCTGACGGTCACGTACGTCGGGGAGTAGATATTCCTACAAGAATAGAAAAATAAAAAATGATTTACCGTGATATTTTTTATTTGAAAGTATTTTTTTTTGTTTTTTATTCTGAACGGTTATATTACTCCGCCAGGTAGAATTTTTGTTTGGAACCTCTTTTCACCTCGCACTACCGCAAACCTTTACCGAATTTCTTTTCAAATCTATTCTAAATACATCTAAAAGGGTTCTCTTTCACAGAGATTAGTGATATATACGAGTGTTAATTACCTGTTTAGTAAGCACATAGTAAGCGTAGCAGGCCATGGCTGTGCCATATGTAACGAAGTAAGTAACAGGCTCCATAATATCCCAGGAATATTCCCACCAAGTTAACCTTGCCAGGATTCCGAATTGCACGGACATCAAGCCTAGACCTGCCCACGTTAGAATATTCGTTCGTCTGGACGCCGTGTTTTCAAGCTCCAAGCGTTTCTGCATCAATCAAAATAGAAATATGAATTTTAACCCTGTGATTACGTGAAAATTTCTGTATAACTCTATAAACGGGTAAACTGTGAAATGTCATGTACGGACTCTTCGAAAAGAGTTTAATAATTCGTAAAATGTATATGTATGTCATTAGGGATTCCGCAGAAAATTTTCGGAGATGTTTACCGACAGTTTTAGAGACAACGGTCATTTTCTGAACTTTTCGGAGTAAATCCGGAAATTTTTAGAAATTTTGTGAAAAAGTATAGTGGAAACTATTTTTAGCATATCGAGAGCAAAGTAATTCTTCAAATGTAACCGAATCCTTAGGGCACAAAAATAATTTTTCCGACACATTTTCCAATGTTTTTAGATCAACGTACTCTGAAAAATTTCATTGAAACTTTGAAAATTTTCTACAATTCTCCATGAACACTATAAAGTGTTAAAAATTTTGAAACCTGTTCAGAGATAATTCGAGTTCATGTGACATTTTACAGATTATGTACACATTAAGTTTTCAGTATCATTACAAAAATTGTAGAGAAAATAATTAGACGGCCATTTTTATTACGGGAGACGATGGTAGCCGTAATAATGAAACTTGAGAAACTCGAGCTTCAATACTGTTATTTGGCGTAATTCCAGTATATATCTGATATTGAGAGAGAAATTAATTTATACTGGAACGCTTCTATTCTTGAATTATATAGATGGAGAGTTAGTATCTAATTGAAGACTTACATCCTCGAGGGGCTGCAGCTGCATCCTAATGTCTTCGAGTTCGGTCAGAATCCGTTTTTCCTCACGTAGATGATGTTCCTCGACGTGTAGTGCTTCGTACAATTGCCCCACCAATACCTTGACGTCAGATAACTGCTGTACTTCTTCCTGTAATAATCATGAAAAGAGAAGAAAAAAAAGAAAGACCGTTGAGACTCTAACTCGAATTGAAATATACCATGATTACTAAGCCGCATTTGTATTGACGAATAGACTTTACCTACCCTCGTCAATCTTTCGTGCTGCGGAGCAGCGACCGTGTACGTGTTGTCGTTTACGATCAACTTGAAATCTTCTTCCATTAATGACTCTATTGAGTTTGCCGATGCTATTCTAATACCATCTGGAAAAGATTAGAAAATTCACTGCTTGCTCTTACTTCGACTTTGACCGACTTGTTTCAAGTCCTTATAGTTTTTTTGAATTAATCGAAATTGAGCCGACTCCGAAAATGTAATCGCGTTATTTATTAACGCTCAAATCTATATTTTGTCGATTCAGATGAGGTGAGAGTCGGAATTACTATACCTATCGTTGTTATCGAAGCTCTGTCGATGCCCTTGTCCTCTTGCTTTAGCATTTCCAAAAAGTCTCCGACCGTATGACTGATTGGTTTGAGGGTGAACATGCATTTCTCGCGTCTGGATGGCAGCGGAACCGTAACCCGAGGTAGTCCTCTATGATAAATTACGGAGACATCTGTAAGAATAGAATTAAGAAATCCATTTTGGTAGTTTATTTATGCTGAAAATTTACGACATGACGAATAATTGGCGATTGCACAAGTTTTCAAATTCATTTCTTTCTACGAACGTTCGTTTTCAAACGGGTTGCAAAATTTACGGTTCATAATAGCTGCAGCGCGAACTGGCGATGAATCTGAAGCTAAAGTAATATCTGCAGAGTATGAAATACAGAGAGAATGGTTTATGACCATTGAATTTATTCCGCCGTTAGATTTTACGTGTATCGTATACGTAACCCACGTAGCACATACGTACGCATGAGTAAAATATTTCTAGTATTTGTGGACGTACGTTTGTATTAATTTGCTTCTATACGACGAGCATTTGTTGGCGTGATAAATTTATAATTAGTTGGTAGGGTATAACCTGGTTTGTTGCAACGCAGCAGTTAGGTATAACATACAACGAAGGGTATTAGAGTGTGGAGAAGACTCCAGCGAATGGATAAAATGACGAGACTAGCTCTAGAGCTAGGATAGGGGATTGGGTTAAGCAGGACGGAACCGAATGCGGGAGAACCGAACCAATTATACACCTAAAGACTTGAATTAAATATTTACAGGCGGGTGCAGTAACGCAGGAGCCTTTAAGACCATTTCTGGAATTACTGCAAAGTGAATATGAAATGCGAATCGTATACGGGAATCCTGTTTCTTTCTCTTTTGCCTCACTATAACAAGGTGCCGTAATTTCCCTGGGCTTCGAACCTGAAATTGACATTTCTACTACTCGATGCAAGTAATTATAGTAAATTACGCAATTTTTCGCCCACTTCTTTTCTCCCATAGAACTAATTACCAATTTGCGACGCAGGAGGAATATGTATTAGTCAAAACCTATAAAATGAAGGTATACCCAATATAAAAAACGTAAGCGTGAAACATACTTTCCCGGATGTATTGAAACGTTTTCACAATTGTTTCCACCGTAAACTTGTAACTTATATACATGCGCGTGTTATACTTGATACATTGCTCGCAAGTGGGTGTATCTTAGGAAACGCAAGAAGTATAAGTGTATTGTGACGACTGCGTTGATTTGGCGATCTGCAGTCAGTTAGTCGTTTTAATGAAACATCTACATACATCCAACAATTAGTGGCAGCAACAACAGCAGGCAGCCAGCTTCTAGTAAGTATGTATGTAGTACCTGTAAGGAATGTGGAAGTGGCAAAGTTTTCTCGAGCGGAAACCCCGAGGAGCTTTCGGATACCAGTCTCGAGCAAGATCTCGCTCAAATAATAAGTTTTATGTGTAGCTAAACGCTGAAAGAAGTGCGGTTCCTACTAATAATTATTAAATTGTGATTTTCGTTTCGTTTGTTTCGGTGTTTCTAGTGCGATGAAGCCCTAATCGTTAAGGTAGTTTCAATAAAATTATTAATTTTATATAATTTCTAATTTTCTTCCGTTTCTTTTCTTCTTTTCCTTAAATTCGATATTTGTCCACAATTTTGATGTAGATATACTATAGCACCATAATGTATATTTGTCATACGAGAATAACTGCAATGCGTGGCATACACCGTCGTGAGTACATATTACAGTAATCACGCGATTCTTCGATGTATCAAAACAGTTCAAAATGAGTGATATATGTGGATAATAATATGATTTATGGCGATTTTTAATACATATGATTACCGGATGTTGTTCCATCGATTTTAAAATGCGGTCTAGAAGGGCTCAAGCAAATAAGATAATCCTATTTATGATATGAAATAAGATTTTCTAGAATAGAAATAGAGTTTTCAAGACGTGTATATTTAATAATTATAGAGACGTCCGCTTTCACCTAGGAATTCTAACCTGTTGAAATGCTAATGGTATAAATTACCGTATAAAAATTTATTGAAAATAAACGGCATTATATGATTATAGGTGTTATAAATAATTAGGATTTCACGGTCTCATTGAATCAATATTGGAATTAGTAAATAATAACAAATTTTACACTACAGCTACAGAGTACTGCAGAAAGTGAAATCCAGAGTTCAATTAATCTGAATTCCTATATTGCAGAATTGATATTTAGATCAGTAATAATTTATTCAATTCAAATCTTGTAAGCTATCAAGGTAACGTTTAATTTGAGTGTGGTCGCCGAAAAAAGAACCTATTGTCGATACATGTGGCTCTACTAGTACAGTTATCCATCCCACCCAAATTGGCGATTAGTGGTTACCTCTCTTTTTATCCTGCGGCTGGTTGATTTGGTAACTTGATCGAAATATGTGGACAAACGGTGTCAAACTCGTTCGAGCTATTTGGTTGAACCAATTATGCAGTAAGTTTCGTGCAATACAAAATTATGAATTTGGATGAAATATTGTGCAACATGCCATAACACGTAAGCAGTTGGGTATCGGTCAAACATTTCAGTTTGAAAGCTCACTGCTGTTGGTGGTGTGTCCTAGGCATTTTGTGTTTAGACTGAATACTTGGGTCAAAGCCAAAGGCCGACCCTTTCTGGAAAAAGTTTGCAATAAGAACGATTCGTAACTATACACGAAAGGTAATTTTTCATGAGCCCTGGGCTTCACTTGTATGCTAGCCGTTCAAGTTTACTTGTGAGCAGGACGATGTCACGTCGCGATCTATCGGTGGCAAGACTAACTATATTGAGCGCATGTCCAAGGCGGTGAAATACGAGTATAAATTTGCTCGCGATTCAAACTATCTTATGGCTGCCATCTACTTGAACTTCACGCATAGGCGTTAGGTGTATTTAAATTCAATGAAATCATACTTTTTGCATAAGTATGTTCGAGCGTTACGTAGTGCACAGTTTTTTAAAATCCCAGCAGTCGCCTAAATAATCGTACTGCGTTATACATACCTATGTTTAAAAATTCATAGAGAGACGGAACTGAGGCGTGACAAATACTTTAAAATAGATGAAAAGTCTTCCGGAATTTGTTTCAGAGCCGGATAACTAATGCCACGCTTTTAACATGGGAGGCGTACAGAGCGGTCCTCATAGTTTAGGGGACGTTAACCTCGGCCGAGATGCATTATGGGTGCAAGAAAGACTTCGTCACAAGAACAGCCGGTGAGTTTAAGTTAAAGTTTACAAGCTGTTGCCGAGGAAATTTCTTTGAAATCAAAACCTATACGTGTACATTTATTTTTACAAGTTTTTCAGGATGTCGACCGTCCATGCAAGAGCTGCAAGCATTCGAGTACATAAATCAACTGTTTGAATAAGTGAAGAATTGAATGAATGCTTTAGAAATAAGTTCCCCAGTTGATACCCATCAAAATCGCACGAGTTTTCGTGTCGAATCAAAAATACGTTGCTAATAAAGTTCTGGATCACACAATATGAAGCGACCTACTTATGAGATAATCGTTAATTGTTAATTACTAAATTACTATAACGGACATCAAGGTGCTCGTTAGTGGTCATGGTCTAATTGCATCACTTGATTTAACCGTACGTAGTCGGACTTCGTCTCTGATATATGACAGCTACCTCCTCACTACTATTCGCAGGTATATCATTCAGGCTCAAATCAATTATTTGAGGTGATTGTGAAATACGACGAGTGGTAGTATTTCTCGATTTATATCCTCCCTTTAATTCCTGTCCAGAGGGATTCAATCCTCAATTTACCGATGGCGATAGACGTAGATTCATTTGGATTCAAGCTCCATTTTCTGGAAACTAGCACCGACGTGAATTGCTCGGAATATTACGTGCCTTCAATCCTAATTAGTAATACATTGAGTCAATTGGAATTGAGACTATTCTTCAGACCTCATACCCAAGATGCAGGTTTTGTCATCGTATTAAAAATGCAGGTGAATTTATGTATAGATTTACGAATAGTCACCAGAAACATCTGCTCATATAATATTCGGCCACATGCCTTACGCAATGGTATATAATACATATAACATTAATATAACACAACAACATATAAATTTCACCTGAATCTATATAATTATAGGTAATTCCGTTTCAACTGTATAAGTAGGAAGATTAATGCACCAACTATGAACGATGGGCTACTATTCCATGGGGACCGAAAGAAAAAGGTGTTTTTTGTTTTGTTTGTTTGTTTAAATTATTCATTCAATACGTATATAGGTCAAACGAATATATAGCCTCAAGTATGTGAATTTCACACTCGTGTGATGAAAAAACATAGGTACCTAGATGCTCTATTACCAGACTATATTCGGCTCGTGCTAGCAATCGGTAATGTATCAACAGAGAGAGTCGCTTGATCCGCGTGTCGCGTTGTCCAATTACATACGACATCGCAAGATCGGTATAATTTTCAGGTAAACGTATGACTTATACATACTCTATGTCTTTACCGACAGCACAAAAGGAAAAATGGAAACATAGGTCATCACCTACAACATCGAACATTTGAATTACGTACACACTATATTATTGAACGAATATAATATTTTTGAACAAATAATATTTTTGAACGAAAATTTGAAAGATTTATTTCATCATCGTTAAAGATTATATTGCAATATTGCGGTAGCCTCATTATCACAAGATTAAACAACACATTACTTATGCCTGACTAGAGGGACAAGTACTCGCACGCTAAGGGTAAAAGCATCAGGGTGTAAACGGGTGCGTTAAGTCTCAACTATTCAGATTCGGTCTAATTTACTTTCGGGATGGCAGGGTAGAGGAACAAGGGCTTTAACAACGGCCTTTGAATATTAATGAGTACAATTTTGGCGTGTGATAAACTACCGAGAATCATAATATTGTTCCTAGTAGGTGAGCAAACCGTGGATAGGTACAAATGTACATAAACTGTACGGTACAGGTGCCGCTGGTAAATAAAGCAGGTAGAACTATATCGATGGTAATTTTGCACTCATCGTCTGCAGCTGCGTTGATGTTTTCAAACCAAACATTAATACGGTCCAAAAACTTGTTATAGTATACGTGTATGGCATATTGCTCCGTCACTTCGAATAATTTGCGGTTTGATAAGATAATACAGGAGGAATTCAATCCGCAGGATGAGTGACACGAGGGTCATTAAATTTGTACGATGTGATTGTTTCGCAATTACGTCAGTCGGCAGATGCAGGATCTAATGAATAGCGTTATAGGTAGAGTCGGAACAGCTCATGCATGCGTTCAGGCATAATTTCACCTGCAAGGAAAGTTTATATTACCTATACTGTAGCATGTATACCATACGAGAAATTTTCAGTGAACTGTTATTCGTCATAATCCTCAAGCTAGAAGGATAATTATTCTTTCTGCGCATACTTGTATACCTCAAAGCTCATCAAAGCTTCTCAAAGCGACGGAGTGTTACAAGAATAACCTAATTATCTACGCTTTTCGCGTGTGGGCAGCCAGCGAGCCGATTATTCATTCGGTCCCTACATCATCAGATTCATGCCTTATACACATGCCTAGAGGTATGCGTGCAATGGAACACTTCCGCGGGGTGGACCACCTCGCAAATTGCTTGAGTGTCATCAATTTTCTTTGCAAACGCCGCATAACAAAGCACATCGATCTGTGAATCCTTTTCAGGATCGAATTGGGCCTATTTTGTGGACATTTTTCATCAGACTGAAGTTTACAACGTTGAGGAAACAATGTTACGAGAAATAATTTCGGCTGGAATGTTTCGATGAAGAAGAACCTTGATTTTTTCGGCGATTTCGGAGATCTACGACCTCGGTGATTACCGAAAGGGCCGATATTATTTTTCTTAATTTTGTTCCATCAACTTCACGAACTTCAGTCTGATGAAAAATACCAAAATAATGTATCCAATTCATCCCTAAAAGAAGGGATGATGGATCGGTGTGCTCTGTGGATACCGCCTGGAAAAATTATGAGGCTGGAGTTTATTGGTCATAGATAGTATTTTATTGTCTATAACGTTGACGCAGATGAGCGCCTTAATATACAAAATTTGACCCAATATCATGAGTTTCTTATCATATCTAAAGAAACAATACTTACTGGATAAAAATTCACGTTGCAGTATAGATTTGCGCTGATGATTTATGTCACTCCTGAACTGAGATCACGCCACATTCCTATACCAGTGAGGAAACGGCTAGAGTGATCGTAGCGATGGTTGATGGTAGGGGTTGTCAGGATACCGGAACACCGGATATCCGTTTGAGTGCGACCAACATTCTACGAATTCACGGCGTGAATACCACCTATGGTCGGTCCGCGTGGATATTTTCTACATACATCTACATAATATCTGTACGTATTCGTATCGACGACGGTCACCTACAGTATTATTACACATACTCGGGTAAGCGCGATTCCGTGTTGCCGTTCGTCGCAATTGTATTCGCGTTTTCATGCACGAAAGACAAAGAAAAAAGAAAGTGAAAAAGAGACCGAGAGAAGCGAGTAGTTTTACGGATCAATATCGGTGGACACCAAACAGAGTTCTATTTCAGTGAGGAGTAGTAGTCAATGGTGCGATAGCAGAGAGATGTGTGATTGCAATGTTTTCAATAAAGATCGTCTATTGCCAAGTGACGATGGAATTTGCTGATGCCGCTAGAGAAAGGTTATCATTGATTTTATATACCTATTGTCATCATTATCATCGTTCGGGACTGAAACGTCGTTATTTATCAAAAACTGATGAAAGTCTTTCAAATAATCAAAATCCTCCAAGTATGAATTATATTGAGCATATTCTCGATGAGTAAATCTGTTTTTCATTTGTCAGGAGTCCCGAACATAATCATACCTACTAATTGAAAATAAATGTTGCCTAATTTTCACGAGCTCATTTAGGTATGAATCATTTTTCATGCGACAAATTCAATTATATACATTTTTTCTGAGAGCTCATGATCGAGGTATAATTGTACAAAATACCATAATACGGCATTATCGGGACAATTAACGTTTGCGTGTGAAATGTTACTAGAATTTAGTCAAATGATATGTGATTCGCGCGTGATTTGCTAATAAGTTCGTCGTCACTTTCGCAGCCTCCCAATTAGATCAAATGAGCTAATATAAGAGTCTAAATATAATGGTAATGATATAAATGTTCAGCATACCTACATCTATGCTTTCATTAGAGTAGCTCAATTTGAACAAATTGAAAAACCGTGTGGTCGTGTATGTAATTTGTATCGTGAATTAATGCCATGTTCATTATATAACGTGAAATTACTTCGGGCACACTACCTAGTATCGAAATCATAACTAAAACCATGGAATTCGGTGTAGGTATATATACCTAGAAGTAATCTACGCGTTCAATACAACGCCGTAATTGAACAGACCAAATTAATTTCTTCATTATCCCAATATACTCCTAGCTCGAAACCATATTCCTGATTGTGAGGGAAATCAATGGAAACAATTATAGTAGCTGAAATTTGCTCAGGGGTACTAAGACGCGCTAGTGCGAAAAGTTACTCTTACCAGCAGTGCGGGAAAGTACTTTCCGCCCTAGTGCAGAAAATGACGCTCAACCACAAAAATAATATGAGTTTTATTCGGCTCATTTACTTTTCAAATCGAATTCCCTCCGCAGTAATCACAAAACATATCGTGTGTAGCGAGTGCTAATAAGCGATTTCTGGCTCGTGTTAGGTTAGCGGCACTCGACTCGGCTGATACTGCGTAATTACTGTACTCGCCTTCGGTTCGTGATGCTAACCTCACACTCGACGGAAATCGCCTACTTTCCGCACTGGTAACACAATAGCCCATCGCCAAATGCTATGCAATAGAGAAACCCAATTACATCGATTTACCGACAATCAGAATCGAAATCGACTAACGCAGAAGACCTGTTTATGGATTTTCTGTGCATAAGTGATACAGCTCATACCGGTCCATGGGCAAAGTCCGACAAGATCGATGACGAACAATGTCATATTCATGCAAAAGCAGTGTTATCCATAAAGCCATTGAACGGTGCTCGATTTCTATTAGCGAGAAGCAGGAGCGTATTGTCACGGCTGAGATGAAATTTTGCCTTGAAATTATCGTACAAAGATTTCAAGTTGAAAATCTGTCAGGAGTATAGGTGCATAGTTCTTTGTACCTTCAACGACATTGAATACACGAAGAGAATAGTTTCGTCATATTTTAATAATTCGATACTCATGACACTCTCCTTGCTCTGGTCCCTTGGAATAGAGTATCCCGTGCGACTTATTCGACCATAAAATTCCAGGGTTCCTCATCACAACGCTTTTCGTATTTCAGTTAAATTTTAGCTACAGTGTAGTTGACTTATGTAATAAAAATTGAAATATTAGATTCTCTCAGGTGCGTAATCAGTTCATCCAGACTGGCAAGACTCCGGGTCAAAGGTCCCGCATAAATCAAATCCAAATATACATAATAAATCAGGAAAGGTCGAGAAGCATAAATTCCTATAGCGCTTCATGAGTCACAAAATCTACTTCCGTTCTCTTGGCAATTGAAGCTGAAAAGTTGATTACGATATACTGAATTCGTTACCGAATTACATGAGTTAATCTGACTGAATCTGAACATGAACTCGTTAACCCATCACGAGGCTCAAATTTTTATCCATCTTAGTCCTATAACGTTGTTTCCTGATTGACAGCAGATTTTTTTTCTTTTCATTCGTCTTCTCGATTATATGAGATACGAATGTACAGCTACAAACATATACGCGATATGTTTATGTCCGCGAACAATACGAATGCACATGACCTTGTAGTCGGTTATTTCACATTCACATGATCTTCCTGCATGCAATTGCGTATAACGAAAGAATTAATATCTTCCTAGCATACGGCTACGAGCACATAAGTCAAAGTGAGCTGAGAACACGGATGCGAATGGGATTCATAGTTGTGTAACTTCCGACTGTTTCATGGTCAGATATCGAAATTAGTCGGTAGACTCTATACCGCATCTTTGAGTTAGGTGGATTAGTGAGAAATTTTGACATATTTCAATATTTTCATCTATCTGTTAGAAAGAATGTGTTGCGGGTGCTGCCTATAGAAATTTTATTGTTGATTTTAACATCATTCTCAATCAATAGAACATGAATCGTTGCTATTTCTAGTGAAAGAAATGTTGTTTCAATTCGAAAAATGTTAAAATTGACACAAAATTTTGGGGAGATCCCTTCGAACATATTTCTTCTAAACGGAGACATCCGAGTTGTTAAAAACTACGTGGGTTTGAAATGAGCTCAAAACGTTTTTTTCAGATGTAAAATATAATTGTGTTTTTATATACGAGGTACGTATGTATACCTGTTTACTAGGGTGCTTCGAAATGGAATAGAAATTCGATTTTTCAACGGGCCACACCTGAAATAGTTCATTTAGGTGGGAAAAAAGATTCTGGCAAAACATGAGCCTTTTAGATTGAGTGGAAGATCGGGCTCATTTGATTTTCCATTTCGTTTCCTTCTTATCGAATTCGTGACGGATAATTTTTAGTGGATAAAATTTTTAACAGGAGTTTGATCAAGATTCTATTAAATTTCTAAAGTGGGACCCATAACGCAAACGGTTTCTTCACTTACTATCGATAATAGTTTTGAAAAATAGTGAAATAATAGAGTGAAAATTCGATTAGGACGCAATTTAAACATGCATTAGGAGGATAAAATTCAAAAAGTATACTTTTCAGGACGTAATCTGACATTCGGACAGCCGTGATGAAAAAAAAATGTTTTCCAATAATTATCCCTTTCAAATTTGATAAAAATGAACAAAAATGAAAAATCAAATGAGCCCGATCTTCGACTTAACCCCAAATGCTCATCTTTCGACAGAATCTTTTTTTCTAGCCAAATTAACTATTTCAGGTGTGGCCCGTTGGAAAATCTAAAATTCCTTCATTTCGAAAAATCCTAATGTATACATACCTAATGAACGTTTCGGGTTACGTGCCAAGCTGCTATGCGTTACTTAAGAATATATATGCACGTGAATATTATGCGTGTGTTTCACTCGGAATGTATAATTTAGCAAACGCGAGCGGCGAGTCGGCTAATTAGACGTATATAGGTCCATTCGTGGGTCAGCTTTACCACTTTAGGTGTTTACAAAGTTTCTGCAGAGACGGAACAAAGTCCAGAGCCTGGTAAACAAACTATCACTGAATTACCATGAGCATGAGTTTCTCAGACGGCTGTTAATTCTTTGATTAAATTAGTGAAGAGCGGTCCACATAAAACGCAAGGAGCATGATCCAGGTTACGGCCTAACAGTTTGACTTCTATTCCGTCGAACTCCTTTCGTAAATTTCGTTTTATCACATCACGTATAAAAGTATACACTCTCCGCGAATTCTGGCACATATTATTTGATTTTTCATTTAAACTGATTATCGTGCAATTCATACCTACGTCTTACTCAATTTGGCAATGTAAAAGAGACGTGTCATTGGAAATTCCAATTTCTGAAAAATAAAACCGCTCCTAACAAACGGTGTGAAGAATTTTCTTTTTTAAGAAAGGCGCAGAAAAGTCGAAGCTATCTTCATTCTATTTTACGAATATAAACATAGAAAGCTCACGACTCCAAAATGAGGTGCCCAAACGCAGATTCGACTGAAACATGATTCGCTATTTCTCTTAACGAAGCACGACCGAAAAATGAGATGAAAGCCTGTACTCATAATTAAAACGTACTCGTATAATCAAGGGGGCGCATATATAATGCGCATAGGTACGTATGTACATACATACAGTATACATACGTATACATGTATATCTACTTTCAGAGATTTCAATTTATGAAGTTATGTCGAGAACTGAATTAGTTAACCCTTGCGAAAAAGGTTACGGGTTAAGGGGGGTTAGCTCTCGGCCAACTTTTCAAATTTCACTTTCACGACATTATATAGAAATTTCTCCGCGAATAAAGTCTCTTAACGCTTCACGTAACTCTCGGTGCGATTACACGAGATTAAAATTCTCCCCATAATTACTAACTAGCGTTTGAAGTACAGAATTTTTAATAATGAAACATCAAAAAACTGTTCCCCATTCACCACCCTTTCAAATATTAATTTCAGTGATATTCCATATAATAACCCTTCGTGTATGTCAGCTGCATTTCCTGTTCATATATCGCGGTATTCATGCATATAGACTCATGATGCATAGAGGACTAGCACGTCCCTATAGTGATTCACTAACTGGTAGACATAAGGTCAGTAATGTATGTGCCCATAATACACCTGCTAAGGCCCCCCACTGAACTCGAAGGAAACGAGTAGGGCGATTGGCCAGGTGAGGATATAATGGTGAACACCACACACAACGGTTTTGTACCTTAGGTGCTTTCATAATAATTCATTTAGAATCCAACACCCATGCAATACGGTGTAGTATGATGTGCTACAGAGTTAAGACTGATAAAAAGCACCTTGATTAGTCTAATTGCGCCATGGGACTTGCGACAGATTAAATTGGACCTTAATGTATCATATGATACCGCGCGAAGCGTATAAATTTGTGATATACGTGTCGACCTCTACGATCGCAGACAGTCTGTTGAATTGTGAATTGTGAATTGAAGAATTGTAGTGAATTATTCATATCCTTTCGGCTGAAGTCGTGTAAGGAATTGTGACAAACGACCCAACAGTTGTTCTGGAATATTTTCTGGAATCTGGATGGATAGAGGAACTTGTGTGAATCGTTTTATAGCAGCAATTTATTCGGTATAAATGGTAGGTGAAATTGATCAAACAATTGTAAAAAGAGTGTTGAAACATATAATCCAAAAATTAGGATAAGAATTCAATTGATATTTTGTATACTAAACACATTCAATTAAAGCAATCAAATCCGCATGCAGAAGCGCCAGCCTTGAGATGATATATTTTAAGCATAAATCAGAGCTCGCTGCAATCATTAGTACAGAAAAATAATTGATCGGAATTCATATTCATAACTTACTTTGCCGAGTTGACCTAGAGCTCATTGTCTGACATTTTGTTAGTGGGGAAATGATAGGTAAAATTAGTTAATTTGCTCCATCAATATATTCACTCCATAGCCATTGCAAGAAAGGGTAGGGTACAGACCTTAGGAGGTTGAAGGAAGAACATTATATGGGTATGAAAATAGTTTACATACACTTTCTACAGTGTTTTTTGCTCTCAAAATCCTTGAGATCCTTGATGCGTTCGCTCCAGTCTGAAAAGCAAAGCCGAAAATAATGAAACAAATGAAATTAGCGAACAAATGAATATGATTATAATCAGATAAGCATCACTCGAATTTGATACAGTTAATTTTGAGCGTAAAAACAATAAATGGCACACAAATGCGAAGCGAGAAAAGCGTAGGATGTGTGCAAAATGATATTTTCCAAAAATACGTTGAATTATTGAAACTGCCTAATATTACACAACAGCGCAGAACGGTAACAGAGTTTTCAAACCATATATATTATACACTCGCATGTAATGTAAAATGTATTCCCACTCATGAATCATGAGACGAGGAAAGGTGGATTATTCCTAGGTAGGTATTCGGAATGAATTCGTTCCGAAGGGTTGTCACTCCGGTAGCCAGTCGCCAGAGCCTATAATACTCGAGTGAAACGAAAGTGCATTGAATAATGCATGTCATGAATGAAGAGTACAGTTACATAGCTAAGAAGACATGCTTCCCAAATATGGTCAAGCTTAACGTAGGATACAGGCACTCATGAACCGTCCATCGCGTTCAATTCGCCCTCTGGCTGGCACCTTTATGGAATATTATAGAATATGATGTTACTTACAATCAGTGACATTTTCGATACAGCAAAATTCACGGCGAGAAAACTAGCAGCCCCTAATCCAATATGATATCTAGTGATCGAGAGTACTTCATGGAATCAAATAATTAGTGGTACACAAGATTTCCAGATGTTGGGAAAAACCTCGAGTGAAATTTTTCAAAATTCGCTTCAAGCCCGCTACAATTTCTTCGCTCGAATATTGAGCTGCGGACACATGTATATACATGTATCTGCGCTTGGGAAAGATTGAGACGTTGAGAGCAATACGCTAACGAGTCGTAATCAGGGTCCGAAGTGGACTCTAATCTAAGATTATACTATGGGAATACGTGTAAATTAACTTAGCCTTTCAATTAGGTACGGCGTTTGTTGACAGGTTTAGTAATATTGGCCTCCGTTTCACATCACGTGATACGGCAGCATATGAGTAAGAGATTGCCTGGTTTCGTTCCGTTTCGTTTCGTTTTCTCGCATTTTGGCATTTCAGCATGTGAACATGAACAAGCGAGATAATTCGAACGTATCTATACGTCTCAGTACTCGCTTATAACGATGTCAAGGAAGTTATATATACCTAATTTCGGTTTAAAATGAAATCATGAACGATACTCAGGGACGAAATGACGCGAGGCTCTTTACCATAATAAGAATAAACAAATTTATAGTATTACACGCGTTCTGGGAGTTTGTTTAAAGCTCGAAGGATCTGTCGCTTCAGGCACTACAGAGCATTTTGAAATCGAAACCAATATCTAACGCTTTGATTCGCGTTCATATCACTGTCACCGAACAATGCAGAGAACCGCGTAAACTCTGCCAACGACAGATGCATGAGTAGATCGACGAAGGGTAGCAAAAAGGTGAAATTGCAGCTATCAGGAGGAATAATGTGTACCATAAACTAAAATTCCGAAAAATAAAGACACAGCTGTATGCCGTAGACGTCCGCCTGATGCTTCCGGCTGATGTTATGGCGTAATGGAACAACAGATACGTCTGTATTCCTATTAATCCCAAAAAGAAGAATTACACTAATAACGAAGAATGACTAGCAAAATGTATTGTCATTTCGGTCGACAGAATGTCGCATATTGTTGGCATTTCACAAGATCTGCAAACGATAAATGCATCGTCATTGTCACGGTCTGGCGTCTTGCAAGGGCTGCGTAGGTATTATATTCGTGTACCTACATGTATGTACTACCTATATACATTGGGTACCGATTTCTAATAGGCGAATTACACTGATAATAATACAAACGACATTATTATTATAAAGGTATATATTAAAGTACACGGAGACAGAGTTCTTGGGCCTTGTTCTGCTTGGCATATTTCAGCCTTGACACACTACGTGTTTAACTTGGTGAAATAAATATAAATTCGTGAAACGCATGTATTAAAACAATAGGACCTGTCTCGGATGAGCTGCAGTAGTGGCACTCGGAAACTGACTATTAATCGCCAGTTACGTACCCATTTCTATTTCCTCTTGTCTAGGCGCGAGTTCATTCGCAAACTCTGATGACATTCGAAAACAAATGTTCGCTTTGCGGTAATCGGTATAATATAAACGGAGTTTCTTCTCATTTCTATTCCGGAAATTCGTTGTTACAAAATTCCTGGCTCGTGTTTCATACAATTAACGTGGTTCGGAAGAAAGCTGATTTGAAACGGAAGAACTTTTTTTTGCCGATTTTCTTGCCTATAGATTTTCCTCTGGTGCCTTTATCGCTCCTGGTAACAGCTCCTGCTAACCTAACCTAACCTAACCAGAAAAAAGTTCCAAAAAACTTTTCTCTCGGCGAACGTTGGGAGAATTCATTCCCAGGTACTTAGCACTCCAAAGACTTTGATTGGCATTAACACAAGCCGATTTGCTTCCAACAATAGATTCTGAAACCTGGAGTAAAACTGACTGATATTCCATGCTCTATTGTATACTACGTACAGCTCGGCAGTGCAAAATACTTGTTATGATGATCAAACGCTACATATGCTGCACCGGCGTGCATGTTCATTAGCGCAGATAAAAACTGGAAAATCTATTTCACAGATATTCACCGCAAATATCTATATTATAGCAAACGAATGGATTTGAATTCAAAAATGAAAATCAATTGAACTGAGAACAGAAACAATACAAACTCCCTCTCAGAAGCAATAAGGTATAATTTCATTCGGATATCGTCGAAAAGCAGGAGAAAAAACAAAAAGAAAACAAAAAAAAAAAAAAAGTAAACGAAACTTCGTTACTGGAGATAATTCTGTGGAGACAGAGGAAAGATTGTGTGATTGATTGCAGTCTTCAAAAATTTTACGTCACATGGTATATAGTTGCTTGTATAATATGGCTCATTCAATTACAGGGATTGAGACGCGGTTAGCTTTTTGCGAGGAGTTATATTATTTCTGAAGGCACAATCACATAATCGATCGAAAATTCTATTCGGACAAGCGAGCGACGTGTAGACAATACTTGCAATTAAGAGTGAGGAGATTTCCGGCAGACCCCCGACCCCCGCCCCGCACCTCATACTACGACCACGACGCCTCTTTACTTCCGCCGTTCAGAAATATTTTATGGCCTAGGGTCAGCACTCAGAATCATAACGTTATGTTATATTATTATATTATATTGCCAGGTGCAGAGGGTGAATTTATTTGATACGAAAGTTAATAGATGATTGGATCGAGATCCCGGAAAGTATTGTGCGTATTGGAATGGTCTCGGGAAAAATCAGCCCCGTAGAGATATTTCGCCGGTAGAAATAAGGGAAGCATCAATTTTTCCCCGCAAAATGGAATTGCAAATCTCAGAATAACAAATCTCTTCACGAATATGTTCAAGGCTAGTAAAACTGAGGAGCGAAACGGCCCGTAGGTAATTCTATTTGTTCTGTTGTCACTCCATCTTGCATCACACTCCTCCGTACATCATCTCTAGAGAGTGAAATCGGACTTTCGTAGCATTTCTTCGCATACGACTTTTACTCGCCGATTCTCATTTTGATATACGATTTTGACGCGCGTACGAATCGTTGGATCTCCTCAACCTAGTGAGAAGATATAGGACAAGCTTGATGACATTCACCTATGACCCTCATACTCCATCTAAGATCTTCTCGTCTTGCTTAATCCTGACGAATCTTAGTCTAAGACTCCGCGGGCAACGCTAACTTCGGTCTGTATACGCTACGTAATGAGACTGTAATAGGTTTCACGAGAGTCAAACTACGAGCCCACACATGCACACATGCTGTATACACTTCTTCCTTACACTTGCATTTACAGGTAGTATAAGTGTACCGGCCGCGGTACCGTGCTTTGACGTCACCGAGTCAAGGTACACACGTCTCCTCCTCCAGCCTGAGGTGGGCTGGAGTTTAGTGGGAGCCAGAGTGGGCACTCGGTGAACTGCTGGGAACAGGTGTACTCTGGGGTACATGACGTCTCTCAAGTATATACGGGAGATCTAGAGACCTAGGTCCTAGTGGTTAAGTGTATCCACCTACTCCCCGGCTAAGCTCGTGCTTAAGTTCAGAATCATTTAACTTAAGTTTCTCAAGGGAGAGGCAGAGAGTGAGTGAGTGATTTTCCTTGGACAGAGGTTGAAGAAGAAGAAACGATACATTAAGAGGGTTTCGGCACTCGGGAAGGTTTAAGTGCCACTTGCCAGTGTTGATGATTAATTAAACCCGATATTGTGAGTGTTTTTGAGTTTATTAATGTCATTAATGTACTATGCCATCATCATTATCGCGGGGTTTCTCCTCCGGAGACATGATCAGAGGTGCTTAATTGACTCAAGGAAAGTTTGACGTGTCTCATGGGATGGGAAATCTTGATGAAAAGTTTCATAGATCTACCTTCGTACAACCGTGATAGTTAAGGAATTTACGTAGAGAAGTGGTTTTTCGCTTGAACAGTTTCTGCGATGTAAAGTAATACAATTTTTTGACGCTAGTTTACTTCGACCAACTTATCCGAGCTTTTTCTCTCCGATAAATACGTGTTCAACATACGTACCTACTGATACGTCCCACTTGACTTTTTACGTCACGTGATTCTTCGTGCTCTCGTTCTTTCGCCTTTGCTCGATCATATCTACTTATACTTCAAAGTATCTAGTTTGAATATAAACACGTAGTTGAGCATGAGATATGGGCGTGAAAGCGGAGACTCAATTGTGATTAATGTATTATTATAGGCGTAGTTTAACACCGGTCATTCATTTAACGATACCTACTTATATATATAATTCGAAGTGGGAAATTAATTACCCAACCGCTCAAGTTCAAGGCTAGAACCTTTTACCGGGTTGAATTGTTTTTCTTTTCAACCTCTGCACTCACCTGATCATCGTGACGGAATTCTCCCCCCTTCCAATTATGTAATCGCATCACGAAGTTGAATGAGGCACTTCCCAAAATTACGTTTTATGACCGAACGTTGAGAGTTCACATTTATTCATGAATTTTAATTGGAAATTTTTTAGATCATGAGAGCTCAGATACACAAATCGCTTTCTGCTTGTGAGACATGTATTCGACTGTAAAGTGCAATCGTGTGGTTAAATAACGTTGTGGGAATTCGGCAGTGATGTGTTAACGAATTTCTCGTAGAAAAGATACACTTTTCCTCATTTGAGCATAAAGCGCGTGGTGGATCCCGACCCGCAATCATGGGGTATCGATTATTCGAAGGGATTTTTTTTTCAACTTTCGTCGGATGTGAATCATTCCCAGTTCAGAGCGCGGAACTCCTTTACCGCTTCCGGTTCGTGCGGATCGTGTGTATGCTGTACCTATATATGGCAAACGGCTTTCACAGCGGATTTTTTTCACCAAATATTTTTCGCCACACTCGGCCTTTTCCCACAAGGGTAGTTGGCACGGGTACGTTTCCAAATCAAATTTCTCCATGCATGCGTGTACACGATCCGAAAATTTACATTTTTTCAACATCATTTCCAGGCTCAAAATTCCCGGAGGTCTAGTTCTAGAATACCTCGATTCGCGTAGTACGAAATATCGACATCGAGTCCTTCATCTATTGCTCTCCAAATCTCCAATTATAAATAATCCAAGCGGACCGTGATCGTACATTATTCATGATTTCCAAACATCTTCAGGTGAACCCTTTCTGGTGGACTAGATCGAACACGAGTAAACCTATCATCTTTCGTGAGATGTCTCATATCTTAAGCTTTTGAAATCATAGCGTGAGATGATGTAAGGCATTGAATTGTCGAGCGAGGTAACTCACAGCGCGACGAAGCACGCCGGTGTTTATCGAATTCACGTTCGTAGTATAAAAATATGTAGTTATATCCGAAGAAATGATATTTTTGCAAAGCCGTTGAAGAATACAATTCCATGTCTACTTCCGACACACGATAGTCTGCAAATGAATCCTTTTTATCTGTCTGTGCAGCACAAGCGTCAATTATTTTCATGCAAATGAAATTATGTTCCTGCAAATAGAGAATATTATATATTTTCGAAATACTGCATTGCGGACGTTCTAGAAGATGTTTGATCCAGTTAGTTTCTTTGACTCTTTATTAACGCGCCCGGATTTATTTAGTCAACGTATTTGCACAAACGGTTATATTTGTGAAGTATCAGAGCTCTCCGAGGGATGATTTCGTCGAACGTGACTTCAAACGTTTCATTTTCGTACTTTGATAGGAGAAAATATTGCATATAGTGGGAATTCAGAAACACATACCGATTGTTTCTACATCCGTTATTTTTCGAACCTTATCAGAGTCTGGTTTCGTGATGATTGCGGTATAATATTATCTCATTGTTGCAATCCTGATATAAATTTCATCAACTATTTGTTTTGATTACAAATTTTTCCCACTTTTTGGGAGAAGCGGTTTCTTCTGTTTCCACAGAAAAAAGTACCAGTTCTAAACAGGATTTACAAGTTTTCGAAAGAAACTTGATGATATACTGTACTAGTGTATCAAATCAACCGCATGAACATGACTTGTTTTGTCAGAGGATCATTTCCGTTTGAAATTCGTTCGAAGTTTCTTGTGTGTTTCAAAGTTATCTGACTACAACAGATAGTCCGAAAATTATGAGTAACGATCCGGCTCGCTCCGAGGTTCGAATAAAACAAAATTGTATTTGAAAAAGTATTTTCTATCCATAGTGCTCTTGAGCTTTATCGCCGCGTAGAGATTTCGGAAAAAATCGCGTACATTCATAACATCGTTATCTTATTGCACAATACCCGACAAAGACACGAAGATACAATATTCCAATGAGTTTCTTCTCTAGATATAGTATTTGTGTGAGTGCTTATCATGCTGTAAAATCTTTCACTCACTCAAGATCTTTAGAAAATCGTTGGCAAGGCAACCGAGCGCGCGGCAACCAAGAGTTTTGAGCCTTTGAGAGTCAGCCAGAGATAAGTTACACGATATACAATAAAGTTACGTAATCTCTCTCTCTCTCCTCGTTTCTTCGGATGCCCAATCCTCAGTGTTGTTCCACGTCTGTACTCGGCGCAACTTATGTCTAAAACAATGCAAATACGCTACGGTTTTTGCTTTATACTTCGCCAAGGATAGTTACTTACTGCCTTATTATTTCGTCAGATTCATTTGTAGTTTGATTGAGATGCAGTTCATCCCACGATGAAAACTTATTATATTCTCAACGCATGAGTGATCTTGGATTCCAACATTGGTAAAAATTACCTTAAAAAATTTAACGATCAATTGAAGTCAACGGGCGATGTGTTTCACACGTCGTGAAATATGCCCAAAAAATATTACTCCGATTCATTGGCGGGCAGCAGCGACTGCGAAGAAGTGCGGATCTTTGAATAATTGTGCGAAAGAGAGAGGAAACAAAAAAAATTAGGCGGGAATCACTGCATCTAATCGTAAAATCCAATAATTATATTCTCGAGTGACTTGAGTTTCCATATTTAGAAATCATACATAGTGCTTTGCGCAGTATAAAACATAGACGTGTATATGTATGAACAGGTCAGGTAAATATGCAAAATTTATTTACCAGCCTATGCAATGAGAAATAATTGCGGGAATAACAACGTCTCTACTACTGCCTCAAATTCAATCAAATGTACGTACAATACTTTTTGTCGATAGACTCATAACGATTTTAGTCTGACCTTACTACGTCCATTACACCGTAAAGACCGTTCTTCCTTTTTCTACTTTTTTTCTTACCTTTTTTTTACCACCTGGTGATCCATTTGCCAGCGACAAATATATAATGCTACAGGTACACAGATTTGTTTGACCTTGGGCAAAGTCGAGTAAATAAAGTACTGCACAATAATGTAACTAATTACAATTGCATACTAACAGATTCTGAGCGCGAAAATATTCATCAAAACAGTTTCGTTATCGCTCGTGCACAAAACTGCAATCTCGGAACGAAAGATGAAGAGAAGATCTCGATGTTCCATACCCGAATCCACGTATAGGAGTAAAACTTGTAAGAATTATACCGAGACGCAAAGAGAACGCAATCAAGACACATGAACACAAGTTAACAACTATAAGTTTTATCTCCAAGACGTTTGTGCGCATAGGATAAGCGAGTTAAGGAGTATATTCGACGCTGTTCATTCCTGACTCATTTCTGGTCCGTCTCATTACTATACTTCACATAGGAAAGAAAAAAGAAAGTACAAAATTACGGATTCTACTCATACTTGTTTCGTTACTTATCCCTACACGCGCGTATGCACGATTATGTTCTCATTGGATCCTCAAATATTATCGAGCTCTCTCGGTCCACAATAAATTGAAACGAAAGATGGACCCAATTTCACGAATTATCTCGGACGTCGTGAGCTTATTGATTTTCGGCAATTTCGTTAACTCGATTCCACGAGGTCAGAAATCGCAGGATACAGATATGATGCTTGCACATCATACGGAAACCACGTCCGGATTCGTTGGAGAGAGTTTTTTCTCCGGTAGAAAAAATCGACCTGCGCAATGAATATCGAAATAGAATCGTGGGCTAGATACGGGGAAATAGATAGCGACAGGATCCCGATATTTCTACGTGGGTATAGATATTCTCGTGATTGGAATTTACTCGCAGGTGATTTACAAACTCCCTTGATGAAAACTGATTGTCAGTGTGCGTTCGTTCCGTGAGTCAGACAACGGTTTCAGATCGCATCTGCCATAGGTATAAGCCTCGTTTTGAATAGAAATCGAATTTTACATCGAGATGATCTCGTCGTATTTCCTTACATCACTTTCCAACTCTTCCGAAGCGTGGCGAGAACTCGAAACAGTGTACCAGTACCTAGCTGTCCGTACGCGTGTAGCAGGAGCACGACTTATACATAACAATCGATGAAACAATTCTCAAACACAAAAAATAAGAAATAATGGGCCATTTCATATTTTTACGTCATCGTTTGTGTGTATCTTCTCTCTTCTCGCCTCGTTTCATCTAAGAGCACATGAATGTATGATACACCTTTGATCCCTGGCGATATAAAATGTACGCTATTCGATCCTGCATGCGTCTACTTTATAGATAGAAACGAGTGAGAATACACAGGTGCAAAGACGTATGTAACGGATGACGAAACTCTTCTGTATATTATCCACCTTGTGCACATACTAAGTGCCATTTATCGTTATCCAAATGCACAAAACCAACACCTGTGCTGTGCTGTGCTGTGCTGTGCTGCTGAGCTGCTGCAGTGCTCGTTTGCAGCTGACAACAATGAACTACTAACGACGTACTACAAACATAAGAATGCATCTCGCATATAATGAAATGTAGAACCACGTGATGTATGGTTGTATTTTTGACACCCCTCAGTTGACGGACATATGTTTTATTCAAAATTATGCATACGTTGTACCAATTTTTACGATGGTGTGTGCTGTTTCGTTTTTGGTAGAAAAGTCTGAACTTTTGTTCAAAATCACCGAATTCCCTTGAAGCTCACCCGACAAACATTTTCCGGATATAAACCTAGTAACAAAGTGAAGAAAAAAGGGCACTAAATATTTTTCAGGGTGTGCTTACCACCCCTGAGACACCGCAGGCACACCCAACGCTGTCCAACTGGACACTAGGGCGCCTTTTCCCCGTCATTTACGTCATAGCAGATCCCCGAATATCATACTTACACAGATGAGTCAGCATTGCAGGTCGTGAAATATCCAGTAAAAATATCTATCTAAAAGCAAAATATCGGGGCTTTTTTACACGACTTTTTCGTAGCGCCTAAGGGTTGGGGAGTACTGAAGGACTGGTGTTCCAAAGAAAGTTTCACGAAAACCCCTCGTTTATATTTGAAATTCAGTGTTCTTTTGAAGTTTGATCAAGTGGAAAGATCGGATTTTTGGGTCAAACCGCTTCGTAGTCAGATGGAACCCGCAAAGGAAGAGCACAAACGTGGCCAAGTAGTTTTTCGAATTAGGTTTTCTGGTCTGTAATTTCATTCTCCAGAGAAACAACCCCCTCTTCGGTGAATGAGCAGATAACACTTCGTTAAGCTCTTATATTGGTATCTATAATAAAAGATCGAAGCGTAGATAGGACGAAATTACTATTATATACTCCTATCGATTTATTCGACCAATAGGAAACCTAATGAGAATATGAAATCCTGTCAGCTTCCCACGACGAGTGGTTCTACTTTGATTGCATTCAATCTTGGAAAGTAGAGAGCATCATTGTTGGGAAACCTCAACTTTTCCGCAATCATGTTTCAAAGTGGTTATCGAATTTTTCTATGATAAAACTGGGTTAATGAATTTATCGGGACACGGTATCCCTGGGAAATACCGTTTCTAACAATAACTTTCACAATGAATTCGAGAGTATTGACCGCTAAGATAAAGGACCTTAAGCTTTGCTTTCCTACTGCAATTTTTATTTCAATTTATTTTTTCATTTCATTTTCATCATGCGGCTGGTGACTGAAAGACAAGACGAGTGGATCTGAGGCGGTCATTTCCGGACTATAGGTATATAAAACACTACTAGTTGAAAGTACAAGCGATCGGGATACTATTCGCACGTCGTTTGCGGCGTAGCTTTGCCACATAGTGGTTAGATCAGTAGGATATAACGTTACGGCAATACCTTTCGCTCACAATCAAGTTTAAGTTTAAGTTTATGTTTGCACGCATGACAACAAATCGACGGAGAGATCAAAGCTCACCTGCAGCGACATGAAGGAAATGAATACACGCATATGAATTATACATTTGATAATGGCGAACGAAACTACTGCGGCGAAGAGGCCCGTTGTACTTATACTAATCATGATAATTATACCGATGTTCTGTATCTCACTCCCACGTGAGTTCCATTTCTCTATTTACTCCGGCGCCTAGATGACACGAGAAATTATTCACGATCTGCGTAAGCTGATGAGATTCTCTTTATACCGCGGCGGACGTCAATTTCCTGAGGCGAATGCATCTGTCGGATGGGAATTTTGCCTATGTAAATCTCGTGCTTTAATAACGCGAATGCAAAGTGGTTTCTTGAGTCGTCTACGCAAATTAGTTGAGCAACCAACAGAAATACTAAGCGGATAACTACGTGACAAAGTCCTTAGAAGAGTTTATTAGAACTTAGAATATAAGGAACACTAATTATTCAGAACAACGTACTCTCTCATGACTACTTCCTTCAATGCCATCGATTACAGTATATACATATATTATCAGACTCATTAGAAGAGATGGAAATGGATCGGCATTAAACGTGGAGCTCTGATGATACTTTCAGTCGAAAAAGCTGGCTTCAAATTCTTTCTGACAATTTTTTTTCCACTTTCGCCCATAGGAATCTCAATTTCGTTGATAAATCTACTGTATTAACCCATTAACAATTCCAATTCGTTTCTCATTAGCGTACCTAGAGAGGGAAACGGCCGCCATGAACATCCCGGAGGCTCTTCGTCTTCGTCAGCACGAGAACAGCAAAAGCTACTAAAACGTACGAAAAGTTTGGCTGTAATATCTGAGGAGAACCGAGCAGGTAACCGAGGGAAAGCCAATTACCACAGACTTGGCGAGCCGGCATTGCCGGACGGATTTCGAAGGCAGCAGCTCATACCAAGAGCAAAACTCATCAATCGACATTCTCTGAAGGATAGGTAAGATTCGCACGAATTTATTCTATAACTTGTACCAGGTACGCAGATTTTTTCACGTAAAATGCCACGGCCGATTACCAGTGCCCGTAATAACATCTTGATGATAGGCCCTTCATATTATATCGTATGTGCGTGTAGATTCTCCAGTCCGCTCGACTGTATGCTCAGAGGAGCATCCCTGGCTTTTTTTTTGCTGCTTCTATGACCCGAAAGCATTCGAGTGAAGAACATGAATGAAGGACTTTGCCGGTATAAATTCACCCTCGCGTCTTCTGCGTCGATCTTCGTGCGGTCGAAGGTGCGAGTGGAAGAACTTGGAGTCTGCTGACCAAGCCCAAAACTCGACTGTAGGGTTGAGTTTGAACCGGGAAACTTAAATCAATGTAGCGAATATAATGAGACGTCTAGGTAGGTTGTTAGAATTTCGGGGCTATTAATCATCTGAAATTTCCTAAAATACCGGGCGCGTAGAAGTTTCATTATAACTTCTCGTACGCGATACATCGTTCACGATCTTTCACGAGTCTTCGGAAATAATAAGATAGGGAAGAAATTCGATTACGCGCCTGCGTCTTTCACAAATTTTGAAAAACAAATCATCGAAATATACGCTTTGAGTATAAAGTGGAAAAGTTATTCTAAATTCGGGGGAAACTGAAGAGGAAATTGTTTCTGCAGGAAAACGGGTCACAGAAAAAATCTCCGTCCCCTACCACATCGAATCGTGGTTTGGAGGAAAATAACATTCCTTCGTAATGTATTTATACGCTGAGTGAAAAACCAAATGAATCGCTTTGAACTGTGGGAGGCGCCCGTGCGTTGTTTTTGATTATCAACCGCGCGGAGCGATACTTTTATGTCGTTTTCCCTTTGACGCACCTGATGGTCGTCTGTTTTCATACGCACATTGAACACACAAGCTATCGACCTGTGTAGTGCACGGAACAACCCGTACGATTTAATTTCAATCTAAGCCCGCACCTACATTACATCTATCTGTCTGTACATGCATTCCCACTCAACTAATCATGACGAACGAACTTTTAGCTTCGCGAAACGCACTTGAATGCGATTGAAACTGGACCCAAAATCCGGAAAAATGTCCGCATTGTATCTGCGTTCAATAAGTCATCCGAATTACTTTGATAGAAAATGTGAATTTGGAAGTAATTTATAACTTTTGCCTGGAAAATTTTTAAAGATTTGCAAAGCGTCTGACGATTGTTCTCCCCGTTGACAGATATTCCTAATAATTGTTTCAGGCTTTCGAAAAGCCAGCAGCATCTCAGCGGATCTTTCGAAGTATCTAACCCGAGGATCTCCAAGTCACGTTTTACATCTGACACATATTCAGTGTCCGATCCTCACGTATCGCTGCCAAATTTTCTGCCGCAGAATTCTCGGCACAACCATAAACCAGATCGATTAAATATTCTGGATTGGCCTGAAGCGCCAAAACGGTACCAGAGCGTGCAGAACTTGGATAACGTTTCCGGGCTCGTTGATGTCGTTGAAGAAAATTGGCCCAGCGAAGGAAATAGGAGTATAGATTGCATCTACACTCAGGTGATTTGCTGTGCACTCAGATATATGTGAACTTGTCATCATTGTTTTGGTTTATCTTACAATTTGCGTTGTTCGTTTATTTCTAAAGGTAAAACGAAAGCGGAAGGAGCACAGAAGTCTGGATAGCGTTTTGCTAGAGGACGATAAAGAGCTTGAATACTTCAACGTTCTAGATCTACTACCGCTTTCCAACGTTCGTTTACAATTCGAAGACAGAAGCGTATCCGATAACAGTTCTGTAAGATATAAGGGTCACGATTATGACTCGTTCGAGAGAGATTCTCACAAGAATAAACCACTGCTGAAGAACGAAAGGAATTACGAGGGAGAGGATTGTGAAAAAACAGATGAAAACGGTAAGAAAAAGGACAATTCTTACCGTCAAAGTGACGAACTCGAGCCAGACATTGCGGAGGCATTAAACGAGTCGAAGATCAAAGAAATCAGTAGCTCGAAGAAGTGCTGCTCTACCAAAGGATTGTCAGAGAATCAAAAGCTTCTTGACTCGACCAGATTGGACAAAAAGAAGACCTACAAATCCAGGGCCGATAGAGAGGCTTGCGTGGGCCGTGAAAACCACAAATTTTATTCTAGAGAGAAAAAGCACATCCTGATCCTAGATTCAGACGAAGACAAATTCCGGGCCGACGTAGCAGTCGTTAGACCTACGGAAGATTTTATGCCGGTTGAAGAAGCAGAAGATTATAAATCGATTTGGATATCAGACACCGACGAACCGGACGAAATGTCGCGAAGACCTCAGGTGTTAAAAGTTATCGATAATGACGTTACGAAACGTAACCGAAATTCGGTTATCGAAATTGCAGACGTCACAGAAGCCCTGAATTCAGATAGAAAAGATGAAAAAGATACAGGCGAGCCGACTGACTCCGTTAACGAAACAAAAGTCTCATCGATAGATGAGGAGACAGATACCCCGCAAAAAGAGGTTCACGTTGAAACAGTGAAATCTTTTTTCGAAACAAAGTCCAAAGAAACCGGCCAATCCAAAGCTGATCCAGCAGAAGGAAAATTCGGAAGAATCATCAAGGAGACAACGAACATTTTCGGGAAAGCTTGCAACGCGGTCAAGGGAAGTCTCGGCTTCGAGGCAAGATCGGAAAGTTCTGATTTAGGATTAGGATCAGATTCGGGTAGCGATACCAGAAGGCAGTCGATGGACGGCGTCGACGAGGTAGAAGAAGCCGCAGATAATTGTTCCAAAGTGACGTCCAATGATGCCGATAAGAATCACTCAGCACTTTCGCGGTCTTTAAGCTACGTAGATTCAGTAAAAAATGAAATCGGTCCAGAGTTTGATCACATCCGATACAAGATTATGAAATCGGATTTGTTCAGTAAGAATATGTTCGGGAGCATGAAAAACGACCAAACATTTGATGGCCTGATGCAGTACTTGCAGGAATATTCATTCCATGATCTCCTCGTTGACAACAACGTTGTGATAATTGAACCCGTTCGAGCAGAGACTGTTGACAAAAAATGTTCATCGGCAACGTATAACGGCAGAACGAAAAATGCATCGTCTTGCAGAATAGCTGCAGCTATACAGAAAAAGGCACAGCAAACAACAGAGGCGGAGAAAAACAGTGAAAATAACGAAGAAAAGTGCCCGAAACAAACGAGCTTGAGACGCCACTTCTTTTACCATCCGATTCGCGTTAACCGTGAATTGATTGACGACGAACTACCAGATCCAGACACTGTCAGAAACGTTCGTAAGATGTTCGAAGGTACTCTGAAATTGAAGACACCGGATCCAGCTTTTTCGAGAAATAGTCCGACGAGGAAAACCGTCAGTATGAAAGATCTGAGACGAATTGATCGGCACTTCGATGGATCGGACGAACCTGATGAATCCAGGAGCTCTAGCAGGGCAAAAAACTTGACGAGGCTGTTCGAAAATCAGGATAAAATTTCCGAGGCTAATAAAGACGGGATGGAAAGCCCGAGGAGCGAATCCAAGACTAGGATCATCGCACAAAGTTTCGAAGCAAGAAGTGGACAAACATCACCGAGCGACAGCGGCTTATCTAAACACAGAGGGATGAAATACCTTCATAACTGGGACGCGGGTAGTGTCAGCAGTGGAGTTTCCAGTGATTATCCAGACACTGATCCAGGAAGCGGAGTACAGTGTACTTCGTCCGAAGATGAAGACGGGGGTCAGGATGACGACGAAATCGATAACGGACCTGGCCATTTCGTCTCGCAGGATGTCCTTAAGAAGATAAGAGAATGTGGCACATCAGTGACATACTACGGTGGCAGAGTCGTGAATACTTATAACAGTCCGGTGATATCGCCGCCGGTAAGTGGTAAAAGAATGAGCGAAATAATGAGAAATATACCAAAAAACCAGGAGAGCTCTAAGGACTACGTTAAATTCCGATTGGTGAAAAGTAACTCGTGCGATAGCAGACTTGAGCTCGCTGGAAGAGTGGTGAATGAATTAAAACGGGATAATAAGTTTTGTAAGAAGAATGGTGAAGCGAGCGGAGTTACGCGTACAGAGTATCCGTTAAAATCGGATCTCAGAGGATGTCCGATTATGGAAAGTCTCAATGTTGAAATAATTGGGTCGGATGAGATGAGTGAGGAGATTGTCCCCGAGCCGGAGATGAAGAAAGAACCACCGATCGTTATTGGTTTAGAACCAAAAAAGGAGGAAATTAAAGAACCGGAAATATTTAAGGCGGATTTTCAATTGGGCAAGTTAGAAGACACCAAATGTTACGCCAACAAATTTACCAGCAGTGCGTTCAACCAGTGGCAAGTGAATGATCAAATTGAAGACAAGAAATGTAAGTTTGGAGAGATTGACTTCGAGGAATTCGAAGTATTGGAAGACAGTCTTAATTCGAATGCCAAAAAGAATTAGTCTTTCGTTACTGCGTAATTATTTCCAAATTTCTCTTCCCCTTATTTCTAACGTACCCCGGGAATGGAACACCTTTAATCGTGTGGTCAATTCATGATACAGACCGATTGCGTGGATAGAAGTAGAAATAAACTTATTTGTACGTGCCCGGAGTGCAATATTATACGACGCGGTAGGCGAATGATAGAGGATATCATCAGAACTTTGAGAAAAAGAGAGAAAAAAAAATTACAGACACAACAATTATACCTATATCATGGTCATAAATTTAGGGAGGCACTGTGTATAAGTCAATATTCTATAGGTTATTTTACAAAATATGTTGTATCAGAGCAATGAATGTCCAACTTAAATAATTGGCAACTCAGCGTAATATAATATTATATGTAGTATAGTGTGCGTCCCAATGAAGTATGATTTTAGTGTAAGGTCGAATTGTTCATTATTTATTATGTATAAAACACGATAGACTATAAATTTGATCTGGAAATAATCATTTCGATCGATATATAGATAGATAGATACACCGATTTAATGATAAAATGGTATTTCTGTATAATTACATATACGTATTGTAAAATAATATGCTTGCATATCCTGTATAAATAAATAATCGTATGCAGAGAGTAAAATAAAATTCGCCCCTCTTTATTTGATTCGTGATTTGATCTATGATCGGCTGGATTTTTTAATTCAATCAAACTTTACCAAACCAGAATCAGTGGAATTAAAATAGCATGAATTCAGATCAGCTATTATGAATTAATGACGCTGCACAGAAAAATCTGACAGTACCCACCTGAACGTTTTCGTGAAGAATTGCAATCTTGGCAGAGATTTCTCGACGAAAGGAATTCTCATTTCCTGACAACAAATTAATCATCAGCTAAAATCACGATCTTTCGTGAAAACCTTCGTGGGGCTATTAGTTTTCGGAATTTGGTTGAAACAACGTTATAAACTTGAAATTCGTATAAATTAACGAGCAATTCGCCAAGCATGAGAATCAATTCAGCGCGCAGCGCGGTCCACGAGGATTTGAGTTTCGAATTTTATCGCTGAACAAAAAGACGGAATTACTTCTTCCAGAAGCTTTCAGGACTGCACAGAGAAACGTGGGATGAAAAGAATTCGCGAGTCCGTCATATTTTTGTTCGTAGAATGTAAAAGCGAGTAACGTGCCATTTCGGGCGATGGTCCACCTTCGGGGTTCAATTCATTGAATGGCTGAATAACTTAGAGGTTGGAGAGAATGAAGGTTTTCAACGAACACCTGTCTTTCAGCGGAGCAAATGTATCGCGAATGTAATATTAATAAAATAACTGAGAATTTGTGGTTCGTGATTCTTGGTGGTATGTACGCGAGAATCCATGGACGGACCGGTACGAAACGGAGAATTTAACGAGGAGAACAAAAAGAATAAATTTGGTACATGCCTCGTGCAATGTGCACAGGAGTATATAACCATTTTGGAAGAAGAAGAAGAAAAAGAAGAGGAGTCAAATAAATGAAAAGCAAAAACTCCACCCGTGTCTGCTGATCTAAATAAAATGTAACGCCCCACTCCACGGCAGGCTCGGGAGAATGAGTTATGAAAATCATAAAATTTTCCATGCAAAGCTAGCCTATTCGAAGAGAAATATTATTCCTGTCGCGTTGGAATAGATTGAACAAAAGCGAGAACCAGTAATGTGTAAGTGATAAATTGTCTTACCTTACACCGCAGGCAGGGCTGGGTTTATATTTTTATTTATTTGCATGACCAATATTACTCTAGTTGAAAATTGTGCAATAACTAAAATTCACCACGCTGCGGTTCACGATTATGATTGACGTCCAAATTTATCTTTCAAAAGCCGCTTGGCGGCTAATTCGGCTAATTTATTTCACCCATGTGGGTGCGCCTGAGCGACGCAACCCACCTACCATACGTGTATCACATATGCGAGACCTCACGCCACTTCAAGCTTTAATGGATACACACAACAGCCTTTCATATTTACCTACGTATATTGCTCTGCACTCAGTTGAGATATTACGCTAGTTTGCTATTAATCCTGTGCACACATACAGCTGATATCAAACGCAGCTGTTGGTAATGCAGATTGCGTATTTCTGCGGCCGAAAATAAAGGGCCGCGTTAGAACCAGATAAGATACCTAATTAATTGGCACGAAATTATTCCGAGATAATTATGAAAAATAGTGTAAAATGAAGAAACGTAGCATGTCTAAAAAAAGAAACGAAAACTAACGCCACAGTTATACAGAAGTATAGTATATTATACTATCGCATATCGTGATGAAAGATGTCGCGTGCAAGCTGATGTCCTCTTTTTTATGGCAAATGTACACGCAGGCTGCATGATTTAGAACCGACAAGTGAACGCGACTCGTATGCGATATTTCTGTATTCATTTAACTGCACTTCGAACAGCCTCCGATCTCAGTCGTTCGCCAAAACTTTATATTTTATCAACGCGAGTAAGTAAAATTTACACCGAAAATGTCGACAAAGAGATCATTGTGGATGAAAGGCGTAACTAACTTCTGAACGGATCGATTTTCAATCGAACCAAATTATCGCAGTGTAATTTTGTAGACTGAGAAAGAGAACTCAATAGGTATACAGGTAGATTTTTGCACCTTTAGTTGTCTCTCGCAAAAATTGGTTTTCCGAAAGAATAGTCAATAACGGTAATATTCCTATGCGAAGGAAGGAGAGGAAAAGCTCGTCGTTCGACAGCATACATCCATCCTCTCTCAAGGATCAATATTGGCTACATGAATCAAGGATTTTGAGTAAATTTGCTAAAGTGGTCCAGGGAGAGGTTTCAAGTGAACTGGAGATGGATCTTTGTAAAATTTAGGGAGACAGATCCTGTTTCAAGTTAACATATCCCAGAGGCACAGCTCGAGATTGGAGGAAAGGTCGAAAAGGGTGCCTCTGGTATAAAATGGAACGTTGACTCCTCTAGGGTCGCAGAGATAAAGAGAAAAGCTTTTCGAGAAAATTTTCTGCCACCGAATTCCAATATCACGACGGAGCTCTCATTGTATGCAGAGAAATAAATCTGCAAACCGATTATCACGAAGAAGGACTTCGCCTCCGTTTCAACGTCGATGACGAATAAATCGGATAAATAAATACCTATCCAACGAGTGTTCATTTTCATGTGATAGAAACTTACCGACGAGTTCCGGCGCACCTGACAAGGTCTTTTTTTCTTTGGGCTCCTTCTTCAGGCTCGGTTCTAATTGTAAGCTGGAAGAAAATGTCGGAGTTGTGGTTGCCAATCCACGTCTAGAAATGCTTCTCCATCTCCTGCACCAAGTTTCCTGAAAAAAGAAGTACAAAATTTTGATTACGATACCTGGAAAATTTTACTCAGAATAAATAGTGCAAGTACGGATTTCGACGAATGACGAACTCGATTAGATTTCGGCGCAAGTTGGTCTGGACACAATCTTCCATTCCTTATATACCAAATTTTTCACGAAGATTCAAATTTGCCGCGGCGCGGCGTGGTGCAAATTCGGTTATTAAAATTAATGCGAATTTGATTTCATTTCCTATACGGATTTACGCGAGCATATAATACTCTCAGCAATCCATCAATTCTTGCTCACCGAGGATGCTTAGGTAGGTACTATGATTCGGGAAATAGAGCGAGATGCCGAACCTGCGGCAGTGAAATTTCTCATCGGTTAAACGGGCACGAAGGAAAGAGAAAATAAAAATCTGTCCCATAGATTTTTACTCTCACGATTACTCATTCACGTGAGTCATGAAACTCACAGCATTGCAATTTGGATTTGAGGAGACAAATCTGCGGAATCTTATCACGGAAATATTCCACCTGAAGAGTGCTTGTGATTTCGCACTTGGCAGCTTAGTCGATGCCGATGCTTTGTCGAATCGAACTGAATTCCGAGGAATACGAATTTTTCAACGTTTTATCGTTTTTATTTAGATAACGTTGAACTCGCTGTTAAACATCTGGAGAAATTAACAACGGAGGAAAAAGAGCATTGAACGTTTGTATAAGCGATCGTTATTTCACGTTCGCGGAACGCGTTAAGATCCACATGTCGTAAATTCACGATAATTAAACTTATCGGACTGTAGACGTCGTATATTCTGTCTATCCGTTGCACAGTAATTGCCCGACTTCCTCCGGGAGGTGGGATTTCTCTCATTTTTCTTTTTTTCTTTATTTTCACCAGGTGTGGGTGTATGTGATTGATACTCTACTATACAATTTGCCAATTGACTTTGTTCTTGGAACTACTATCAATACATATCACCTCACGGCCTGTCGCGTGATAATTGCCATTCGATTCTCCAGGACGAGGGCGGAGGTTGGGGAAGTTATTTTAGTTTCAAAGTTATTTTAACCCGTGACATTTCCTCGTGGGCAACCTGACGGCTAGTCTTGTACGGATACCCGATGCTAAAAGGAGCACCGGCGATACAACAAACAGGAGGGAAAATGATGTTAGCATTAGAAAAGTCGAAGCGTTTTAGAATCGAGTTTGTGTGCCAATCTTAGAACACGCGCTATAGTGATAATACGAAGTTCAGAGGAGAATGCTTTTCACACAAAACTCCATGGCCAGTTAAAATTTGGGTAAAAGTAATAACACTTACGTCGAATTCCATTCATCTTTGATCTTTGAGAGCAGTGTGGGCAGGTAGGCGATAATCAAAGTTCTGCAAGAGCGTAATCGAGCGAGTATACTTTGATCCAGGATTGAAAGACTGATGGTAATCAATATACGTTCAAATAGATACCCGCGTTAAGACTTTTCACAAGAATTTGAATAATTTTTGAACAGGTAAAATACGAGTTTAACCTTTGAACGAATGAAAATTCAATTTGGATAGGCAATAGGCAATCGATCTCAACACTTGTACATATATTTGTATACGTATATCGTTATCGCGCATCGATTTAGCTCTAATATAGAACATACTGTGTTGATACGGCAGGTACACATGTGTCGTTTACATGAGTAGCATTTATCAACATTTGGTTCTATTTAGTAACTTGTTAGCGTCTAACGAGTGTTAAAACGGCACATTTGCATGACAACGCAGTCTGCTAGTCGGCAATAGCGATAATTACCTGTTTCAGGACGGCAGATTTTCCGTAGATTAACTGTAACCAGATACTTACTCGCGGCTTTCGGAATTTTCGGGACCAAGATTCAACGTCACAATCAACGAATACGTCAGTCAAAATTGACACTATGATGTGGGCGAAAAAATTAAGATTTCATTGCTTTCGAACAGTTTCATCAAGCTCAGAACCGAATCAGGCGACTCTGTATAACGCCGCCTAAATATAAATCTGTGTAAAAATCCTACAAGTTTGTAATTTCCAACTACGCGGCGATCGGCCATATTGAATTTGATAATTCTGACCGCGGCGTCGTATTCAGCAAACTCGGAATCTTCAGGGTCTTTGAATTCGTGACCGAACACTGATCAAGTACTTCCGAAAACAAGAATAGTGATAGCATTCGAATGAGTGAAAGTAGTATTAAATTGAAATGATTGTGCGCGACGCGACGTGATCTATAATGATGATCTAGATTCGAGTACAGGTGTGATAATTTCTCTAAAGCATGAAATGTGCTTACCGTAATCTGGATACGTAGAGACGCCGAAAAAAGTGAGATATTTGAAATTCAAAGTGAAATGTCAGAGGAAGATAGAAGATCAAGTGGCAGAAAGTACGTGGTGGGTTGGCCAGGGTGCCGATATAGGTAGCAGAGATAAAAGAGAGTGAAATTCCAAGCCATATACAACAGAATTCTTTTCTCGGTTATTCGTGAACCGTCTCTCCGTGAATGACGTTCTTCTTTCTTCATTTTCGAAAAGTTGTGATCGATCGTCGGTATGTATATATACATACATACCTATTTGGCTATACTTTGCGCTTGCAAGATAATACGGTTCACAGTCCCGAACATTATTTGTCTTGACTGAGAAAAAATCGATCCGCTTTTCTCTACACCGACCGCTACCAATCTTGAACCAAAAATTAAAGTGTCAAACTCCGTGATGGATATCGGCAACTAAATTTTACGACGAGCTCCTTCACCGCGAATTCTTTGTTTCGCAATTTTAGAGGAACAGGAATGGGATACACGGCGAGACTAAAATTTTGATCTTTGCCAAAGAATGGTGTTTTTCCATCATCATATACAACCTGTAATTTTCATCTTATGTGCATATTCATCGATCGTTACAGGTAATTGAAAATTCAACTGGAACAATTGAATTCAAGCAATACGACTTCTTCACCCACGCGAGTGGGAATTTCAGGCGTCGAAATTCCCTAGTCAAGGCAACTTGACATCGTGCCAAGAAAAAAAGGTGTACGAGGCGCGAAATAACAGAAGCTCGAACATGCAGAGGGATTGCACCTTGGCGTCAATACGAAATTTGTCAACCTTTCGAAAGATTTCCTAGAACTATACCACCAAGCAATCGGGCGTGGAGGCCTTCCCTGATGGCAACTGCATTCGATCGTCGTAGAACAAGAGTCGATGAAGTTCTCATTGTTCGATTTCACAGTACCTTTAAAACAAGACCATGTGATCCCGGAAATTATTAACGAGGAAAGACGAGTGTAATGATAGGTGGTCTCAAATAACCTAATCACAATAATCAGACCCAAGGTTCACCCCCTGAATGGCACTACTTCATCTACCATCATGGGCTCCCGACTGAAAAACAAATTGACCGACTGTATCCGCCGACACGTAAAGAAGCTGATCATTATCATCATCATAGAATATTTATACGGTTCACATTATCCACTTGTTCCGTTAAATTTTGCTCCAGTCTGTTGAGTTCTATGTTCGGATCTTCGAACCGTAAAAAGTACCAGAGTTACGAACCTACGACATTTGAGAAAAAGCTGTTGGGCATAATAGTCCGGTCCATCGCGGAGTTCGTAAGCTCGTGCCTAAGCACATTTAACGCACGGATGTATGTATACACAGTTGGGCGTTTGAAATGTGTGGCGGAAAATTTGCGCACGTTACTGCTCATTAAGATTAGTTTGCTCGTTCAAGTGAATCATTGCAATTAAACTCGGTTCTATTCTACCCTGCAGAGCCCCCGGCATGAATAATTGGGTAGAAACCCTTTCTGCAGGAGTAATAGCCCAGAAGCCGCCACAGAGCAACGGTCGACGTAGACGCTGACGTGATTCCCGAGTACAAGAGGGTGCGACTATAAAGTTCATAGTAATCATGTAGTCGGTTCATGCAGCGGGGATGGAGTGCACGTCTACAAGGTAAAGTCGAAATCTGACCCCTACCGTAACGCGGCCTCGATCTTATTTGCTCCTTACTCTGAATCTGGCTACGATGAAATTGTGCAGCGACGGCATAACTAACCGTGGCGAAACTGTTCTTTCATTTTCCTTCCTTCCTCACCATTCCTCCTGAGCTCTTTCGATGAGACAGAATTTTATTAATTTGATAGAGCAGAAATTGAACAAGGGCAACCAATGCACTCTTCGACTCTGTAATTGAATCGCGGGCAAATCACAGTCACTCCACGTTCCTATACCTGCTAGTTTTACTAATTGCGCATCCGCTGAAACTACAGTGGCCACTTGTTTAATTGGAGCGGTTCTTGGCTGAGAGATCGAAGAATTTTTCGGGAAAGGCAATCAATCCTTCTATTTTATCCACCGTGTTACGTGAAACGAACTGTTTGAACCAAGACCTCCGGCCTTCGGCCATTGGCGATGACCATGGGTTGTTCTCGCTGATCTCCCACCGGACGTGAAAAAGCTAAGGGAATATAGTCGCAGTTTTTGTTTGTCTCACGCAATCGTCATCAATTCTGATTAAGACTTATCGTTGTAATCCCTGGTGGTTGGATGGCTGGTCATACACGAAGACCGAATGGAATTTTGATCTCAATTTTCGGATACTGAAATAGAGTCAACCTACTCAACCCATCAGCTCCCGAACGAAATGTTTGTATCAACCTCGTCGTTTATTGCATGAAATGGCTTTCACGAGCAATTTAGCAGTGACGCTCGGAAGTCAGTTCCACGTCTCATGACCGAATCATCCTGTCGTTTTGAACAAAATTGAAATTACCTCGATAGCGAAAAAGTCATAATCGTGATATCATTATTTCCGAATTCATCAAATATGCGAAGAGAATGGCGTGACCTTTTTTTTCTCGAGACTAGACATGATTTTCTGGGATAAGGCATTTTTTTTGACAATAGTTTCACAGCTTTCTCCCGCATCCATTTCCATCCGACCTCCTGTGAAATGAAGGGTGGCGTACGTCAATTTTTTCAAAAATCTTAGATAATGCAAGCGTATGCTATTTTGGCGATGAGTGAAAGAATTTATGTACTTCGGGTGATTCTCGTGAAAATCAACTCCAGCCATCCGTGACTCGTATATACTCAAATGCCGAGTCTGAGCACTTATATAGCTCCGTTTAAAATACGAGTACGCGAGGCCTCGTGTATTAACGCAGCAGGTGAGGGTGGGCGGATGAAATACGTTTTGGGGACAATCCGTGTACGGCGAGCGTAATTTTTCTACATCGATAAAACAACTGCGTTTGTATAATGGCCGGCGACTATAAACGTGGCCAGAGATACGAAAGAATAGTCGGTATCTCTTGTCCCCTGAACTTTTCTAGTGTTCGTGAAATTTGAAACGCTCAAACTGCTAGATACCTTTTTTACCCAGCATCGGAGGTTTGTTCTCGACGTTATCACTTCCATTTCGAACACATTTGCGGCTTGAATATTTGTCTGAATATTCTCGTAGACGCTGACAAGTAACGAAGGTGAATTATATTTAACGTGTCTTCTCATTTATTTAAAGAGGAGCTGAAGTCGTTCTGGCTAAAGATGTCAACCGTCTAAACTGGGACACGCAAGTTTCCGAGCTCCCTCAGATTGTTATGCGTCAACATCTTGCACCCGTTCCTATACTTGACGTACGTTTTTCAAATGAACACCGCATTGATTCTCCTAAGCCGTCGTCAGATAGTGCCCTGAGTTTTTGATTCTTTTCTAACAATCTAGTCGTTTGGCATTTTTCAAACCATTTCATTTACATTGATGGACCACGACCATCCATCTCTTTTATTTCTGTACACACATAAAATGAAGATAATCATGCTGCTGTGACCTTATCGGGAAATAATTCACACACATAGATTCGAAGCCCCTGAGAACATATTCTGTCGACTGTCTGTTTGGTACTCTGGTTTCATTATCCTTTTTCGATCGAGAATCATTCGTGCATTACTTTGTTAATTATGCTTGATAAACTTTTGCCATTGATTGATCATACCTAGTTTTTTTCCGATTTGTTCTTCGATTAACTTGATTATTATACTTCGTTAGCTATATGGTGCGTGATTTGGAGTACTTGAGAGGTCTTTCTAAGAGTTAATTACCAAAAACCACCGTTTTTGAATCGCTTTGAATTTCTGAAGGCTAGTATAAGGAAGATTAAATGAACAAGGGTATACTATAGATTGGGCTTCGACAGTTTTCATTTTGTAATATCGCACGGCGATTCATCCAGTCTGTATAAATTACTTTGGAGTGATTTGCATTCAGCTGCTTTTAAGTACTGGGATTTTTCGTGGATGCTTATAAAATATTGTTCACGGGATAAGCCAGTCGCAATCCGGGGATCACCTAACGCGAGTGAAACGTGAATCCCATGACGTCGGACAAGTGAGTTTAGTTCTACTTGCAAATTAGGTGACAGCACTCACAATAAAATTGTGAGTGCTGAAAAAAACGTTACATGATCTTAATACACCTTCGACGTGTTTGTCGGTGGTTCGAAATTTCGTAGAAATTAAAAACAAACAGAAATAACGAAAACAGACGTTCTCCGAGATCTTGGCGTGGGAGTTACAGAGCCGAATTGAGATCTGAGCTAGGGGTAAAGCCTGGGCTTCAGTCGTGAAGTAAAAATATAATTTCACGAGCTTACACACGCGGTATAATCGTTGCGCTATTTCTGCCGTCTGTAACTCTAGAAATGCAATTTTCCGTACAGTCAGATCATATGAGTTTCAGTATCGTCGGAAAATTTGCAATGAATAAATCCTGTGATAAGCAATAACCACGTAGAAGGGGGAAAGATTGAAAATCGTGATAAACTTAGGGCGGTTTTCCAGGCTTTGAAAAATGTGGTCAACCTTATTCTTTGTAAGGAAAATGAAAAAATCGCGTGCGAGTACCTAATAGAAATTGCGTCAGTCATGGACCCGGGTCGAAGTAAAGTTGAATCGTACCCATACTCGTTAAAGTTCAAATATTTTCTAATCAATTATTCGGAAAGAAGTAAAAGTCCTGAGGGAGTATCCCAAATATTCCAGAATAGCTATGTTATCACTCTAAATTTGATGCACGTATATATATTCACATAGTATTGGCTTGGGGTGAATATTGAACTAGAGAAGCAAGGTGAAAGGGAAGAAATGTACATTACATGCTGTAGCAGGCTCGAGGGTCCTAGGAGGCAAGAGTTATATATCCTGAGAATTTAGGGTAATGTATTTTTCGTGACTCTGAAGGATAAAAGGTACCAGTGCAGTTCACACGCGATATTCAAATTCTGCAGGTGTCATATCAAGTCAGAATAATTTTCACTTTCCAAAAACGTGTTATATCATAGTCTAGGCTCTTTATAATCTGATCGACGGTAGAATAAGTTTATGTCAGTGAGAGAAAATCCGACGAGATGATTCAAATTGGCTATAAAACGCAGGAAATCGACGACCAATGATTGGACCTTGTGACTATCCGTCAAACCAGCGTCGTAGCCAGATACTCTGGTGCCCAGGGCAGATATCTGATTTAGCGCTCCCGAAAGTCATGAAAGTTTCTATACAGTCTAGTATAACCAATTAACACACTTTCGACATAATTAATTGGCTTTAATTTGCGCCCCCGCGAGCTTGGGCCCCTGGCGCGGGCTAGTTACGACGCTGTGTCAAACCATAATCTCGTTTCCCATTATTGCTGCGTGACATTCATCTTCGCATGAATGGTCGTAGTATCAAGTAGAAGTACGTCGAGGCCATAGCCGTTCATTCATGAATGTGAAACAAAGGGTTAACGAGCTCGGTCGCGGTATGTACATCATATTGTCTTGATTTGGTCAGCGTTCCCCAACAAACGGAAAACTCTAACAATAAGACAAATGTGCAGGAGCTTTGAGCTTACGTTTCCTATTCTTAGGAACCCGAATTAACGTCTGCACTCCCATTTTTGTAATATTTCATTTGATTCCAAAAACCTCTCGCACGTCAATGCACTTTTCACTTGAGAATACCTGTACCCTAGATAGTTTGTTTCAACGTTCAATTAGGAATCTTTCTCGAGGATAAATGTGATTTCACTTCCTCTTCTTGCTAGTCTGCATACCTCGTGAAGTACGTTTCTACGACCGAACCCTGAATTTATCGGATTTCGCGCAAGTGTTTACTCGGGACTGAAATTTGACCGAACGATTTCTTTTCGGATGTGTCGTGGGGTGAAAAAAATTAGGTAACCACTTTGCCAAACGTAAGCTAACCCGTCGGGAGTCAAAATGGTACACAAGCTAGGGTTCTGTTCTCGCCGAGGCGAAAGGACTTTGAGCGACGTCTAAAGAACGCGTAATTCTCAAACCCACGTTCTCGAATATAGCTATACTCGTCAGATACTTCCAACAGAAGTAATGATTCCAATACGAATACCATTTCCATCTACCTCCCCAATAATTTAATACACCCGCGGCTCCTCAATACTTCAAACTGTAATAATTTGCCGATGACGTATGTACATTTTGACGTAAAAGAAGTTTACTACTCGTTGAATAACATCTGCACGGATGCTTACCCGTCGCCGGAAGTGAGAGAGATTCTAGCCTCGGAAGCAGCAAATAAAATGAATTCACGCCCGTACGTTAAAAAAGTCTTACTAGATATTGGACTTTCATGCACACTGGAAGAGTTCGCTCGAGGTCAGAAGTGCTCTAGGCTGACGGTCTTAACCGTGAAAAACATCTTTGTATTTTTTCGGATCAGAGCAGAATCACCGCGGATAGTTCTACGGGGCGGATTTCTCGTGAAATTTTTTGTTCATTTCCCTGGAGGAAAACCGTCCATGAATTTGCCACAGGGTTAAGACGTTTTCCCAAGGAACTAATTAAGATAAGCCGCGAACCCTTGCAGTAGATAAAAACCCCAGCTGCACTTCCTCACTGATTACTACCGCGGGGTCACCGGGAAACCGCAAGGCCCCAGATATTATCTAATCGTCAGTTTCAACTTACGATTTACTCGAAATTCATGAGTATATTTTGGTCATTACTTTTCGGGAGCAGGATCAATCAACAGCAAAATAGACTCTGGAACATGACGCAGGCCGACATTTTTTTTATTTCGATTCTCGCTTCACCGATCTCGCGTTATCCACTTTGACGATGAAAGGGTTGACGTTTGTCTTGTCATCGAATTGTAATAAACGTCTGGGTCCTGGGATTTGCCACTGCTAGCCACTGCCCGAGCGACGCCAGACTGTCGGTATACTTCGAATGTAATCAAAGCTCTGTTTCTGTTTACCTCGTCAGCATGGGTCACGCATCGGCTTCAGCCCAGGAGATACGACGAAGGCATCTTACGCGTGTTCTTTGGTGTCTTGTTTCCGGGGGATATAATGGCCCGAATATCAATGGTCTTTCATATAATCGCATGCTGACACACGTAACTACATCCAAGAGCGATATTTTCGGGCAGGATTGATCGGAGGACGTGCAAAGCTCGAAAAAATGTCATTCAGAAAATTGAGATAGTCATATTTTCGTGCACAGAGAAATGCTCGCCAAAAGTTCGAAGCAACCTTATCGAATACCATTCAAATCTATTCCTCTCGATGTCAGGAACACAAAAGAATTTACCTAATCGACGAAATATTCAGGAGGTTTATCCTGCACAGTTTTCAGTCCGCTACTTCTCTCCTGGAGGACATACGCCTCTAGGAAGTTACGCAACGTAAACTTCAGATCAAATATTGAATACTCAACTTTCACGTGTATTCTGCACAGTTTTCGTTAAATAATGATTTCATGAGCCAATCAACGGATTTATTGGAGATTATATCACGTTCACGATGATCTGTTCGAGTATTTGACTGCTCTCAATTCAAGAGAGTGACAAATTTGAATTAGGCATGCAATCAGCACACAACGGCGTAAAGCTTGAGCGTCTCGAGGCCTCTTGGATCTTGGTTAATGATAATTCCGTCTCAGCGCGTCGCTGAACATCCGGCAGACTGTACACAACGTTTTCGCAACTTCCGAGTCCCTCCGACACAGCTTTTCAATGGCAACCAGAATTCTCTTGAGTCCTTGACTCTAGGGCTTAAATATTTTACGATCGTCTCTCCAACTCAGCCACGCTTCACCTCATAACTTGTGCTCGCTACTAGAATGCTCAAGCAGATTGATAGAGTGAGAGAGGGCGAGAAGGTGAGAAGGGCGAAAGCTGTTGTGTATACTGTATAGTGTAAAGGATGGTAAGTTCGAAACAGTAATTGAGACGAATCGCCGGAAGCATACGAAGTATCGGAGAAAATTTCAAAATTATCCCCGTTTTATAGGTCACCATTTAATATATTTAAGATGTTTAATTATTCATGCAGCTTTTCCAGAGGAGCTTGAGGATATGTTCAAGGCATCTCGGAAATAAATGTCTGATCAAGTTATTATAGGTATAGGCCCAGATATTATGGTAGCCGAATTATCTCAATATCAGACATTTCGGTTAAATTACGATCGCGGGCTTCCTCATGTTATTCAAATTTGCTACCCTCGAAGACCGCAGCACAGGCAGAGAAGATTTGTCAAATCAAATGAAATATTTACTCAACCTACAAAAAAATTCAACGACGTAATATCGTTGAGCAAATGTTTTTCTCCCAAGGCTCACAAAGTTTATAACGTTCATATACCAAAATGGCAAACAAAAAATATCGACTCCAATTTTTCGATGAACGGATATCTTTATTTTTCGGAGATTTTGAGAATCCCCGACGTCAGGGATCCCCGAAAACGGAAAAAGAAGATATTCATTCATCGAAAATTTTTCGCCGATACTATTTTCCCTTATCTCGTTGCATCGACGTTATAAAATTTCGTCCACCACATATGTTCTCTTAAGCCGTGATTATGATCAACTTAACTTAACTTAACTCGTAGGATCGTGAACAGAAATTAATTGTTGTTATTCATATCTTTTCGTTTTTTTTATCGGCACGTTACGTTCCGTTCCGTCGAGTCAAGTTAAGTTAAGTTGATCGTAATCCCGGCTTCAATACGAAAAATAGTTACCTATATGAAATGTGATCCCTAAATTCTTGAGTCAAAACCGAATTATTTGAATAGAATTGCAAAGAAATACGTTGACGGAACCGTTTTATGTTCGTGACGAAATTCGTTTGATCAATTCAACATAAAAATTGCAAATTTTACACAGCTTGAAAAGTGTGTCCGAACCGCAGTCATATAATTTCTAGGTCACGGAAGCATAAAAGTTTACAGCGGAGGTAACCATAAGGCTCCGAAACTCTACGCCGCTGGTATATTCCCATAATATCATGCATTAACGGCTTACAAAAAGACAAGTGCTTTTTTTTCACCGGCTGACACATCAATCAGCTGCTATACACCGGATGTGATACATTTTTCAAAAAATTTGTTCAACATTTACCACCTGAAATTTTTATCGTAAAACTCAAGTCTCCAATCGCGAACAGCGTTTGCTTTATTGTTGAAGTTTTCATCAAGGGCGACGCGACGCTGCTCCGCACGGGGGATTTCGGGACCATCGTGTCGTCGTGTCCCAAAACTTTTCTATCAACACTTAAGGCGTACCGTTATAGATTCTCGCAGCACACAAATCTCTCGTACTAATATTACACGTGGTCGTTTGTCGCCCAATAAAATAGACGATTGCCTACCCGATCCAACAGATGCGACGAATGGCTACTCCTTCTTTTCCCTGAGAGTGAAAGATTTCTCAATCTCCGAAATCTATCTTTTCGATGCATCGCTATAAGCCATGAGGTACACTGTTAATTGATTTTAGAAAAAAAACGTGTGCTACTATAGATCGTTTTATTTTTCATTTATTTCATTTGATTTTCGAGAAATCGGCTGAATTTGAACATTATAGGTATGTACGGGCGCAGCAGCGGACTTCTGGACCTACAAATGGATCCTTAGACTGTCTGTCTAATGACTTGTGAAATTGCGCCTCCGTACGATATATAGGCAACTGCGACAACTTCGCCGAGGCAATCTCGCCGTTTGGCATAGCGAGCTAACCGTATGAATTCTGGGACGGATCCTAATACCTATATGTTGACATTTTCGTCCATTATATTACGCCTATGGAAAGGCGCAATACGTAGGTGTGTTCACGTTGATTGATTTTTTTTGTGATTTAAATCAACACACATTTACATTTTATGGAGTTCATTCGAAGTTATGGAACAGGCCGCATACCACTGTCATTCATTCTCGTAAGAATATCGCACTCATCGCAGTTTATAAGATGGAAAATATGAATCGAGAGGGTTTTCGTTAAACAGGGACGGTAGTTTTGATAAGATTTTAAATATCAAAGTTTCACTTTATGGGAATTTTCAGCGAAACACATTTTGAAGAATTTTTTTTTCTTCAACTTTATCGCAATATTTTTGGGTACCCCATTTTGCTCTGGCCCTCCCCACATATGAAATATTGCGGATTCATGATTCTCACGAACTTCTTGTATTTGTTAGGAGTTCCAAGTACCTACGCGCGCGTGTAAATCCATGCGTAATACCTATTCAACAACGTAAATAGTACATACATGTTTCCGGCTGCTTCTCGTGTTTGTAAAATATAAATTTCATGTATTTCGTATTTTTATACGGTTTGTTGCTTTACTTTGATTGCAAAAAGGTTTTGGAGGGAGCAAGGCAAGAAATGAATGGAAATAAAATGAAAGAGAGAGATTGAAATGAAACCCAGAGAAAACACTTTTTAAACAACGAGTGATGTATAAGATACGCGAGGGCGAGAGGTAGGTTCGGAAGGGTAACGCAGCTAATTGTAATTTTGTAAATAGCAAACAAGTAACAAAAGTGGCTCGTGCGTATTCGAGTCTTGGAAGATAACGGTACCACCCACTAGTTATATCTATATAGGTATAATTTCGTACGCTGAATTTTGGCCGGGGGTGGCAGATCGATGCCATGGCGCCCGACGCAGCGTCCGCAGTCTGGAACCCCCGAAACAACCCTGTGGCGTTCCATACTACCGTAACAAGTAACAACGTAAACACGCGGACGAGGCCGATTCCACTCTCTTCTTCTCTGCCCAATTTTGCTTCACATTTCATTTCGAACTTTGTACATTCACGTTGTTCTCCCAAAAAATTCACATTCCTCGTCTCTTCACGAAGCCGTGCCCCGGCTCTGATATTATAGCAGCATGTCTCATTCGAGCGGATGACGAACAAAAAAGCGAAGGGGTCTCACGTACTTTACCCCAATTATCACGAAGGCTGAAAAAATGTTAGAGAAAACATTCCGCGTCACTTTTTCATACTTCTCTCCGTATATCATGCATGGATACCTCACCTAATTACATTAACTGAAATGAATGTCAACGTCTAGGGAGAAGATTCTTCAATCATCTAATGAAGTTTTCGTCAGAGGAGAAAATCAAATCTATCGGTATGATATAAAAAACGTTTTAGATCGTTCAACAAACACTCTGTGCCGACAGCCAGTCTAGACGGCTAGCGGAGAAGACTTTCAGCTTTTTCTGCAATCGACATACTGGCCACGAAGAATGACTAATTGAAAATAATGTGCCGCGCTTTAAGCTGCGCAAAAATCTCAAACGAATAGTGTACTGGCATGGACCGTGGTACACTTGGCAAACTTTATTATAAAACAGTTGGCAATGATTTCCAAAAGCAGCACCGTAACCCGAGACAAAATGCATTCGGATTCTGAAGTCGTGCTTTTTCGAGATGCATTTCATGTTCTAGGTTAATACTAAAAGCAGGGTGGCTTATATTACTCGTATATATCATTTGTAAGAGTCAGGGATAACAGGTAAGTATACGCGTATACTCGCGGACATATTTTACCTTCTCGTCTCAGCTTTTCATCCTTCCCAATAATGTGGCCACGTACACACGCATTTTACCACTTTACTTCTTCGGTGTGATAGAAAAAGAAGAGAAATAGAAAAATTGTGAAACATTGAACTCACGCTTCGAAATTCCCGTGAGGGTTGAAAAAAAAAAGTTAGGAAGGAAATATGAGTTTCGGAGAGAGGCCTTTTCTCTGTGAACCTCGACAGAAAGTTCTGAGTGAAACTTTCGTCATTTTGAAGAAATAATAATTCATAACATAGAAAATTTATTGAAACGTTATAACATAAACGTGAGAATCGTGTGGAATATAAATTGACTTGATGGAAGACTGACAATATAACTGTGGTCTCCGATTTCATGAATTTCTAAATCAACGATTTATAAAATCAATACATTATAGGTATAGGAATTTGACGAAGATTCTGCAGAATTTTCGCCTCCTCCAAACACGGCCGAACCCTATTTCACCCTTCTATACACCCAAAATGAATGTATTACTATAAGCTATATTGCTCTACGTAATTCTATGGCCTGGAGGAACATGGAATTGCAGTTCCCGCATACCTTAACAACTGTGTTATACCAACGACCTACAGGTACTTATGGGTACTATATGTCTTCTCACGTTCCATGACAAGTTGTCGAAGGCGCACGCCTTGCAATTTGTGCGTTGGATCGAAAATATGAATACCCAGGTGAAAATTGGTTGCAGGTGTGATCGAGAGTACCTACACCGAGATCCAAAATAATATTTGTGCAGTTTTGGAATTGTGGTCGGACAGTAGTATTGGAATACCCCTGCATGTGTTGAAATTTGTCAGAATCTACGGAAACGCAATGGGTAAGGATTTCACAACCGTGCAAAATCGCCAATTACTTCGTGTCCGCTATGACAATTATTCAAACGTAAAATAATAATCAGCTCAATCGGATTGAACGGTCCAGTGAAAAATACCAATGACAAATTTTTCAGTATACGTAGACATTCATCTTCATCCGTAGATCTCACAATTTTCGAGTTACGCGTCTTCAGACCCTGCAGGTTAACGATGAAAATGTCCAAATTTTCGATTCTCCAACGTCGAAACAGCGGCTGGAATTGAGTAGCCAAAAATATGCGTAGTCGCATGTATTCTATTCGCGAGCACTACGAGAACATCAAAGCTCCAACCGAGTTATGAGTTGTGGTGGAATGCCCTATATCCGTATACTTGTGTGTACCGACTCATAGTCGGCAAACACGTAAGCGATGGCAACTCTCTTCTGGTACTTTGAGCATTAACTTCGAGATGCGCGATAGTTTGCACAGCAATTGTCATACCTACTGCGTGTGTTGTGCCAGCTTCGTAGACTCCGTATAATGGCACAGGCTGAAATTGGACTGGTGTAGTGTTTACTTTAATCTATTTGTTAAACCCTGCTGCGACAATGAGAAATACTCTCAGAATATTTTACCAACAATTATAGTACCCCATCTGAAGTTTGCGTGGGTGATATCGAGAACACGAATATGGGTACGTCGTATGCGCAAAATGTGTTGAAAAATTGAATGTCGAATATCCCGAACATCGCATCTGAGCCGGAATGTAAATCGGCTTGATCAGTTGTTATCTGTATCACCTAATGAATGTGAAGATCCAAACTAATCCCACACACGCGAAAGTATTTGTAATTGGAGTGAACTGCCATCAAAAACTTAACTGCACGGATGATGATTTTGCTTTTGCGCATGGCTGCTATACCGTTGCAAAAGTTCAGAGCAATTCCGTAATGACTTTTATATAGGGTACCAAGTAATTTAGAAGTTTTCTCACACCGTAAGACTTTCCTTCATAATTTCCCACTCTCCTTTTTCTGCTGGCCTAGAGAAATCAAGTCTATACTTATAGACTCGTTCCGAATTTGAGACTAAAGATAAACGATTTTCGACCACGTCTTAATAGCTCGTCAGTTGTGCGGAAGATCACGCGTATCATGAAAGATAATAAATAGCCTACCGCTATACCGATAAATAAGTCGTCTCGGATTTATATTCCGTAGCGTATAATAAGATTTGAAAAAACGCCCAAAGCTCTAGTCTTCGGGATGAATCACGGTTTTAGGTAGGTAGCAAAGCTCGTTTACTCAAATGACTCGAAGTCTACTGACTATAAACATCACGAGCGACTATTTAGAACATCGCGTCGCATCAGACTGTTTGAAAATGTCTAATTCTCCCAGACCTTTTTCTCCGCTTTTCCTAAGTTTAGCAAAGTAAATGGAAAGTTTGAAAGCTGCATATTGTAAGAATAAATTGAGGAATAACTAGCATCTTCGTGAATGAATTATTATATCTTACGGAATATGAAATTTATGAAAACACTGTGCACACACCGCGTTGGTGGACCTGAGTTTCGGTTATTTATACTTCAAAACTGAATATACATATTGCCTTCTGTTTCAATATCATCAGCATTAAGGCAATTTATAAAACTGGCTGAATTTTCAACAACGTGAATTCTTGAAAGTCGTGTACAAGTGAATGGAATGAAGCGACTGTAAAAGCCTGCATTCACGTATGTACATATGTACTCACTACCCATCTAGTATTCTTACCGCAATACGTAGGTCCGCGTGACAACGTACCGGGGGCTTGCGGATACGGGAATTAAAAGACATAAATGAATTTGCATAGTAGCAGTCCACTTTCCATTGACCATTAAACCAGATTACGTGCGAATTATTCATGCATGAAATATTCTTGTAAAACCGTTTGATACTCATCATGCAAGAGTGAAGTGTGGAATAGTATATTGTGTGGCAAGGACAACACTCGCCTTCGGCTGGTGTTTCAAACTTCACACTCGTCAGAAACTGCCTATTTTCCGCCCTTGCCACACAACATACTGTTCTACACACTGGAGCACGCGGCCGATTGATTAACCGAGCGTTGGCGCCTGTCTCTTCCGTGTATATTCCGTAGCACGAGTACCTATTAATGAGGTAGATTAACTGGGATCTGGTGATCACAGGACCGCAAATATCCCCGCACAATTATTTCCAGATAATAATTATAACGCGATAATATACTCGTATGATAGCAACAATTTTATCGCATCGTATTGTATAATAATCACCGCAGACGCCTGTAATTCCAGTTATATTATATGCCTGAATGATAAGCTTGGTGAGCAAATTTTTCGATACAAACTTTGATGAGAAAAGTACAATGAAATGGTAGTAAAACTGATTCGAACCGTTGCATTGTACGATTGCGATAAAGAACTAGAAGGTTGTCATTTTCATTTCACTTTTGAGGAAGCTTGCTTGAATATTTCAAAACTATTATTCCTTACCTGAATCTTAACAGTCTCACGGGTTTATGGCTTTTCCTTTTTTTCTAAGTCGCTAAAGCTGTTTGCATACTGCACGGAGCCACAGCAATAAACAATCAAAGTTATTAGCACCCAGTTGCCTCGTTTACTCCCTCTCCATTAGGAACTAATTCGGAAACTAAGGAGTTGGTCGTACAACTATGAAGGCGTTTGCTTATCGTGGGAAGTCAGAAGTGAGGAATAATGTATAAAATATTAAGCGATGAAGGACTTCCAGCTTCTCAAATTTTTTAATGTTCATTCAATTGTACGTACATAGGAATATTATGGAAGATCGTGCAGACTGACTCCGGATCGATCGTGTCTCGTGCCATTTTGGCCGAACATTTACCACGTATACTGATGCAGGAATCGTTTGATCGGGAGATACCAATAGTTGTTGAGATTCACATCAACGACGATAATCAATGGATACCAACGATAAGAAGCACATAAGAAGGCCCAGAAGTCAAGTGTTTAAAACTCGTTTTATCTAGAACGAAGATGCGGTCAATTGTATAAGAAGACTTTCACGCCAGTTCTCACATATATCGCGATACGTAAGCGGCGTTGAGTGAGTTGAACCATGCCTTCGTTTGATACCTACGAATAGTACGATCCGAGCATTGTACTATCTGAGCAAACGAATCACTATATCAGGTACTATATCAGATATAGTCGAATGTAGGACACGGTCGGTGACTTTCCTTGAACCTTTTGCACTCAATGTGTTCATGAGGGACAAGGCCGTTGCGCGGAAATTGCCCCTGTGCATGCTTGCGAGTTTCGTGTAGCACGTGAGTATACAGGACGTGTATATAAACGAGTACAGCATTACGGTGTATGAAAATTTTCTAAAAAGTAACGAAAAACGAAATCGCTGATTATTTTTATTCAATGCGGTACGTATACAATATTTAACGGAGGTACCAACATAATATCCCTACTTCGATCAATTGATCAGGATTACCAGCTTACACTTATTATACATTTTTCAAAAGTAACGTTATATTCAAATTCATTTAGGTGGTTAATATCGATGTCTTGACAAGGCCGGACATTGACCTGATTAAAGGTCTTTCCACCAGATGGCAGTCGATTCCAGAAAGTAAATGTGATTATGTTGAATGAATAAATGTGTGAGATGCAGCGTATGCCGAGGAATCGATGTGTTCTCATTTCACGCAACTCCGATATACGATGTAATATACGTGTGTTCGTCTAGTCACATGACTGGCCAGCGATAGTCAATGACATTTCACCCGAGATGTCCGCCGAATGTGAAGTTCTCTGAACTTTATTACTTTGCGATATCACATGGCCGAAAAAGCTCTGCACGCTTTCATATGACACACTTAGGTACACGCAGTTGAATATGAATTTGTTAAGATTATCGAAATGCGGTAACATCTATTTTTATCGGCACGATCGTACGATGTATGTACTTTTTTCTTATCTATGACAAACCAAATTCAATGGAAATCCAAGAAATCGTTGTGAAATCGAACAGACTGATGGACTAATTCATGCGCCAGGAGATGATTGAGTCATAAAATTTCGCCGAAGTTGTACATAACTAGTTGATACAGCATTATACTCAAGTTCTAAACGTTTGCTACTTCTATGATTGTTGTTATTTTTTAGTGAATCAACTTCTCCTCAATATATATTACACGCGGACGGATGCAGTGAGTATGAGAAGAAACGGACCTTGATCATACCTGAGACATCACTCATGAGTTACGCGTCGCATAAGATTTCCGTTTTGAAAATATTGCACGGCTGTATTAGGACATGCAACATCGAAAAATATCGTAGGATTAGGATATTCATCAACCTCTTGCAGCATACTGGATACCCATTTTGGAAATGTAGGCACCAAATATATTCCAGGCAACAAATGGGACAAGAGAAAGTACGGAAATGATGCTGGACCACTGTATATATATAAAAGCAGAATTTCGATTGAATTTCATATAATTTGTTGCTGTGAGGCATGATACTACATGGCGTCAGATTTGAGTGTATAATAATACGTAAGCGTGCTCACGATATTCCGGACGCCCACGACCGCGGAGATTGAATGATGAAAAAATAATGAAATTCCCAACGTAAAGTGTACAAAGCAAAGTGCCACCACCCCGGTTGTAATTTCATGGTGCTCAAGTGATATCATTTTTGGAAGCATACATACGTGGTATGTCGTGTGTCGAAATGAACTGTTCATCGATGTCGCACGTATGAGGCGTTATATACCTACGTATGTATGTATAGTTCCGAAACCAGTTCACTAACTCGTGAACGGAGTTTTCGGAGCCGATCCCAGCCAAGCCCAGCACAGACATATCATGCCAGGCTGGATTTGGAGCTGTGAACTACACTGTTCGCTATCTTATCTGAAATTCACATGGAATAGTAAATGCAGCATGCGTGCCACTCTACAATGGAAAAATATTGTAACCGCTATCCCGTGCTTAAGAATGATAAATTCGTCAAATGTGTATACTAAGTTTCACAACAGAGTTCAGCTGGCATTCTGAAGTACGAAGAAGTAGCAGTTAAAATTTCCGAGTGATCGATACTACTCAAGAGTTATCTTCACGCAAATTGGAGGTACTTGTCGTAAAGACTTGGATGGGGCACTGCCTAGATGAGCCATCAGAATTCAAATACATTTAGGAACTGGCTCTTCATTTGATAGGAGTTTGTTTTCCGATTGATACCCTACGAGCGAAATGCAAGCAAAACAAATTCGGACCACGAACGGCGGTTCATCTGAATCCCTATGACAAGCACTTTTATTTCGGCTGTTAATCCAACTATGCGTGGCCATAGCTCGTAAAATATCACTCCCACTCTCTTGGGCCTGAAAAGGTCAGTGAACTGCTATCGTAAAAGTGGACGCGTGATTGACAAATTTTTGTTCCCCTCCAACAGTCTTGTCAAAATATTACATTTTGAGAATGTACAGGGTGTGAAGAGAGGAGTGAAAATTACTCTAAAAACTGTATTTCCTGCGCTGAAGCATAGTGCATCGTGCAGTTTACTCAGCTAACAGTACAGATCTCCGTTTAGGAAACAAAATTCAATGTATTTAATAAAACGTCCACGACTCTACAGGGCATTTTATGCATTGCTGATGAAAAACACATGCAGCAATCTGTAGTATGAAAGACAGTGCTGCAGGATCAAATGGTAAGAAATTGAAATGTACTGAAGAAAACGGTTAGAAATGTCTCACTGGTACAAAACGATATTTCATATAAACAGAAAAAACGGTTGTTAGTATATTATACAGCAAAATATATACTCATACCGTTTACGATACATTGTTCTATGCATGGAAATGTAAGAAATTTTACATTACAACACAGTAGTCTTTGGAACGTGCTTGGAGAAAATTGAAATCGGAAACGTTCATGTATGTATATTTTCAAAAGAGTGAATGATGCTGAGCTACTAACAAAAAAGAATAAAATCGTGCTGCAAGCGGATTGAATTGAGCTGAAATGCACCATGTGGATCCTTAGAGTGCCTTACTATATACATACCATGAGATAGAGCAAAGTTCTGCATTCGAAATTTCAGTCCTCGCCCACAAAAAGTGAGACCCTTCGGCGCTCCCATGCCCGCACGTATAATTAGCATACGCGCATGCATCTGCGGCTTTACCGAACATATGTATGGATATGTATATGCATGTATACTTTGTACGTTTGAGCATATACATCGAAATAGTAGCAACGCAATAGAATGAGTTGTGAGTTGTGCATTGTGAGCACCGCACGCGAAGTATGAGTAGTATGTGTCTCGGTTCAACGACGTGTGCATGATTAAAAAACTTGTTCGTTGAATCCCGCAAGCTGGCGCCGCAGTCGTATATAGTTATTGGATGACAACGTGGACGTAGAGTATTGGGTACCGTTAGCGATGCAATAGTCCGTAAAAGTTGTGATGAAGGAAAAGAAATGAAGGAATGTAGGGGGGAATAAAAGAAATTCTAGAGCGATAATCATATGTATGAATCAACGCGAGGCTATGCGGTTTGTTACAATCGTGAACCTGCTGCAGGAAGCTTCACGTCGCGTCGGTTAGAAAAAAGAATATTGTGATAAGACCGCAACTGTTTGATTCGTTAAAAACTAGGTCAACCATATCTGGAGAGGGATAGAATCATGTATGGTAAAAGCAAGGTAAATTAGAAAAGGCCACCCGTTTGTTCAACCCCAATATATGCCTAAGGTGTGCACGGCAAATTTAAGAACGGAGATATTGCACGACCATAACTATTTCAGTAGGCTATTCGTGTCGTCGTAAAAGTCATGGAGCTGAAATTTCCGGATCAAAAAGAGCAGCGACTGAAAAAACCTAACTTTATCAGTCCAACTTTCACAATCCGTCAATGCGAGAATTATATTTGATCAGAATCTAAACGATAAAATGCCTGTTCCCGTGTCTGTGGCCCCAAACAAATTGTCTCTGGCCTTGAACTACGAGTTCTAGTACGTGGGGATATTCATTATCAGAGCTCATGACACATTGTGCTTTTCATACGATCATTTGATGTAAGTTGTTTGAGCGACGTGTGATTATTGCGCTCCCACAGCTTCTGTGATTGAGTATGGTTTTCCTCTCGTGATAGTGGTTGATGGAAAATGGTATGGGGATTGTGCAGAGCTACACGATGTACGTACCGTGTATATTCCAGCCGGGCGTACTAATTAATAAAGGGGTTTTACCACCTCGCACCCCATGACATATCGTATGCGTACTATAAAACAGCATAGGTCACGAGAACCGAAACTTTGTTACAGTAAAAAGATGACGAAAGTACTCACGCGAAGCTATATTTGGTGCAAGAAGTACACGTTTACACATTTATATACCCGAATAGACGAAATTTTTTCATTTTCCTTCAGAATTCAACAATTTTGGAAATTACGCTCATTCCATAGATAATGTGGTCGAACATAAGTCGTGAACGTTTTTCAAAATATTCTAATTTCGAAAGTGGGAATAGCAGATTTTAAATTTATTCATTTCGTCGTTTACTCTTTTTTTTTTAATTCTTGCGAGTAGCAATAGCATGTTGTTGGTACGATATTATTCGCTATATCGCTGCGTACTTCGAGAGCTTTTTTGAGTTTCCCGTACCAACTAATTTACAGGAATTTTCGGCCAGGGAAGAGTTAAGTTATTGGAAGATCTAGTCAAAATAACTTTCAAGCGACGAGAAGTCGTGCCAAACAAAAAGAAAAGAAGTATGGTTGCTTGCGACATTTCAGCTGTCGAGTCGAGTCTACTTTAGTATACAAGGATCATTTCAGATAAACGACATGCACGGAAAACATACACATAGCTTTCTTTACACTCACAACCGGAATATATGCGATAATTATTCGATAATTACTAGAAACTGAAGATTGTTATGGGAGAAAGAAGAAAAAAAAAAAAACAAGAAAACGCGAACCGAAGATTCGTGCTATCGGATTTTACAGGGAAAATATGAAAGCCGGTAATGATAATCTCACAAAATTGCATTCGACTTGATAACAAAAACACGTTACAATTAATTACGAAGATAATTTTCAAGATAAGACATCCGCTTTGAGCACATGCTACATATTTACATCGGCAATGATAAGACACACTTAATGCGCTCTACGCCAATGTCAAGGATTACCATATCTGACGATCGGGTGTAATTGTGTTCAGGTTATTCAACCGGGCCTTGGCCTACTGGATGTTATTTATATTTATATTATTTAAATTCGTAATATCTCTCTTGTAAGTTTTTCGATAGATTATAAACGGTTTCTAATATCACAGATAACAACCCGCGCGGGGATATAGATATATATAATCTACACGCGATTGCAGGTCAAACAGAGTTGACTCAAATACTTGAAAGTCAATATAAATGAGTAGAGTATAGAGGTATCAGTAGATGTAGGTATGACGTGTCTCGATGTTTATTTATTTGCCTCAGACCAGACTGAAATTCCAATGAAATATGGAAAGAAAAGATACGCCAGCAGAGTTCCAGTGACCTGCCGCAGAGATGCTCGTTTTTGAAAGACCCTTATGAATTTAAACTTCGTGGCCCTTTCTTACTCTCGTCTTTGAAATGCATATTTATGAATTTTTCGCGACAAGAGTGAGTAAAATGATACGCTGTTACATTCGACTGACTCCACGCATACGTAATATATGCTCGGAAACACTATTTCTCCATGTTTCTGTGTGTTATTTCATTTGTTCAAATCATATCGAGTGTGTATCCCCATAGAGGCGCATAATAATTCGACCTCTGTTGTATACATACATGGAAAATTTGAATTTATTTGGATGTAATCCATCGCCGAGTCATAACGACGGCTAACACTACCGTAGAATGTGACACACATACTTTTCGAAACGAATGAGAGTTATCAAAGTATGATTTAATCAACCGCCACTAGCCACGTACCGTTTAATTTGCATTCGCTTTCATGTGGTGCGGTTGCTTTCGTAAGACATATAATATTAACGGAGGACCTCGGGGATCGTACATCCTTCGTCCTTGTATTTCATCTGGTAATTAAACTCGGCCTAAAATCACCTCAAACACAGACCCAAGTCTGCACGTGACGCGAGAGCCCTACGTTTATAGTTTCCTACCAAAACACGAACTTCGTATAATCGTTGGATTAGATTGAAAAACTTTTCGCGCGCTCTCTGGGCATTATAGAGCGGTCGTCGATCAAATGCTGGAGCAAATCGATCTATTTTGTCGCTCATATATTCATCCATTTCCAGTTTCTTTCTATCTAGATATTAACTGGAACTTGTAAATATATTCGTTGAGGTCAAGCTAAGCACAATAATCGATCTCGTTAATGGAAGAGACGTCGGGCAATTATTACGTGCATTGTGCATGGGGGTACCTATTTTTAGAAGCTGTGACAACAGAGAGGTGATCCGGTTGACAAGAAAAAATAAAAAAAGGAACAAATACAACACACCGCATGCCTGGAGTGCATGAGCTGAATCACTCGGAAATATTATCAGAACGGACCGAATTAAAAGCGAGAGAAAGATAGTATTCCAGTAGAGTTTCCGTTTCCGTTTCTTGATTTGAATAATTGAAAGTAAGTTTACTGCCAAGTGAGTTAATAGTGCCAGTAAATTTCCGTGATTTGAATGCGTGTTTGGTATTCGAAAGGGCGATGCACCGGGCGGGAGGGAGGAACCGCCAGTAAACATGAATGAAAAATTTCCACACATCCGTGTAAGTAGGTATAACAAGTGTAAATTAGAACATGAAAATGATGTGCAACTTACGTTTTGACACTTTCTTGTTGCCGCCAAAGTGGTTACCCTTAAAACACGATTCATATCGAGTCTCAACAGCATCACAGCACCGCACGATACACTGTTAGACGCCATATTATTTCATACCCCGATGATATAAAACTGGTCGGTGCTGCTCCTCGCACTCGCGCCACCACCTGTATGTTCGTCGGCGGGACCGGCCGCCTTCGAGCGACTGTTTCGCCGGTTGGGTTTGCCTCGTTCTTCTCACAATCGTTTGCCATGCGCGTTGACGACTCAACGTTTCTCATGTAGCTGTTCAGCCGCCAATGGATGGTCAGCTACCTCGATGGATGCCAGCAGCTTGCCTTTTGCTACCAGCTTGCCAGCGCACGAGGCATCGCTGGTTTCATTACACAACGACAATTCGCGTTGTGTTCTTGTGTTTACTCCCGAATCATCTCTCCTTATCTCAGTGCACAAGCAATATATGCGCTTTACGATGAACTTGAAATTGTACTACAAATGGTAACGACTTGACTGATGGTACAATGGGAAATTTAAGTCGCGTAGTGGACATTGGATATCCGATGTAATTATTACTGCGGCAGTCGGCAATATCGGGGTCAATATTTCTCGTTTAAATGTATATAGGCAGAGACGCATATCATGTTCAGATATACGCACGTAGCACAAATGTGTTGATATTACATATCGGCTCAAGTTGTGTTGGTAGTCGTTGATCGCACATCCATACACAGTCCTGGATGAATTCCTTGAATGTCATTTACATTTTCTAGTAGATAGTTTACGATCGACGGAATTCTACGATACCAAGCTCAGGTTACTTGACGTCAGCAGGTTGTAACTCCAACTATTTGTATCTGGGATGCCGGATGTGGTCAAGAAGATCTTCGAGTTCATGATGTAATTCAAGACACAATAATTATAGAATCATGTAACAGATTTACTCGAATTAAAAAATTTGCAATGCTGTACACACAAGCTAAGGGACACGGAGAATCTTAGTGTACAAATAAATGCGGAACTGACGTGGAAAATATGTCACGCTGTTTGAAACCATTCTGTCACTGCTCCGGGTATCAATTTCACATCTATGAAACGGATTTGGCTATACGAAGGTCGGCATGTTCAGGGGATGGGAAAGACAAAAGACGGCGGTTTTCCAGGTTTTTTTACAGTTGTGATACTGTCAAAAAAATGTCACTTCGGCAAGAGTAGCTTTACAGATTGTGCATATTTTATGGTTTTTAGTGTCCTGCACGGTGAGGCGCAGGATAAGACGTTGAACAATTTTATATGACATGACAGAATAAAAGCGAAGCGGACAACAGAGTATGACACAAATAAGCAGCTCCATCGAGTTTTCAAACCATCTTCTGTAACGGTCTATCTGGAGTTGTATCGAGTTGCACCGTACGTCTTGGAAGTACCGCCAGCGGTCACTTTCACATCGAGAAGAAGCTTCAAGGTTCGAAAAATTGTCAGCCGAAGCGAGCGTGATAACCATCGGGGAAGATAAGTACATCCTCGCAAGAAGGAGCTTCGTCAGAGATTTGAAGTTGCTCGAACGAGGCTTTGAGAGGAATGTCATCGTTAGAGAAAGAAGGTCTCTATCCAGAAAACTACGACGACTACACAGTTCACGAGCGCTATCACTTCAGGGGTGGAAATTCGACAGAAAAATTCAACGAGTTCTATTCATCGGCTACATTCCGTAGCATCTTGACGGTACTTCTTAGGATAGGATTCCTCCTCGTTCAAATAGGCAGTGTTCCTGTGAGCAACGTCAATCTAATCCTCTTACAGAACATTGTCGATTTTTGCACGGTGACCATAGTCTACATCCTAGTAGGCTTCATCGTTTCCTTCAACGGTGATATAGCCGGCATTGTCGGCGAAGGTATTTGGATTGGGAACAGCAAAGCGAACATTAACGAAGCCATCGTAGGTTGGGAAGCAGCGGTAACTGCATCCGCAATTTGCACCTGTGGTATAGTCGGAAGAATGCACACAGTCGGTTATCTGATCGCCGCAATTTTGATCTCGGCAATCCTTCAGCCATTTTTAATCCACTGGGCTTGGACACCGCAGGGTTGGATGGCGGATAATCATTTGTCTGGGAGGACAGTTTACTTCATGGATTATGCAGGCGGAGGAACAGTTCACGTCGTTGGTGGTCTCTCTGGATTTTTGGGCTGTATGACATTGGGTCGACGAATTCTCAGGCTCCGTGACATAGACGACTCCAGTTTGTCGGCAGATTCACCGGGAAGTGCGTTCGCAGGATATTTCCTGATCTTCCTAGGCCTTCAAGGTCTTAGTCTCCCGATTCCTGGCCAGGAAACATCTGTCAGATCTTCTTTTCACAACGTGCCTAATATTCTGATCAATAACTTTCTCGCCGCCTCTTCCTCGAGCCTTTTCATCGTTGCTCTTCACTTTGCCCTGAGCCGCGAAGCATTCAATTACTGGACCGTGATGCGTTGTGTCCAAGGAGCAATCTCCGGAATTGTAACAATTGCCGCTGGTGTTAATCTCTACTCCCCCTTAGTTGTGATCGGTATCAGCTGCTCCAGTGGTCTGATATTCTATTTAGTTTCAAGGCGCGTTTATCGCAGTGCCTTAGAGGACTATTGCAACGTGGTAGCCACGCATCTAGCTTGTGCTCTTTACGGTAGTTTTTTGGCCCCACTATGTGGTAGGCCGAAAGGAATCGACGCCGTTGATCACGCCATGGTTCTTGACATAGCCTGGCAAGTTATCTGCATCCTAGCACTGCTTTTAGCAGTCACTTTAGTGATGGGACCACTTTTCGTAGTCCTCGAATGCTGCGGTTTTCTTCGAAACCGTTCTGAGTTTGCGAATCACCTCAGGGCTACTAGTGCCCTGGAACGTGGACCACCAAGATCCTACATGCAGAGGCTTTTTTTCCCGGACGTCGAAAGTGTCTATCTGCAACCGGGATCGGTGGCAAAAAGTGACCACGGTCCTCAGATCGTGAGTCCAAAACTGTGGAGGTACCAGCAAGAAATATCGAGACTTGAACAGGCCAGGACTGAGCACTCCGGTGGTAATAATCTTTCTGACAATTCCCCGGATCTTGATATCGAGATGAACAGTCAAAGCATGAGAGATCCGGCAAATCAAAGAATAAAGAAGACCAGGCAAATTTACACCCTCCGCAAAAGCAGCCCCTTGAGACAATTGGGTATAGCGGGGACTGGAGAGTCATTAGATGGTGATTCCAGTCTGCGAAAATTAGCTGAACGAGATCTGCAGGATATAAACGGTACATTGCCGAGACCTGGGATGAGAGAAGAAGAATCCACGCACGAAGATATTGTTCAACTCAAGGAAGGTGGACAGTGCAGTTTAGCGGAAACAAGGCGTTCCACAGTGAAAACGGAATTCCGGAGTTTGGAAAGAATCAGTTCCAGTGGAGGGGATCAGAAATATGATTTTCGTAAACGGTTCTGCCACGTGTTACATAGGACACAAAAATCTTCTACTCTGCATTCCGAAGCGCTTCACACTGAACTGGAGTATTCGGAGGATGTGAGACCATCGGATTTCATTGTTAAGGTTCTTCTAGAGCCCAAAAGAAAATCTTACGCTTCCAGCGGCTCTGAGGATGAACAGAAAGTGAAGGGACTTATTCAAGAACGAGTTGAATGTCTTGATAAAACCGTTTGACAAACGGGAACTGCACAATGCTGTCATTGTTCAAATATTTAAGATTATTCGAACGTTACATTGATTCTCAACAATCAGGAAGAGTGTTTGATTCCGATTGAATATGCATATCTTGCAACTTTTGAGCTAATGCAGTATGATTGCAGAACACAAAAGTATATAATATCAAAAAACTATTATCCATGGTGAAGCATATAGCAGTCTCCATTTTCACGTTGAATATTACAAATAATACAACATATTGTAACTATATATGAATGATGCAAGACATCTCCTAAAAGGAATTCATATGTTTAAGAGGATATAATTTCGTTGGTATGCTCACAATATTCAACCCAGAGGATGTGAAACTGACTGATAACGAGCAAAGCTAGGTAGAAATGCATGTTTTCTGAACAAAAAAAGGCTCGCAGTCAGTAGATTCTTGAAATAGATAGATTTTGAATCGTTTCTAAGTACATACATACCATATTATAAAAACAATTGTTGAATACAAACACGATTGTTGAAAGGAAAATGGATGGATGTAAGTTGATTTGATAGAACGAGATCACTGATATACTTATTGAGATATCCAAGTTCTTTGTTTTGTCCTTTGTTTCAATTAATATTTTATCAGAACTTATCATCTATTCGTACAGTCAATACATTAATTTACAATATAGAACTATTTCATCATCATAAGTTATGAATAGTTAAAATTTGAATACAATGTCATAATACCTGGGTAAATTTCTAAATGTCAATGATTTCTTCTGATTTGTCGGTTTTCAAGCGTGTATACAGATATACATACACAGCATTGTTATTCATCCAGCAATTTGTATTTCGGTAGAAATTATATAATATACATGTGTACGTTATTGTTTGGTTATTTTTTGTTGTTGTTATTTCTTTTCAATTTCATAATATCGAATTAACGCATATAATATGTAAGCGGGTGGTATAGGATATACCTATATATACATAACTGGAAATATCAAAAGTTGTATTTTCTCACACGGTTTTACAAATAAAGGATTTTATTGGGCTTTATTGTCAGGCGACAGAATCACAAGAATAAATTAACCGAAACAAATCTTTTTTAAAAAACGGTTTTGATCGTCGACGTTCCGTCGCCGCATTTACCACACGTGAAACAATTATCTAGTGATTCATCCTAATATCATATAATATACCTATGTGTCAGATTAGTATTTACAACACTATTAAAATGGCACATTCATAAACATATTAGATTAGATTAGTTTAGATTAAATTAGATTAGATTAAATCAGATTAGGTGGGTTAAGTTAGATATTAACAGTCAACTTTGTATGTACGTCAGGTCCTTAAAAATAGTGAAAATATACAATTACAAATATATTATGTATATAAATATATTCAGTATGTATAGTATAATATGTACAGGCCTGTTAATAAATAGTTTTTCTCTATAGTTAGCTGCGTTTGGATACTTGTCACAATAATCTGAGTCAAAATCTTACAGATTCGCAATCTCGCCGAAATCTAGGATGCATTGATTGTGAAGTTTCCCTCGCGATTATGGTAGCGAGTATTCGAACGCAGCTAACCTAGAAGAAAAACCATTGATCAATGGGCCTCTATGTATACGTATTAACAACAAAAATAGTATAAGTAAAGTAGTAGTTTCCATTTCGCGAATATCTTATGCAAATATGTTACATTAAACGAAAAGAAAAAAAAAAAAAAATAATGGTACAACGTATTGCAGCGCATACTGCAGGACATACATACATACATTGAAAATGAATAAAAAAATATAATCTACTGCTTTACAATTATATGATATCAATTATAGTAATATAGCTCATTGACGAATTGTAAGTAAGTAAATATAAAATGTAGCGTATAAAACCATACGCACCGCGAAATCGTGTGATATTCAATTCGTCGTACGTTGAAAAAGGTGATAAAAATAAAAAAAAAATAAATAAATAAAAACATATAATTGTAATAAAAATGTAAAAATTCATTTTTCTTACAACGTTTACTCTTGCTGAAAGTGAGTAGGATTGCTAAATTCCGAGTTGGTACTTGAATTGATGCTTCTCTTTATAAACTATAATATCAGCATCATTAATTAATATTGCGTTTCACGGGCTGATGTTATATATGTATAATCGTTGATCAGACGCGAGTGTGATATCGTAAATATGATATTTTCCTTTTCCTATTTTTATCATTATAGATTCAGACAGTTAATGATAAAATTATAATGTGGGGGTAGTTTTATTTCTATTTCTTCTCATTCGATTTTTTATTCTTTAGAATCTGTCAGCAATATCTACAAATTGAATCGTAAATTTGCAGATAATCAACCATTAGTTTTTATTCATATAATTATTCTACAGAGACTAGATCCGGAGAAAAGACTGATCGGAGAATTATTCAATTAGAATTAATCGTGATAAAAAAAGTATTCATCTATACTTGCAGTTGATAACATTAGAATTGAACAATTAATATTGAATTGAAATTGAAATATAATTGAATTAATCTTTAATATTTTCACATCAAAATATTTATAATACACATTACGCAATGTCATAATTAATTATACATCGATCATCTAAATACGACGGACGTGATTCAATCATTATTTTTCTTCTTCTTTTCGTTTTTTAGTTTATACATATAGTATACCACAAGAATAGTATTGTCAAAATATATACATATAGAGTCCATCTGATTTACGTAATTCATTTTTATCATCTCTTTTATAACACGATATCATTAAAATAACATACACTGTTTCCGAAATTGTTATTTATTTTTTATTATTATTATTTTCGTTTTGTTTACTTTTTTACACCATTCACTGGACGATCTCTCGAGATTTCATTGACTCTGATTATAGATTCGATGGAATAACTTTGTTATATCCAATTTATTATCAACTATCATTATTATTACTATTATCATTTACACAGTTGCTTCATTTATTTTATATATAACGATGAAATACCTGCCGTCATCAAATCTATAGTCACATCAATGAGTATGCTCTCTGATATAATAATGATAAAAAAAAAATAAAAAATTATTAAACTAGTTTCAATTTGGACAAAAGACGACCATAATTATGTCTCACATTCTTCGAAATTTTAATAATCAACCGGCTAATTTCGAAGTAGCATGAAATTTACCGTGGATGGTCAGAAATTGGTATTTATCTATGCTATATACCAAATGATTCAATCCTCGTATAAATAGTATTTACATTTTGTAATCCGTAACGTAGATTATAATGAAAACGCGTGAATTTGAAATTGGAAACTTTACCATATCGCTGTACCATGTCTTGATTTTTTCAAATCTTTTTTCAAGTATAGCTGCTAGCTGTTCAACGAAAATTTTTATTTTCCATCAATATATATAGAAATAGAATATATAGAAATTCTGATAACTAGTAAAACATGGCAATGAGACTGTAACGGAAACTTGACTTACGTCGCAATCATTGCAAGGCAAATAATGATGCTTATTGTTAAATTTTCCATTGATAATAAATTCTTAATGACTAGTTCTGCTTTGCGTTTCTCCTACTTAGATAGGCATCCTTCACGAGATAGGCCATCCTCCTTTCTCTCATCTCTTCTCTCACACATCCCCTCATTAAAAACGTTATTAAAATATTTAATATAGTACATTTAATTACAGATCTGCCGTAGCAATATACATACAGCGTTTTCCATTAGAAAAAACCGTAGATTAACAAATTACGTAGATTTAGGTGATTGTGGTGGTTGCTAGGTCATCACCGTATCTGTTAGATCATCTTTCAACCACTGTGGAATCGTTCTGGATCCCAGACGCTTAAAAAGTTTGACCAAAGCTGTGTTATGCGATAGGTAGTACCTCTGCAACAATATTAAATAATTCATTTCCTAGTCGAAATATCACAGAGTTCCTATTAAGTTGTCAAAACAGAATAAATTCATGAAACCTGTCTTTTATTTTCTACAAAATAAATAGAATCAAAATTTCATCATCGAATTGGAAAAAAATTGTTCCAACTATTCTAAAAATGTTTTCAATTCTGAATCCGCATAGTAGAAGGCGGTGAAAATCTGTAACAATTGATGGAATTTGAAAAAAATATTGCGCTCGCATCTCACCTGGAGTAGTTTATAAGATTTATCTTCCATCGGTGGATATTGCCGCCCCTTACTTTTTCCGAGGCATTTAGTATGATCCTCGTTAGTAACTTGGCAGAAAAATCCTTTTTTGGGATCGTACCTAAGATGCGTTGAGTAATTGAACGCAGGTGTAATCTTCAAAAATCTTTGTAATTCATGCAGCGTCTCAACAGGATTCTGCCTCAGTTGTTCTCCGTCGATTATATGGAGCTGCTGTGGTGGGTAAAATGACAGCCATCTTTCTAAATGTTGGGCATATTTTCCAGGATTCAAACACCTGTGGAAGAAAAGAAGAAAAATAAAGTTTTTTTTGTTAAAAACATCTAACGATGAGACCGACAAATATCTTTTCTCATTTTCTGATTCATCATCCAAGTAATCGACGGCTTAGTTTTGTTATCTACCTGTTCCTAAGATCCCTTAGAGGTTTAGGCGCCGTATCACTGGCAGTGATGACACTATGAAATGTGTAATTATTAGCGACAGGATCGCCGTGGACTCTGGTATGCTGGTACCATGAATAGGCTCTCCTTGCAGGAGATAGTAAAATTGTGATTAACTTTGCTCGAGGAAGTAGAGCGTGGGATCTTCGTGGTACTAAATCTCCGTCGAAGTAAGTTGCTGATTTTTCAAAAAGGTAACGAGCGCTCTCGTTTTTCGCTGCGGGAAAAAATCCCATGTACCTGTAAAATTGTTATCAAGAATTACGAAACAAAGACCTTGTACCGTAATAGTTTGCATCGCATGATGTCGCAGATTGTCGTAGATAAATTTGTATGAAACAAGTTGAGATGGGAGAATGCCCTACCAGTCGAGTCCTTTGTAATAATTTTTTCCATTAAAGAATTGAATCTCTTCGAAGGTATCCGGACTTGGAAGATTGCTGCTAATCGCTGGATGTATCGATAAAAATGTGTACAGTGCTGTTGTGCCAGTTTTTTGTGGTCCGATAACAAGAAACCTCGGTAATTGTTCACAAGTTTTATTCCTGGACCATATTTTCTGATGTCTTTGATCATCGCATGGATTCTGAAACAAAATAATCAATAATTGAATATTATTATTTGCTTTATACCTGCTATAGCAGTGTGAGTGAATAAGAAGAGTTGAACGTATGTATTACACATCGCGCCCGTGCGTTTTTTTTAATATCGTATAGATTTCACATTCGTCAGTGAATATTGAAAAATTCCTGATCCAAACATCCAGCCTGTGGGAAGAATATTCATTACAAATTCCGTACATATATTACACGTTCCATCATACACATGTATAGGAATGTTAATATTACTAGGACGAAAGAAAAAAACGAAAAAAACGAAAAAGAGCTAATCATAAAGAACTGACGGGTAAAATAAAAATGAGGAATAATAATCCATCACAGAGGAAAAGGCAATTGTTCATTTTTGTTGTTGTTGTTGTTACGTTTTATCGATGAAACAATGATGTTCACTTACGCCCCATACGGGATCAGCTTCTTCGGGATAAAGTTGAAAATATTTTTCGCCTAGTTGAAGCGGCGGAGCACTGGATAGTCGCAAATTGGTCCAACACTGAATGAACTTTATCACTGATTCGAACGTGTATAGTGCCAACCTGTCGTTTCCGTAATTGGACATATGCGTCATGAAAATATTGATCTGTAAAATAAAGGTCATGTAAATAATATAACAGCGAAGCGAATCGTCGTGATTTTTTTCGGGATAAAGAATGATAAATATTCGGTACGATTGTTATATATATTAATTTATTTATTCCTACGCATGTGTGACGTATATTGGAGAAACATCGCGCGAATGAAAGATAAGCCGATATACTTTTGGAGGAGAGCACGGCGTTGAGCCGTTAACATTCAGGTAGTACATACATACATACGTGTAATTAGTACATTTGTTCAAATTTCAACAATTTCATGAATATTTAATATTTAGAATAGAAAAATGTTATTTTCTATCCAATGACTCAGAATTACCGGTTTCTGAGTCAGAATTTCCAAGATTGAGATAAAAGACGAAGAACGAATTAGAAAGCAGAGTCTACTTTCCACCCTAAGAACACTGAATTTTATTTACTGAACAACATAGACATGGCGTCGAGCGTGAATGGAGGGCTTCTATAATTTCATTAAGAGTAATTGATATGTAGTCACTTCCGCTTCTCTCTGATTTACCGACTCGAACTCACACACGCGCGTGGCGTTACACCCGGGTATACTTACAATTTATTAGTAATCGTAATATACCTATGTTCGCAAGTTAGCCGGACTTGGAAGGGTGAGGGAGAGAGAGATTAAATTTCATTGAAGTAATACTCACCGGATTGTAAACGATAGTTTGAAACAATTCTCCTCCTTGGATGGATTCGTCCAGTTTATCTCTTCCCCCAGGATATCGTTCAATAAAAATTGTATGGGTGAATAAACCGCATGTTTGTCTGGGCAGCACCTAAAATATTGAAAATTAAATAATGGATAATCGTTTAATCGTGATTTTGTTACCGTAAGTTTTTCCAATCTGTATAAAAATGTATATGATCCACAATCATGTGGAATAAACCGCCGCTTTTCATTTTGTGATATGATATACGATACGCGATTTAACTTATAAAGCTTATGACTTAAGGCGATGTGAAAATCCTTCTTTTTCAACGAAATTACCAAATTCTCATTTTACCTTTAAATAATAAGCTGATGAATGAAACGTATTGAACAAAAATGGAAAATTACTGAAATACGGGACGATAAGCATCCTAGAGTTCGAAGATTTCTACACGATCTCACAAAAATTTGATATCTTTTGTCCAGGGATTCGTTTGCGATTTACCGTGATCTAAGTAAAACCGTGTGACATTTTGAGGGCTTTTCTAAACGTTGTACAGAACCTCAATTGGCTGTGACTCGGTTAACGATAACGTGTAAAATATAGTTGTTTTTTCGGTGACGTATCGATTCTTCAAAAAAATATCGACGCAAATGCATAGTAATTACTAATTACATGGAAGCGTTCGCATATGTGATTAAATTACTCATTATTTTTTCGTGGCCGATCAATGTTACATCGCTTTGATCAGCTCCATCAAATACACAAGTTCAAGAATTTCGATGATAATTTTAAGGAAGCATCTATAATTATTAGTAACAGGCAATAAACGTACTTTGAATATTTATAACAATTGTGTACTTGTCAACTACGAGAACAGGCCTGGGAAATTTCTGCGAACAAAATTTGAAAACTATAAACAAATGTCGTGATATGAATGTTTCGCAACAAAGCGCTTCAAAACGTAGAAAAATCTATTCGACTCGGTCGAATTCATTCTAAGTTGGCTGTTTTTGTTCAAAAAAAACTATTCCCGATAATTTTACCGGGACATCATTTTTCAATGATGTTTTATCGCTGAATATTCTATTTTTTAAGGTTCCGTTGATATCGATTTTGAGTAACAAACAGCAATATTTAACCATTGAACGAGAAAATCAAATTCATGTCACGGTCAAATTGTCGGGAATAGTTTTTTGAACAAAGACAGTCAACTTAGAAGGAATTCGATCGATTCCAATAGATTTTTCTGCGATTCAAAGCGCTTTGTTGTAAAACACTCATACCTCAGCATTCATTCATGATTTTCAAATTACGTTTGCAGGAATTTCTAGGCCTGTTCCCGTACTTGACGAGTACACGATCGTTTTAAATATCCAATGTACGATTATTGCCTAATACCATCAATACACAAAATTTCATTCTTAAAAGTAGTACCAAAGATCGGGGATTATCTGTAGCAAGAGAACAGTTCATTCCTTGGCCTATTTGCTCGTTGAAAACAAATCAATACGGTATTATAGTATCAACTGAATATTACATAAAATTGTTAATTATGTAGCTTGAGTGATAAAACTTCTAAGTATTTTGTATTCATCATATTACCTCGCGAAAGAAAAAGGTTTTCCTTCGGCTCGCTGTATCATTATTCAAACCAGAATTAATCGATTCCATGTTATTAATAAAATATAAGTATACGTCAGCGAGGTATCCCTACCACTTTCCTCGCCTAAATAATTCACTGTCCATTTATACCTCAAAGCAAATATATCCTGTGTATAATACCTGTACGTGAGCTGTATTCTCATTTTGTACGTATGCATATACATACATTGGTACGTACGAACGTATCTATAGATATAGGTCATTCCATGTGAGAAGAATCAGTCAGTTCTTGGGTATTGTAAAAAATTGACACATAGCTACCGGACATTTTCTGTTCTACCCAGCTTTCATGAGAGACAAAATTTGCGTGTTTCAAAAAGAAACCATATATACTCATTGCTACATGGCCGGGTGTTTGAAAAATTGAACAACATTTGTTTTCCGAATAAACAATTCTAGTGAATACGTTTTTCCGGAAATGTTTGTTCCTTGTTCCTGTGAAAAACTTTCGAAATTTTACTGTATAATTTGAACGAAAAAACGTTCTCGGTGGCATCAACATCGGGCAAATTATATCCCCGTTGAAAAAATACCTTGCGCAATTTCATGATTGCACGTACATCGGTGAATTGAGAACCGATCAGATGCCAATTTGCTACAAAAATCCAACTCCCCGAGTACTATTTATGCATAGAGTTTAGAAAATACACCGAGACCGGGACTCATCAGTTTCCCATAGAAGCGCCCGTGCACGCGTATCAGTTGTGCGATAAACCGCTAGATACAAACTGATTTCAAGTAATCGCGTAGAATATATAAACCAGTTGATGGCTTGAAATTATCGTTTGAAAACAATTACCGGTATACATACCGACTTGTCCTCGCACGCAAGCCTTCATAATAAATATTATCGTTCAAACTCCGCGGTCCGCGGTCCGCGTATACATATACCGAGAGAGTTTCTTGAAACCTCACGGTCGAAGCGCGCGAATTTCGACTTGCTATTTTCTGATTGGCTGACAAAATGCCAGTCAACGCGCACTAACGTACGTTAACTCCCTAGAACCGGCTGATAGGTGTCAGTTCACGAGAGGGTATGTTCGTTGCTTTGTAACGGACGTGAGACACATGAGCTGGAGTTAGTTAAAATCAGCGTTGCTCAAATATTAAACTTGAAATGTTTATTAAAAATAAAACAATGCACATCTTTCAAGTTGTGAACGGTGCTAATTATCTCTATCTGCGAAAGATTGTGTTTCCTAACTTTTTCAAGTCAACTCATGGACTTTGAATACCTGACACACGGACCTGACTGAGATTTTTTATTTATTCGACTTAAGACGATTGTGACAAAAAAATCTATCGTTGTCGAACTTTCAGTGACTAGATTTTTCGATCGACGGAATTTAGTTCATTTTCATTTTCAACATACTCGAAATAACAAAAATAATCATTCTCGTTTAAACAAAAATAGCAGAGGTCACTGATTAATCGCTTCCAATTATTCGATTAATTCGTAATAACCATCAGTAGCACAATCTTCAAGGGCTGCTACTTACGCTACGGCAAACGTAACATAACCTCTCGACATTTCATAGCCAGCTGTCTGCAATAGCAGACGTGATTCGCAATTCAATCATCCTAGTAAGATTTTGACGAAGTTGGCCGCCTGTACAGACTCGGCGCCGGCGCAGTCTGAGCGGGAGGTATCAAGAAACTCTCTCGGTATATAGTCGCAGATAATCAGATAAAATACGCCATTGTACAGAATTTTGTACTGATACTCAAATCATCCTTAAATCTATGTATGATTATAGCAGAATTGGAAACGGTCGATGTAACACAATTTTATTTACGGTAAAATAAGCTTTACGGAAATCATCTTAAAGCATTTTCTCCCGTTTCCATGCGGTCGTTCGTTTCTGAAGCGTTAGAAAATAAGAGTTTGGAAAACTGTAGGATAATCTTCGCTGAAACTTCAGTGAAGCGTGAAAAACTTTCGAAGCTATTACGATAACTCGATCGCGCGCGGTTCATCGAATTAACGGTTTCCGTTCGATCGTAGACTCAAACATATGCGAATTAGAAAACAGTGATAAATTTTTCCCTCACCATAATGTTCCGATGGATAAATCCTCTCCTAAGGCGCGCGGGTCTGAGATGAGGGTATTCTTCGGTACTGGTAACTTTGATATTCCAAACTTTTTTCCAAGCCTCATAAAGGCCTTCGTGAACCGGATATACTCCCGAATGATGTGGACTGACACTGTATCCACTTCCGGTCGGTATACCGTGTTCTTTAGCGAATTGTTTGTTCAATGCCATGTCCAATTGAAGATGCGTTACATTCTCGTAAAGGTGTGGCTGTTGATGATTCCACATGTGGGAAAACCACGTAAATCTAAAGAGATCGAGAAATATATCCACGTGATATTTTTAATGTATATACCTTCATATATTTCTCTTCCATTATTACATACGTACAATTTTTTCATTTCCTACCTAAACATACACGCGTTAATTGCTATATAGAAATCATTATTACAGGTATAACGATTGAAAATACATTTTCAAAAATACATGAAAAAATGCAAAATACAAAGTTGAAACGAATACTTTCTGGCACGGGTTGATTCCCACGGAATCGAACGAGGAATCGTGTTGATTGAGAATAAAATTGACAATTTGCTTATCGAGCGAACAGAGCGAAAATTAATTGAAATTTCGAATCAGTCGCCAATAATAATAGACACTCCCCGCGTATATTTAACGGTTCTATGTACAGTCTATGTGGGATATTACACTCGAGGTATAATTTTTCCGACATATTTCAATTTTCAAAATTTGCATAGCTAAAACATTGGATGAATTAATATACGTATCTTCAATTAAAATAACAAAAGATTAACGTTTCATTTTAAATGCAAAGATCCTTAAGCAGCGGGTGATTGCAATTCGAGTTAATTGGATTTCCACCAGCGGAATTAGAAGATATGATTTTTTCATCTCATTATATTATATCTATATACATTTAGAGATGGCTCAAACATTTACTTAATGAAATTCGACCTAATTAATAAATCAGACTCCGTCTTATATCATTTGAATGGAACTCGATCCAACGGACCGTCGTAAAAGTGAATAAAACTTATGAAAGTTGATATTGAAAAGGAAGAATACCCCAATTGAATTATTAATTATATAATTTTTTCAAGCTTTTTTTTCCTACAACTAACCTGTCGACGTTCTCGAGAATCATATCGTCTCCATAATTCTCCTCCGCGGTTCCGTGATGAAAATACTTCCCTGAAAACCCCAAGTTGAATTTGAACCCCGGTACCAGAGCCTGTACCCTTTGCTGTGTAGCCAATAATGCCGAGACATCGTCTTTCTTCAATCTAGTCCCCTTCTCTCCGACAAATATATCGTCAACGTCGACAAGGATCATTCGGTTCAAGCTAAGACTCAGCTGACCGTGAGAAAGGTAGGACAACGAGTCAAGAAGCAAAAGTTTGTGAAGCCAGAAACGAAGTCCACCCCCAAAAAGTACCCTCTGGATACCGTCGAAGCGTCCATGATCCTGAAAGAAAACCAAATTTAAAAGAGAGCACAAAAGATACTACGATTATCACACCGTCGTAACGTGGTATCCGTAGCCGAAATTGAAAATACATCGTCACAGAAAGAAACTACTCAATATACGTGTTCCGGAGATGTTTATTACCAAATGGGACATATCGATCAATTTTTATTGCCTTAAGAGGAATTCGGAGTCACCGCTGGCAATCTAACCTAGCTAACATGGAGAATATTCATTTTCCATCGAATCCCAGCAATGTTTTCGAAGAGAGAAATACTCAGCCACTTTCTGCCATCATACTCAACGGATTCTCGAAGTTGCATCAAAATATCTAGATAGAGTCGTAGGCGAGAATTTACGTTTCTCGTTGTCGAAACGGTTTCTGTACATATTTAACATCGCGGGTCCAAATTCCTCTCAATGTATACATCCTGCTTCTCATGGTTTTCCCGTAAAAATAAAAGTCTCTTTATCCGCGAAAAATCACACTCAAAATCACACATTGACACTTCCGATTTTATACCCTGAAAAATTGCACAGGCGTAGCATAGGCATTGGTATCCATGTTTATATAGGAGGGATGTAAACCGATGATCAGTGGTAGTTTCCAGGGCGCGAGGTAGCACCTGTGAGTAATCTTTCCACAATAATTCAAAGATTAGAGGGAGTTGTTGTACCGAAATAGTTTACGGTGAACAATAATAATTGTCGTCGGTGTAAGGTCGTTGAAGCAGTTCTGCTCCGGCGCGGTGGCGGTATAGCGAGGTATAACGCACACATAGACCGAATAGGTATGTAAACTCGGTCTCTCTACCTATGGCTGCGTGGAGGTTGAAGGGCTAGTAATTAAATCGTGTGTAATCAGCCACGAGGCAGTTCATTAAATTAATGAGCAATGGAACGAAACGGCCCATTAACGTCTATTAGAACTACTAATTTATTTCTTGAACCTATGGCGACCTCCAAACGCTTCCTTTTCAGTCGGAGCAAAATTCCACCGGTTTTTCACCTTCTCGAGGTCTATAGAATTGGTAAGATACCGTTTTCCTTTACGCGAAAGATACTATATTATAAAAATAATGTCCGTATTGGACACAACTATAACGTATCGGAAACAAATTTGCCCTCTGACCAGTACGGGTACAAAAAGCGAAGTATCAGAAACACCTAACACCTGACCAAACCTATAAAACGCGGGTGGACGGACATCCCGAGGACTGCAGCCCCGAATAGGTATCACGATGTTTCCGTGAATCAGAATTACATTTCTGCCTCCATGGCCACGGCCATTACCCTCGTATTCTCTATTATCGTTAACTTGATCAATTTTCTCTACCTACTTCACGCCTGGTAGTTTTTTTCATTCGAAAACCGCCGAACATCACGTATAGTTTCTAATTCCGTTGACTCCCGATCATCGGAGCGCAGATTTCGGACCGTCCACGCTTTTGCCCTTCGCCGTAAGCATCGCCGCGAAGCTGCGCGGCACACGCGGGACTTAATAATGAAGAAGAACCTATGTAAGAAGACGAAGAAGAAAAAAACAATCGTTTTCGCTTTATATACATTTTTCTGCTATAGCGGATCTTGCGGTACCTACAATATACGTAACCATGTATATATAGTATTATAGCTACATATACGTATACACCTTGTGATTCAATTTATTTTACTGATCCCTGCTGCAGCAGGTAGAGCGGTTAAGCAAAAGGGTGGACGTTTTTCTCCACTGTAAACCGTTGAATTCAACCACATTTGTCTCAGGAAATACCTAACCCCGAAGCAATCGTTGTATCCAGTGGCGACGAACAATTTCTCCAATATACCTACATAATATATATATATATATATGTACATCTGTAGTCCCGCACACGGAGTCGAACGATATTACACACATCGTTCATACACGTATAATAAATACGTAGGTACGTGTAGGTATATCGTTCGAATTCGGTTGATTGAAAATAAAATTGCCAATCGGCTTTACTCGCGCGAGCTATAGTAGTTATAGTAAAACCTACGGCAGCCTACTGCTTGCAGCGGTTCGAAATAATCGTAGTAGGTATAGTAAATTATACGTCTATCATAGGAATGTTACTGATACTAATGAAACGACAGATGCAGGGATCTATCGAATCGAGTGTAATCATCTGATGAAACCAGATCTTGACTATCGGTTATTCCGGGGCCAGAAATTGAAAGGTTGATGAAACGAATTCGCGAATTCCAGATTGTCGAATGTCGAATTTTCTGGGTCAAAAAACGTTTCGTCCAAAATTGTAGCTTTCGCGAACAGCTGATGTGATTTGTCGAGAATTCGTTTCGTTAACGTTATAAACTACAGCCCGATAGCCTTGCGTGGATTCTCGTTGTTTCATCGCAAGTGCGATGATTTCAAGTAACTGTGAAATTAATAGGACTCCACCAATTTTGGAAATACTGAAAAGTAATCGCAAAAATACCTGTATAATCGTTGCCAAGGGACTTTTGTTCGCCGGATAATCCAAGGTGTCTCTATGTGCCCAAGCCAATGGCTCGTAGGTGCTATGATTAGGTTGAAATATTGTCCAATCGCCACCCGGAAGTGGTCCCCATGCCGTCTCCCCGGCTCTGGTTAATCGGAGTATCGGTGACGCGTCGTTCAGCTGCGCATCCTGGAGAATGAAGATGAAAATTGAAAAAAATCGAAGCAGGTATCAACTGCGTCGGTGTTTCGTGAATTTCGGTCATGAGAATCCTTGTTTCAAAAATACGAGGTTGAAAACATTTGTTCTAATTGTATAAAGTTATCCTTAACACTCTGCGAATATGTTTGAAAATTGTCTCCATCTTTTAGGATATATTCACTGTGGTACATAAGTAATCGCGGTTCATTCTCATGCTTTAGTTTGCCACAGAATTGAATAAGTTCGGAGTTGTTCACAGTAACGTAGTTGCCGAGTTATTCGGGAAATTTTCATAAAAATATCTCTGCCAATCCGCAGCTTGTTGTAAATCCTTCTGAAAGTACACATTCTTTTCTTGTCTAGTTTACAATTTCAAGAATGGAGAAAGAGAAGAAGATTGATTTCATCGAATATAATCTAGTATGCATACTATTTGAAATAATATGCAGAATCATTTTGTTGATGAGTCGTAGGACGCAATTTGATCGCGGAGCACGTGAAGTATATGTATCAATTTAGCCAAATGAAAGCTGTCTGCAGAATGAAAATAAAGAAGTGATGCTACGGATGCTGTATTTCTTGTCGGTGAAAGATCACAGGGTATTCACCGAGCGGAGAATACTATATGTAGATCTCTACAGGTCGTGTTACCAGGAAGCAGATCATGTACGTGTACGAGCCTACTCATGCATATGAATGTGAGAGGTGTAATGAATTCCGTTTAACATTCTCACATAGTTTTCGACAAACCCCTTTTTATTTTGTTCATAAAATTTCATGTTATATTAGGTGCTATTACAAAGTCCATAGAAGACATCTGTGGTCTTCTTATTCCGTCTTCTATTTCCAGAGCAATGGCTAGATATACGAGAGACAGGGAGTCGGGCGTTTCCTCGCATTTGATATTCAATTAAAACAGGCTTTCTCGTTCCACGTGAATACGTATTTCGAGAAAATCAGTGATCTAGTAAAATGTATTAAAAAAAAAAAATGAAATGATATTTTGTCGTTTGAAGATCGCGCGGAATCCCTACCCTTACCGTCGCCTGAGCTTCAGAAAATGATGATTCCAAGGACGATGTAACTTCAGAGGAGGAAGATAAATGGAAGAAATCCAAGATAAAAAGGATAAGGAAAGTAGAAATAAAAGTACCCAACGGTATCATTGGATTTTCGACCTCTCGCAATGGGATCTACTACCCCGCCCCGACACCGCAGAGCACGAAGGTATACAAACCTTCTTTGAAGTAAGCTAAGTCGCTAGACAATGAGGTGAAAGACTGAGACTGTCTAACAAGGAAGCAAAGCAGTGGATATGTGCTGACCTTTAACCTGAGGTTCGTGTGTATGAAGAGTGGAAAACCCTTGAGCTGAGCACCGACCAAACTCTCTTCGCCTGGTGGAGCGAATCCCACTATGCCAACAGAGTATTCCCTGCAGTATTTGTCGAGTAGTTCTCGATTCCATTTGTCCATTTGCAGATACTTGTTCAAATTCTCAAATACTAGAACTCCGTAGCGGCCCTTGTCAAGGTTGGTCAGCACCGGCAGGGACTTCCCGGCGACCTCGACCTTGTACCTGCAAGAACAAAGAAAAGAAAAATACATATAACATAGTTGCACGTAGTTTGTATGTACAATAACGACATCATCAGGAAGCAGAGCGCCTGTAATCTCAGCGTTAGTGGAAATCCGATGAAAGATGAGCGTAGCATAGGCATGATACACCTTAAGAACCAAACATCGGCAGATATACAGTAAAATACGGATAAATCAGGTAATATTTCGGGACGAAGTGTAAAGCGCATAATTATTGTGTGGCGAATGCCATGTCGTATGTGTGATACAGGTGGTAATGTCGCGCTGAAGATTAACTGATTACACGCTCAGATTCCAGTTACTGTTAGGTTTAACGCGCTCGTGTACAACGTGGTGTCGTTAGCGCCGTTAATTAGTGCTACTACATAGTCTCAGCCGCGCATACTATATAGGTATGCCCCCGTTAAGCAGTATACCTACTACCTACTCGAAACTTAGCTAATGTTGGATAGCTGGCTGGCTTGCATTCGGCGACCTCAACGATACGAAGGATATTTTCTCAAACCGATCTTGGTTGCTTTCTAATCAGTATGAATTTCGATCACTGCTCTGCAGTCATTATTCTGAATCATGATGTTTCTCTGTTTTCTTTTTTCATTGCATACTTTCAATCACATATTTTCGTTTCCGCGTACTGCGTATACTGAGTGGCGAACAACAGTTTGTATTCCAGTATTTTTACTACTAACTATCTCGTACGTGTACGCATCTAAAAATATCTTCATTGGCAATTCTTGTTATCAGTTATTTCACACAGGGATTATGAACCGTCATAGTATATAATATACACATGTCTGCGTTGTCTCAGTCCCGTCTTGAAACATTTTGTTCACTGACATGGAATCCTTCCAGGAACAGTTTTAACATCATCGACGACGCAGACATGTATTCGTTGATGATGATGATGGCGAACATCAATTACCAAATTTACGAACGTTAGAGATAAGATTTGGATTCGACATTTTATTGCATTTAATACTTATAAAACCGCGTGAAAATCATGTTTTGTAAACAGAAATTTTTTTTCACATGTTGAGGGGTATCGAACCGTGAACCCCACGGTTCCAAAGCGGGCATCTTGCCACTGTGCTACGGTAGCACTGTTAAATCCGTAAAGTAGATTACTTGATAATAAGAGAATGGATTCGCTCGAACGAACATCAACCCGGCTTACATTAGTTGACGCGGGCAAAAAATAGACAATAAAAAAGAGAGAAATGAAAGAAAAAAAAAAGAAAAAGAACATTTTCAGGAAGAAAGACGAAGACAAAAGAATCCCTATAGGAGTGGGGAATTAGTTACTCAATTTTGAACTTTTCTTTCAGTTGTTCGCCCACGTTTTCTCATGCTATCGGCTATCGTAATTGAGGTAACCTGCGATGCGACTGTTTCTATATTTATTTTTATTATCGTCATCGTCTCAACACACGCGTGCAATGCCAACAAGAGATCATATGGTCGTGTTGAAAAAACTACGTAGATCCGTCGGCACAAGTTATTGCTCAACGTCCCAAAGCAATGTTTGTACAAATGTCTATGCGTATGCGTACCGCGTACTACTTGCACATGTGTTTTTTTTTCTTTCACGGTGTGGCACCGAAGCGAGTGATGTTTGAGCGTGGGCAGTATGAGGGTAGCTGTTAAAAAATACATGTCCTCGCTAATGCACATTATCCATTTACATATTCCCCCGCACCTTTATACATATATACTGTATGTACGTTACCAGTTCCGTCCTTATTTCTAATGCATACATATAGGTATGTAGGTATTATTATCTCACGCGTTCGCATCTGTTTATACCGTATGTATAGGTATGGGCGAGAGATTGAACCTCGTTCATTGGTCGGGCAAAATTCGCTGCCATGCAGTAAATTAAATGAAAAATCGGCGATCCGACGTGGATGCGACGCGATGGGCGGAGGGTTGTGGATTCATTCGGAATAATCCACGGGAGAGGGAATACGTTTATAGATACTGTACATGTCTGTGACAGGTGACACTTCTTCAAATATTATATTGAATATTATATACGCACTTCTGCTCCCTTCAATTCAAGTTACTTATAGGTATGTATAATACCGCTACGTGTGTGCTCTTTCGTACAACGGCGCGGCCGGCGTTACAGATATGATATTCTCAAGAATACTATACTATATTATACAGTATATATATATATATATATATATATATGACGCCCAGGGATTCGCAGAGACGTGTAGAATCGGCAAGATATGCTTTTTTTTCCTTTCAATGTATTCGAAATTTTCAAAGCGAATACGAAAACTCCGACACTCCAATTGGATAGGAATTTCATTAGATTTTACATACACGACGCGTGAATAAATTAAAGACGATAACCAATGTCATAGAAATTGGTCTCACGTGTATTAAAATACAACTGTCGTTCACACGGCATAGTCACGCATTCTCATCTTGCAACTCATTGATCTCGAGTATTTGCAAAAAAAAAAATCAATCCCTATCGTCGCTTTGTGTTGGATAGGCCGACTGGACAAACAAATAAAATGCGGCCGTCCGTCACGACGCACGTTTTCGAAACTTGAACCAGACGTGATAAGAAATTTTCGTTATCGTAACCTCCTGAGAGTAATTAATATAATTATCTGAGTGGTTAGTTTTTACTGCTCAAATGATGATTTCCCCATTTCTTTAGTAGTAACAAATGTAACAATTATTTCACCGGCCCAGTCGCCACGTCATCGTTTTCGCGAACGATTGCAAGGCAGGCCGTCGATATTCGAGAGTAGAATGTTTTTCAATGAAAAAAGAAAAAGAAAGAACACATTGATTTTTATGGGCAATTCTTTTTGTCGAATCCATTTCGACCCACATTATCCTTATCGCACTTTCCCTAACTGGTAATAGCTGTAATTTATTGATAGCACAAAATTGTGTTTAACTTATCAATTGTAGTCGAAATATATAATTCCGGTGTCTGTTTTTATATCGCTAGGTATTTATTTCTCCGCTATTTTGCCCATTTCAGCTCATCGTCTCCAACATTTTAGCTACAGCAGCATATGTAGCTATTAGTCCGTTTGAATGAACTATTTTTGGGAAACAGGACACGACCCAGATTGGATCATATCACTGTTCAGAATTGGGATTTTGCATGTATTTTTCTTCATTTCATATCTCGATAGTTTACAAAAAAGTAATTAGGACATATTTTTCCGTTTTTCAATTGAATCAAAATTCAAGGCAATATGACGTATTGAAAATTGCTACGTTGTGACGTCACACATATGCTGAAGTATGTCTATATACAGCAAAAACGCTGAAATTCCATCGCCTCTAACTTTTGTAATTAAATCATTTTTAACGAAAAAGAAAAAAATCACGACCTAATTATTTCGAGCTACTCCACATTATACCCACATAATAAAAAATCCCAAATACTATAATAATAAGAGTATAGTTTGAAATGAAAATGAGGCGGAAACGGTGATTGAAAATCAGTATAAGTTTGCCACTGGAAATTAAGCTCTCGGTCATAGTTCGGTTCCATGAAGTGTGTGGTTCTCGCTGGTGTGTGCATGCATGCCCACATACATAGTATTGCTACTCGATGACCGAACCCGATTATTAATTACAAGTATCATGAAATATAGTGTGTTCACATGAGTTTGAAGCACATTATTGAAGCGTGCGTCCGCACTATACATGTGTGATCAATTTGTGATTACAGAGCATATATTACCGGCAATGACTTAGTGAATCATTGAAACTTTTCTTGTTTGGCGATAGGTATGTATGCATACATGGTAAATGATCACTGTACTATTTATTAACGAGGTGTGAAAATGTGGATAAAAGGTGAAACAGAAAACTTCGTACCGGCGAGTTAATTGTTCAACGTTTTCCCCTGCACAAGTTTATCTAATTTTATTTTCTTCATTTGTTTTCGCCATTCCCTTAAGTTTACTTTAAAAACTTCAAACCACCGCCGGACAGAGAAAACGGCCGGAAAAGCGTTGATAGCGTATATAGTGTGGACACGGATGCGCAAGAACTTGGCTAAACAATTTTTTTACCGAAAAAAACAACTGAAAGTTACTTGTTAGTCGCAAAACAACAATCCAAACTCTTCAATATAATGGTTTCTAATCTTGAGTTTCGTGAGTTTTCTTTCTGTAGAAAAACTTCGTCGTTTCTCATTCGGAAAAAAACCACGTGTTTCACATTTTTATGAATTATATAGGCACCGCCTGAAAGTAAATGTTGAACAATTAGTACGCCGTGCCGACACGGGCGGTGTAAAGCAATTAAATTGAATGTTTCCAACACAACATAGTATAATACAGCAATGATCATTTGAATGAAAGTAAAAAATGAAAAATCCTCTTCAGCCAAGTCGCACGAACATGATTCATCGTCCCTCCTCCTCGCCTGAGAGCCCCTTCTTTTTCATTCTCTCTTTGCGAGTAATAAGACTAACGAGAAGTACCTACTACTTTACATTATACGAGACCTCGTTATTCATAAGATTATTTCACTGTAATTTTTAATCAACGTGTTATTACAGCAGCCGCCTATATTGCCTCGGCGACTTCGAAATCGCTAACGTTTCGTCGTTAGCGGACTGTCATCGGCATGCCGCCTCGTTACATTCAACGATGAAAAATCAAGCGTATGAACATATTATCGGCATCAGGTATAAACGCACATTCATACTTGTATACAAATCGTTTTAATTAAATGAACTTGACCAGTTTATGCGATTGCAGAAACTACGACGATACCGATTCAGGCGAGCTACCCGGAGGCACGATTTACTTTCCTTGGTACGTAATGTAGGTACGTATACTTATATACCTGCTCAAGGAATTGATCTGCATTCACATTGAGTAGGCATTAAAGCGATAAAATGATCATAATTCCGATCGATCAGGATGGCGGCAGTATATAATTTTTTTGAACAAGAAATTTTCCCCCACAGATTTTTTCCTGCGGAGCTCATTACATCGGCAGCGGGTTAATCGCAGATTTGTGGATCTCTATGGTGGATATACAAAGGTAAAAAGAAAAAGCGCGAAACTGAAACTGACATATCAGACAATAAGGAAAATCGCAATTCGCGGTAGCGAAATTGAGTGCAGAAAATAGTATGAAGTGCTTCTTCTCTTTCTATTGAGCATGTTTTTAAATTTCATTTTCCTTCAAGACGGATTTCCAAGTCTCGGATACCAAGATCAAAGTATTGTTAGCAATTCTTGGCAAGAAAAGAGAGAAAACGAAAAAAGAAAACCTGAAAAGAAATTGGAATCTACCTTTCATCCACAAGAGCTAATTGTGCATGAAATTGCGCAGATTATTTTCCACGTTTCCTTGGTGAAATGAAAGCAGAATAAGAAAAGAGAACGGAATAAAGGAGAGAAAGGAGGTATAAGTGAGGTAAAAAACAATGAATGAATGAATGAATGAAGGAAGGAAGGAAGGAAGGAAGGAAGGAAGGATGAGATGAATAAAAGTCGGAAGAAAGGAGCACAGGCTGAACAACGACTCGTCGTATTGTCGCTGGTGACGTGCTGGCTCAACAAACACGATTTCTTCTTTCCTTCCTTCTTCGGCCGATGTCACTTTCAAGAAGTAACAATAAGTGCGTATCAGATACGTTATAAAAGTGAGGAACGAAGAGGAAGAGGAAGAGAAAGAGAGAGAGAGAGAGTGACACGACGATCAGCAATCTGGCTTCCATCTAGCCAGCTCAGATCTTATAAAATGGTACGATCGCGAGTTAAGTTAAAGAAAGAAGAAAATGGCGGCGGTGGTTGTGGCATGGCGTTGGTGCTTTGGTATTATGCTACCAAAGATCCTTTTGTTAAGCCTAGACTCGGATTGCTTGTATCTCAAGACGAAATCCAATTTGAAAGGATCTCACGTCAGCTGTGTGCTACCAAGGTTATTGTGCGTCTGGGCATGGAACACGACCATTTTCATCCAACGTATTGTCAAGAATTTCTGCAAAGCTCGGTAGTCTGAGGTATTTTCTTCTTCCTTTGTTAAATCCACACGGACATTATTCCGCAGCGCGTACGAGCATTACTGGGTGTAATATATTGTCCATATAACATACATATGGGACTTCAAATTTGGAATCACGATCACTGTAGCCCGCGTGAAGTTCCGGTGATACGAATGCGGTTGTAGATAGAGTATAAAATTTAATTTTTCCGTAGCAGATCTCACATGGGAATAATTAAGAGTTGATTCAACTCATTTTTAATCACTCCAAATGAATATGTTGACGAAATTCCTGACCACGCGACGTGATGTAATTGGAACAAATTAAGAATAATTTATTCTGTCAACACTGCACGACCGGACCGTCAGAGTGCATTTATATACAGCGATACGTAGCGCCTGCAAGAAAAACTAGCGAGTCAAACTTCGTTTGACTCAACGTACGCGCACGTTTATAATCTAGGTTGCAGTATAGCGCGTTGATTCTACGTAAGTATTTAATGTCCAGAATTATTGCATTGCCAAAATTTTTCAAGAGATCAAGATATTAAACCCGTACTGCAAAGACGACTCGACCTTCCTCTCAGAAAGTCTCTGGAATCTATTTATACAACTGCCTGAAGTCCGGGGGCGTTTTGTTCAGGGCTGAAAATAACCGATTCGAATCTTTTGGGAGATTTTCCATAATCGAAAGATCCGTTTAAAACACTTCAGCAAAATTTTGGCGCTACCTTTTGGCTTCTCTTCTGCGTAAGAATTACTCGTATGGATGTTAATTATATTTAAATCTCGCCGCGATGAGATAGGCTGGTAGGATAATAGGCAAATTTTACAATAATTTCACTGACACGTCCAAAAATTCATATTTTTGACCACACCAGATATCTGGGGCATTGTAATAATATTGAAAACCGGAACAACACTCCATAAAACAATATACGCGAGTAGTCCACTTCGCCCCGGTCTCCGTTGCGTGGATCAGAAATACAAATTTCGTAAACCAGGTCTGCACGCATAATAGGCGAAAAACCGTAAAATCGTCGTGTCAAAAAGCCCGGCGAGCGTTTTTCTCCGTTCTATGCATCGTTCTCACACAATCGGTGTAGGCAGAGGATAGAGAAAATTTGAGATACGAGGTATGTTCGTGAGGTAGATGCGATGGAGAACGGAAAAGAATTACCAAAACAGACGAAAAAAAGGTGGAGAAAAAAAAGTTACTGCGAATAGCGAGGCACAGTAGTCGCCGGATTACGGCGGAATCTCCCTCCTCGCACCTCGTATTCCGTAACAGTTAGAAAGAGGACGCAACGTGAATTTTTATGAACTATATACTGCGCGCAAGAAAGATGCGAGCCGCATCGTGAGAGGAGGCAGACAAGAGGAGAACAGTGAGAGAGAGAGAGAGAGATGGCGAATAATGTATAAGGAGACTGGGAATTATTCATGAATGAATACCTCCTATACCTATATGTACTTTTGGGCTTTATCCACCGAATGTGAAATCATATGCCACCCCCTTCATCTCCTCCTTTACTTCTTTCTTCTTCTCCATTCCTCGCCGCGCCTCCCCCTCGGCGCACCGTTCAGTCCGCGTCCGTGCCATATCGAGGCATCAAAGCTTTTCCTTTATAAATGAAATATAAATTGAATTATCATACGCGTATTCCTACCATAGTCCTCGCGAGCTTTAAGCGCACGTTCAGTCTTCATGGTCCTGAAAATCAAAGAACAAGAAGAAGCCGTTCATGGGGCTGGTGGATGTAGTTTGACTAAATTCCATACGTCGCCTCTTCAACTAATGAAAACGCAGAATTCATTCGTCACCTTTCGTATGAATTTCGTAACTCCTTCCGAAGATAGGTGTGGTTCGATGGTTATCTCATCCTCGAGAACACAGATTCGTTGAGATGAAATAACGAGTCAATTACACAGCAAAGAATAAAAAAAAATAAAATAAAAAAAAAAAGGAGAACAAAATTTCGTTCTTATATCTCGGTCAGGATTTCAGTCGAATTTAATCTTCTTCCCAACATTTTCAGTGGCTTCAAATCCGAGATTCGTTAAAATTCGAATTGTATTCGAAATGAATGAAATGGCTCAGGTAGGAGGAGGAAGAGCCTACGGAAGAAGACACACAGGTTGAGGCAAGAGCAGTCTCTCGAGTATTGCTCGAGAGTATCTAGCTGGGTGTATTCTTTTTTATTTTCTTTGCAAATTTATTTCGCCTGGAAGGTTAGTAGGTACCGGGCGGGCACCTAACTATACCGACCCCAAAACCACAAGTGTAATGCAGCGAAGCACTCAAAGCGAGTGTAAATGCGTTTTAAGTCTCTTCACACAATATTGCGTGGAATATAGTTATATAGAGCTAGCTGTAGCGTGGAAAATACTTCTATCGATTAACTGAGTTCATGCATGTATTATGATACGTATTCAGTTATGTACGTACCTGTACACAGGTAGGTATGTGTGTACACTATACACGGCACACCCGTACCACTCACGTTTAGGTATGTAGGACATGCTTGTAATAAATCTGTCCCGAAGAGAAGATATTATGCCCGGCTCCGAACCGATCTATATAGGTAGGTATACGTTACCTACGTTATCGCGACTATTTCCCACCTCGTGGGGGGTAAAATAACGCCGAGATTATTTTTCCATATTTGAATACGTTATTCGATTAATCGTGAAGTTAATTGCCAGCGTTAATTAACAGCGAAGATATTATACTTTGTGTGTAATGTGCATGCATATACATATACCTCTACATGTGCTAAATGTTCGCGTACCGCGTACGACTGTAAACGTCGGGTATTATAGCTCGAGCGTTTTATTCTTTTTCTCTCTGTTAGCAGGTATTATCTCAACGCTCAATTCCTGGGGGTGTCGCACGATGAGAGTCGCACGGTTCACTTGAGTCATCGCTGTTTTTCCTTTTTCCTTTTTCCATTTTCATTTTTTACTTTCATTCTCTTTCCGTTTACTAGTTTCATTTGAACTAAAATAACACAATTTTTATTTGAGTTTTTATAACTCCTTTGCATGCCAATTTTTGTTATTTTTTTTAGAAACGGTGAATCGTTTACCCAGACATGTACCTTATGCGCTGCATAGAGCGATATTTTGTAGAAAACCTGAAAATTTCCAGATCCGCAACGATAATTCAATAGCAATTATGGAATTGCAGATATTGCAACGATTTGCGAATGCGAAATCCGTCGGTGTGTATACATACTATCTCACTTCAAGCTATACAAATTTCTGGCCTAGGAAGTAACTCTAATTTCGTAAAATGGAGGATGACTTACAAGAATATACTAAAAAATATCATATCACCTCATTCATCGCAATTATGGTTATATTCGCGAGCCCCACAAATGCATGGGATATGAATTTGTGTATTTCGATTTCGAGAAGTTTGATCATTTTTCCTTCTTTTCCATTCTGGTTACGTTATGCTTTCCTATCCAGCTCTAATTTTCATGAATTTATGATTTTGAATAAATTCACCATTATTGTATGCAACGTTATTTTCAATAATCGTCGTACGATGAGAACGAATAAGAATAACGAAACAAGCCTCACATTTCTACGCTCACAGGTCAACCCAATTCGCTTGCCTCTCGTTATAATTCAATATATTTGTGTAACGTATACCTACACATGATACATATATACATATGTACGTGTATAATACGCCAAACTAGTATTACAAAATTAAATTGTACGCGTAAGCACATCTGTTTTTCCTCCATTCGCACAGGAGCCACGGAATAGCAGAACGCGTATTACGCAAATGTACCGCGTGTTTCACAATCAGAGGAGCAGGCCGAACGAATTGGAGCTACATTTCAACCAGTACACGAATCGTGCGACTGCCTACATGAGCCCCGAGCCTATGATACACGGTCCTCGGTGTAGCCATTGGCGGACGTTCACACGAACGCCGCAGCAGCGCGTTTTGATCAAGATACAATTTTGCCATGGCACTGATTCCTCCGGGACACAGGGTACATAGATCACATATCTTCGCTCGGGATTTGTTGGCATAATGAACGTAAGCTTCAGTTTGACGAGACAGTTTCCAAATAACTTAGATATGGAGGTTAGCTGATCCTTGAATTTAGGTTTAGGTTCAGGTTTAGCCCACGCAGAGAGGATATAAAGAAATTATAATTGAAGTGCTTATCTTGATGGGCTGTTTGCTCCTCCATTCTAGATAGTAAGGGTACCTATTAATTAGGTTAAACCGCGCGGTTCGGCGGCGAGGAATTAATATTAATGCTGTATACGGCGCATTCCATGAGTTTTCGTATGGTCACGAACCCTCTCGCCGGTTTCGATTTTCGAATAGAAATTTCCTCTCGTACTTCTAGACCTTGCAGGAACAATGACGATTTATCATAGACTTTTCCAACCCATGGTTTGAAAGTTGGGATTTTTCGAAAATCGTAGAGTACGAGCATTGTAAGTTTTTCAAACAATTCTCATTCGGAACCAAGAGGTCGTACGAAGAAATGAATCGAACATGATCTTTTAGTATTTGAATGTACTTTGGGAAGAAAATATTTATTGATTTGTTCGGGTGCCGGAAATATGAAATATTTGCTCGAGAAAGTCAAACTTTCGAATTGCAAAAATACGCCGGTCCCGATTTTGTACAAATTTTTACACAAAATCCTGTTCCAAAAGACGAAAGTTTTAAAACCACGCCGAAGTTGGGACGAAATCGCGTTCATGAGTTAAGCCATTTCAATTTCGTAAAAATTCACAATTTATTCCGAAAGCATATGTCCTACGATATTTGTTTGCATCAAATCACTGTACACCTGAATTTTATCCATAATTTTCCAGATTTGAATGATGAATAATCTCAACGCGATAGTATATCGAGAACGAGAAGTACGGGAGAAAAATGTTATTCGAAGAGCGAGAGGGTAAGGTAAGGGTTCGCGACCATTCGAATACTCATGGAATGCCCCATATACAGACATATATATCTAAAAATGGTGAAAATGAAGCTGGACGATCGTCCGGATTCGTAGATTTTTATGGTTTCTTCTTTCTTCTACCCTCGTTCTTCTTTTTCATTTTCATTTTCATTTTTATCCTCATTTTTATTTTTTGTTCCTTTCCTTTTCTCCTCTTTCGAAGCCGCGATCCGCGATCCGCGATTTTATATTACTTTCAACCTCTAACCTTCCGGTCTTCACCGGTTCAGTAGATTTGGACAAGGGGAATTGATACCGGCTTGAATAGAATTCTACGGCTATAGTATATAGTATACCTATACCTACCAAGCTGCAAAGCAAAAGGAGTTATGAACGCGAACGAATGAACGAATGAATGAACGACCGAATGAAGAGAATAGTCGGGCGGATATTGTCGTCTGGCGTCGTCGTTGTTGAACTATGAAAGCACCTTTCGATTACGAAAATCAGATGACATTGGGAAACCGGTGCCACCGCTTCTCCAGGTCCTAATTGATCCTGGCTGCAATTTATTGACCAATTATCATCGTGAGACGAAGAATTACGATACGATATTTATCCGCGAATGAGATTCCGTTCGTATGATTCATTTTTTAGCACTGCTATTTTTATAAAACGTGCATGAAAACAGGTGGATGAAGAAACTGTCATGAAAACGGCTGCTTTAGTCCCGTGAAACTGCCCTGCAATGCTCCTTCGTGCACTTGTTTTAAAAAGTACCGTGTGTGACGCGGGACAGAATTGGCGATCGCGACTCGAAACTTCACACTCGTCGCAATTATCACCAAATTTCGTCCCCTGTCAAAAATCACTGGTTGCGATCGTGCGGATATAAAAGGGAAACAGTTTCAAAGAAAACAACTTTTCAAGAAGAAGAGACGACTTTTGCAGCCAGCTCAATACGGAATTGCAGAAATCGTATTCTGAATCTCAAGTAAAAATTGGTGTCCAGGTCGTCGTGGAACTTGTACATGTACATACGACTGCCATAAAGTACCTTGTTCCGCTCACGACTCTATCAACAGTGAGAATAGCACGGGCGACAGTAGGTGGGGTCTCATCGGCGTTATTGTGGTGCATAACAGAGTAATTAAGCAAAGTATTAAAGGTCGTGGATACGCTGCCCGCGTTAAGCCGCTATCTTTACTACCTACCTCTATATATCTCTTTCCCCAGGTCGTACCCATACTCACATATTATGCCCGTGTATTTCGAAATATATATTCACTACTGAATGGCAGTGTTGTTACAGGTATATGTATATCCCGACTACGTTATAGTTAACCGTGGTTATGTGTATGAACATACAAACGTACAGGGTGTTCCGTTGAAAATAAAAACACAATGAATACCGCATTGCCATATTATTCCGAAGATTGGATGCTCGTGTGCAGAGAAACGTCTGTCTAACAACAGTAACGTCAGTTTCGAATATTATACTCACAGAAAAAAACCTTTAAATATAAGGGAGAAATTGGTTATCCTCAACTTTTGACGGTTTACCATCAAAATTCACGGTTTGGCCTGCATTGGAAAGAGAATCGTCGTGTTGAGGGTGAACCTCAAGTTTTCAGCCCGAACCCCCGAAGATTGAGGTCAACGAATTTACTCCCATGCTAAATTTCAGGGTCTTCTTCCGAGCGCGAGCGGGAGGTCACCCCATTTTCAATAAACTTTCAAAGGGATGAATTTTTTGTAACGAGAATTAAATTTCATTTTGTTGAGATGAAAATTCGAATCGACAATTGGGCCAATCCAGACATAAGAGAAAGAAAAAAGAAACAAACTTGTGATGATGATCACTTCTTCCCCCGTGATTTGCTTGACGAATTCATTGCCTTACCATCATGAACTTGAGGCGCTACAGAAGACTCATCTGCACCCGATGTTACTCATTGTTAGAAGCATCGTTTCCGAATCGGAAAGGCGATCCGTCGTCACTCCTCCACCACACATTCGACATGAACTAAACTCTGTAGATCGGTTGCAGCATTTCGGCCGAAAGTGGTCAAGTATTTCATCATCAAGAATTATTTAGAGGTTTCATCGAAGATGCAAATATGTCCAAATCAAGCTATAAACGAACCTAAGCCTAATACCTTGCGATTAGAAATTCCTGAGTAACTCTATAAATTGTCTCGAAATTACAACGAAATGAAATAATTAGCCACTTTCTGCCAAAATACTGCATTGAACTTCCAAAAGTTTCATTCGGATCGTTGATGTGGTGTGGGAGTGGGGGTGGCGGCGAATCGCGTTTCCGAAGTGACAAGAGTGCTTTCAACACCGAGTAGCAATGCGTTCGTTCAAATAAGTCTTTGACGATAGCACCTCGAGCCTAATCATTCTCAAGATATCTTGACGCGTATTTGAGAAAATAGGACACCCTGTGTATAAAATTCTATACATATAACGACACGAATGTGGCTAATGTAAGTATGCACACGCATACCGTATTTCAGCCGTTATACACCGAGTAAATAGCTTATATCGTATACACATGGTGATGGTGAACCAGCGAGCAAAAACTGTGGTGCTCGCGTGTTATGCGATGCATCTACCATGACAATGAAGCTAATACACTGGAAAATGTGAAAATGGTCTATCTACTGCCCTCCCACTATCCAACGCCAGCTGCACCCCCGCATTAGAGATTTGCGGACCAACGCTGACGCGGGCATGAATGACCCACAGGTAATAATTATAACTTTGATTGAAGCCGCGATAGAAATAGGGATTGCGTACGTACATATCCATACCTATTTTACTCGTGATTATCGATACTCGTACTCTAATCGAAGCCATTCGGTGCGTGTGAGAAATTTATGAAGAGATAGATGATAGGGTGAAAAAATAAATAGGAGTCATTGTCACGTGTTGTCTCCCGTAATATCGTGTTTTATAGACGTATTTCAACGATCCGAAATCGAGTTGTATTTCACGAGTTACGTGTATAAAGAATCGATCGAACGGTCACGTGGAACAACTAAAAACGGTAGGTATAGCTGGGACTAAACGTATGTAAATTTTATAAAAATATTTAGCGGACAAAAATCAGAGAGAAGAATTTTCCTGGCTATTATGCTGAATGGCGCTATTCAAAATTTAGATCCGCGTGACGAAGTTCCATGCGGCTGAAGATGTGATTGGAAAAACCGAGTTACCTGATTCAATGACTGCGAAATCTAGTCGGGTCGGTAACACAGAGAAATAATGCCGATGGAATACAAACCAGTTTTTACATTTTTTGTCACTTCCTTCCGAATCCAATGGAATAATTGATCTTTTCTAATACCGTTTGGATCTGCGTATACGCGTATAGCTGGATACGCGCAACAGTGTGAAAATATATTACATCTATATGATCATAGGTAGAAAATAGGGGCGCTTTCGGTTCCGAGTACATATATAGGTATGTGGTTCAACCATGAAAGAAGATCCATCAAATTTTGCACTTTCAAAGGTGAAAAAAGTCGCAAATCGATCGAAGAACTTGCAGATCGTAGAGAATCAATTTTCTCCCCGAGGTTTTCGTCACGGATTAAATCTCGGATTGTTAGAAAATCTCCGGTGTTATAATGTTACATACGTATCCCTCCCTCTACCGGCATGAGTTGGAAATCAGGCTGCGGTGGATGTCGGCCGGCACATCATTTAATGGAAAACCCTGCGGGGATAATTAGGCGAAAACCACGAGGGATATTAACTTTGCCACGATGGTAATTTACCAATGGTTCGAAATGCCAAAAGCTAGGCGGGTGTCAAGTCGGGTTGTTGTTCCACTTCCAGCAGCTTTTACTTCACGGTTGCGAAGGTTTCGTAGCTCTGGGTAGGGGGCGGGGGGCGGGGGTACAGCGTAGTGTCCGTTCGGCTGCGGGTTTCTACTGAATTTATTCGGGTCTCCCTGGTGATTATCTTAACGAATGCTACACCCTGCAGTGGGCCGTCGAGGACGCTTAATATTAATACGGCCCTGTGGCCTCGTGGTTAGAGAATTAAGGGTGGTGGGAAGTAACGGCGCGGCGTGACTCGAGTTACCCTTGTTTTTACTAAAAATCATTTTTCACATACAAGCCATCAAAGTTCCCGAGGGTTCTGAATGTTAGTATCTTCATGAATGGATATTAATAATTCAACGTTTTATACATTTCCATCGAGTTTCTAATTATGATTCCGCAACTACGCAACATCAAGAATAATACGGTGAAATATGAAAGAAAATAATACGCCGCAGTTGAAATTCTTTCGTCACCCTTTCATTCTCACGTTTCATTAACCAACAACATAACTGCTGCCAATCGATCGTTACTGGACTTCAAATATTGAAATTTCTATCGAAAGATTCATTAATTAAGCGTAGAGTATAAGTAATATCAATTTTGAGTAATATCAAAAAGAAGAGTATTCAATTCTGGTTGGTCATATATTATTATTATTATTATTATTATTATCATTATCATCATACCGATACTTAGTTCTTTCACCGAATTTTTCTCACTCGTCGGAGTTACGTTTGTTCGGAAAACCCCTGAGCGGGTGGTTGGAAAGTCACTACGGTATTTTGGTCGCGGCGCGGCGGAGGTATCGCATTGCCGTGATCTCGCAAGCATAGCACGCTCGGCGGATCGCTTGCCGATGTAGAAGAGATATCGCTGTGTTATCGATTATGAAATTGCTCGGGATAAAGTAAACTGGCTTTTGAATTATCAGGCCGTGACCACCTCGGTCCAGAGCTTGTGCAAGCGCAGTAACGCCAACACAGCATCCCGCAACGCACAGTATAAGTGGTGCGACTGTATGCCGTCTATACGCAGCATATAGGTAGGCATCAGTCCTGCATAACACAATTCGCGCACATGCATAATATACATTGTGATTATTATGATTATCATTATTATTTGATTATCGGCCAGATTACAGGGCGAAATATTCTCTGTGTAGTTGTAGTATCTATTATATGGCGCGCGGACTATAGGCGTACCGAGGTTAGGGAACAATTAATTCTGCACACGCAAAAGAGGAGCTCTGTCAATTTCCAATGATATCCTACAGATAAATGAGAAGATCTATACGATATACGATAATGTTCATACGAATAAAACTAGTTTTATCCATCCACGATCCATGTAAAACGTTTCTTCGTCATACCTGCTTAGAAAGTTTGATTTTCGAAGCACGTTTAGCGTGCGGAAAGTCACTCTTACGAACAGTGCGGGAAAGTACTTTCCGCACCGGTGCGAAAAATGACCTCTCGTCGATAAAAATAACACGAGTTCCATTTGGTCTGTTTGCTTCTCAAATCAAACTGTTCCCCCGCAGTAATCGTCAAAAATATGGGGTGTGTTGAGTGCGAATAGGCAATAGGTCCGGCGGTGTCGGAAATCGCCTACTTTCCACACTCGTAACACAATATATATACTACCTATAGTGAAATATTTTTCTGTGTTCTATTACAATTCGCTAACTTATTTCGAAAGGACTGTGTTACATTTCGTTTCGTTCTTCGTTTTCAATTACGAAATTTTTCCTCAATTTTTCAAACTCATGATAACAACGACGAAGGTGTGTATCCGTGTGCTAGTACGCGACACGAAGGACTGAAAAACTCTTTAAGCCGATTTCCAGTAGAAAAAAAAAACTGGCGCGACCCGGATTACCTCACGTACTCTAGCCCCCGAGTAACCCCTCAATTATCATTTGAGCAGAAGATATTATACTTGGTTTTACGTGCTTCTTTCACAATATACTTCGAATAATAAGGTGCGCGGGTGGGGGGGCCAAAAAGAAGCTTCTATTTACATCAGTGACGACATACTCACTGTTGCTCAGTTGTTCACTTGGATTGATTTGTTTCTCGAAAGTAATATGCGACTTCTGGTAATTAATTCGTTGACCCAAAATAAGGAGAGAAGAAAATATACCGGGAAGAAATATTTTCAGATCACCTGAAAGTATCGGCATTACGGGGCAAGGAAAGTTCGGAGCAATACGAGCCGTGAAAGACATTTAGAAATTCGTTCACGATGCGTGAAATTTGGAAAAATTGATTTTCCATAGATACAAAATCAAATTTACAGAATTTTATTCCCTCCCATTTCCTTTACCGTTTCACAAATGTTTCGAAGTTGATCAAATTTTTTACGGGCTCATTCCGTCCGACTCTCGGCGTCTACGTATGCAAAATTCGTGTCAAACGCATTATGGAAATTTCCGTAAGAATTGAGAGACATGAAAGTTGACGATTCGAATATCAATAAATTGAAACTCTATACACGGTTGAAAGTTTCGTGTAGCATAAAACTTAGCTCACACGCAGAGAAAAACTTCCGTCGTATCATACAAAGATTTTGTTTGTCTAACGGTCGATTAACCAAATTTTTCCTCCATAGAACTAAAAAATTTGTTCAATTCAGAAATGGCTCGTCGATTCTATCAAAAGTTTGTCTGATTCTGAAAAGTTTGTTATTTCAATCACCACAAAAAATTTGTTCGATTCGAACAAATATTTTTCTCAGCCTACTCACATATCTGCACCATTTTTTCATCTAAATAATCTGAAATATGCGCTTTCAAAGATCTCGAGTTAGGAAATTCACTGTTATTTCTTATTTTTGCCTTCCTCTTTCAACTGAATGCATTCTCTTTCGATGACAAGTCCATAATGATATAGACTAACTATAACGACGTGCGGCGATGTGCCGAAAGTTGATAAACTCTATACGCGAATTAAATGGAAATTTTCCCGTTAAAAAGTTTGACAAATCTTTTGCCCGCTCTTTCGTGAACCTACCTATACCTATATACGGCGCATCGCATTTTGAATTATACACAGATTGACCTCCGGAATGAAGAAGAAAAACAAAAAACAAGAACTCAAAAATACCGAGAAAGTAGATTGAAAAATGGATTTTCCGCCGATGCGAACCGCACGTTTGACTACTGTCGATGGAATAAATTAATAATCATAATCTGCATTCGAATGAAGAAATATAACGGAGGCAGGCAGCAGGCAGCAGGATCTCCGTGTGATAATATTACGCTATTACAAATTTATTTCCCCTCCGCCCTTTCTTATCCACCTTTCGAAAAGCTTCTCGACAACCATTTATTTCGAGGATCCAAGGAACGCAATTATTTCCCGTTAGCTATACTTGCGTACCTATATTTATATTGTACGAACCCGCGTTGCGATAACGGAGGAACATTTCTTCTCTCCTTTCAAATCTCTTCTGTTATAACGTATCGATCTTTTTGTCCCGCGTCGTCCGTCGGTGTGAGATTACGCGGGTTTTGTTCATCAGGAACTTGGACGAGTTGTTTTCGCGTGAAACACGTACTACTTAGCTAATTTCGCAACTCTCTCCTTCTTTTTTTACTTATCAGAAGTTTTTCTGGCATTCAGCGAAATGTTCACAGCTTTTACGAGAGCCTGAAGAAATCTCAATGAAGGACGGAAACGTTGCAAAGATAGGACCGCAGTGTTTCACTCAAAAAAGCTGTCCAAGTTCACGATAAACAAAACCCATAAATTCTTGTTTATTCTACTCGTATCAACGTCATACGTCTAATCTTGTCTTTGTAAGTATTTATACCATACCGTAAACTAATCTCAATTTCTCATTCCTAACAAACCCGACACAGCAAATCCAACAAAAAGTGGCGGAAGGAGAGCTTTAAAAGTATCCACTTCCACATGCACGCTGAAATGACTATCCATCAAGCCCATTATCTTCTTCCCTTACCTACTCATCGCATAATTAGACACTTGAATGTATATATATATAGCCGGTTGAAAATTTCTCAACAAGCTATATGTTCGCAAACTGAGATCCGAATATGCGATGATGCTATCTGGAACAAAGTCATGCTATATTCATGGTTTTTGTCCTTCCACAACTTATAATAAGCTCTCATAAATTCAATTACAAATTCAATAATGAGGAGTTTCGGCCAACAAAGTCGAGACAACTGATTTGTAATTTCGACGGTTGGCTAATTACGATACGACTGTTCAAAAAAATGTATTGGCAAAATTTACATCGAACGAATGAGTATCATGATATAAGTGTAAAAACGAGTGAAAAGATTGATGGAAAACTTGTTCGAAAGTGCAGCGTGACATCGAGCTCTGAAATTGATCTGGTTGGAAGTGAGTTTGCTTAAAACTCGCTGAAACTTGAACCGTCCAACTTGTGGTCATTAAAATTATCGATCAGAAAGAGGGAGGAAAAAAATGAAAATACTCAGACGAATTTTGGGGCTGTTTTTTCTTCTTGCGATTGCTAAACTCGCTCGAATAATATATAGGGCAACTTTTGCTCGAGGGGCAATTTAACTCGTGCGCTCCAGTTTTATACTCGAGGATAGGGCGAGTAGGGGCTTGAGGGTCGAAGGTCGCGACAGGAGTGTAACTGCTCGAGGGACGATACTATAACGTAACGAGACTTACTTTATCCTGTTATAGACGAGCAGCTCAGCAATTTCTCGACCCAACCTGGAGTACAACGTTTCAACGAAGACGAGGACCTTTGGGTCGATGCGCAGTCGAGCTTCGCTGCGATGGTCTGGAGCTGTTGGCAATCTGGTCGCCCCTCGAAGGGTCGAACATCTTATAGAAGGTTCAGGTCTCGTGTCCCGGTGAATAAGGCTACAAGAAAAAAAAATATATGTATGTATATATATATCTCTTTATAGGAAAAGTATAAAAATACAGTATACATATACTCGAAACGATATAGATCGAAGTGAAATTTCGGTCGAAACGGTTTATCCACTCGTACACGATATGCATGAAGTTCGCACGTGTTCGTATCAGAGAGGATAAGAATTATCAGTTGAAATATCGGCCCTGGGTTTAATTGCTATACAATTAATAAGCACATTTGATTTCAGTCTCCATTACTACTACTACTACATTTGCATGAAATTTCTCTAAGCCGTGAAAAACGTATATGTGATCGATTGAACCAGCCGCTGTATGACTTTGCCGATTTTCATTGTGCATGTTTTCGTTACGTAAGTGTACCTAACCGAAGTTTTTCAGGTTAAAATTCGTAATTGCCGCAGGAAACGCTACGTCCGTTTTCAATCGTTTCCTGCAAAACGTAATCAAGATATCATTTGTTCATTTCTGTGTTGTTTTCTGCTTTTTTTTCGTCTTCTTCTCTTTCGTTTTCCAAGTTTTTGAAACACTTTCACGTACGAACTTTAGAATTGCGTTTGTACTTCAAATGGACAGGATGAAGTTACGCGTGTGTAGGAGGTAAGCGCGGTTTTTATTGTCAGTAGGTACAATAAAACGGATTGCGAGTAGCAGATCGATCTTTGCGCGAAACTGGTATTCTTCCAACAAACTCGTTCGCCTTAGGTAAGCACCTATGGCCGTATAGCTGTATAAAAACTTTATACGAAAATCTATCAAAATAACATAAATACCTGAGGCAACCTTCGGAATAAAAAATTCCCAATGGTGTATTAGCTCTACTTGAACGAGGGCGGAGAGGGAATGCAAAGGGTATAGTTATGAGTCGGTGAGGACTGTTCCTGCGACCCCATGAGACCACATAAAATCATAAATATCCCATATAGGAGGTATAGGTATATATACCGAATGCACACGGTTTCCGGTTCGCCTCCCTAACCCATTACGTTTGTTTCGTACTGCCACGAGTGCATTATCCTCCTACCCTATAGAATTAACGCCAGAAGCGATCGTGATATAAATTATTCAAAATAACGGAAGCTAGACACCGATAGCTGGGGATAATCTTCACCGCGCCACCGCGAACGGTCGCAAAACTTTTAAATATCACGCGCATTTATGATATTTCAATAATTCAAACTAGGGAAATCTAATCAGGAATTCGCCCACTCCGATTCCGACAAGGAGAGAATGATCCCGGAGGCTTCGGATATTTTCCAGAAATTTCCACCCGTTGAAGAGTATAGGTATATATCAGGAAGACAATCGAATACCTACCTACAACGTGACGCGGTTCTCTTTCGTTTCGTCCTCCACCCTAGTCGTGAAGAGAAAATTCAATGAGCCGGAGGAATCGGAGAGAACCGCGTTGGGTCAACGGTCAAAGAATTAATGTGACAATTAGAAGGGAAAGTTTGTTGGGACAACGACCACGCGACGCGGGACGATAACAAATACGCATGGATTAGCTATATATATACATACGTGCCCGTCCGCCGCGAGGAGTTCTCGAGTTATCCCGGCCGCCGAATCCTCTCTTTACTTCTGAATACTGTATGCGTGTAATGTCCGATAGGATGTTATGTACGGGAGGAGGTATCTATATTAAAGCCTGGCATATACATGAATATCTACCTTATCGTGTAGCTTATGGTCTGGCGTGAGCCCGAGCCGTTAACACGTAGATTATCATAGCAGACACCGTTCCCAGAATAGGTGAAACGGTGATACAGCGATATCAATGGATTCTCCCTGTCTCCATTGATCGTGGAGGCTCAAGAGGAAGCCCACCGAATCTTGGCGAAGGGTAAGAATTAATCGAACCTATTCCCAGCGGAAGTATAATTCACTCGAAAAGATAAATTGCAGGTTTCTGTATATAAAACAAATTGGAACGATCACTCGCCTAATATGGCGCCCTGATCATAATCGCCGCAGCGAGTGCAGATGATAAGAATGTATCTGGATTTTCATGCCCACGCATTATATGTTTTACAAATCATGATAAGCCACAGCTGTAGCACCTATTCTGATCGTATCCAAGAGATGAATATACGCGGGAGATATATTTTGTAAAAACAGAAATGCAATACGCCAAATGTCTCTCAAAGAGACTTCCAGCTATTTTTAATTTCTTAACTTGGATCGAACATCAGTGATCGAACGAACTTCAGAACTTAACAGCTATTACAATATGTATATACATACGTATACGTGTATAATATGCAGTCAAATAATTTCATAATTTTTATCCCGCTGTAGTAACGAATGAGACTGATATTTCACTCACAGTAGACCTCTGTGTTAATTGTACAGTTCGGAGCTCTACGGACAGTTGGAGCAACGAACACTCGCGCAGCGTCTACTGTATTTCTCTATACTATATCAATATTCACGGATCGACAGATTCCGTCGATGAGATACATACTTGGATTCGATTTGTTATATAATAATAATGATAATGAACTTGGTTCATCATTTCGAGCGACACTCAAGGTGACGAAGAAACATGTGAATTCATACGTGAAAACGTTACGCAAGACTCATGACTAATTTCTACTAATTTTTGTCTCGCTGTTGCTGACAGCGAATTTGAAAACCGTTAATGTTTTCGTTTTCAATCAATTTGATGGCAAGATTCCGGTACAATTGAACCATAATGATGATGATCATCATTACCATGGTGAGGATTTCTGGCCAGATGAAAATCTCTGTCCGCTGCATGCGGACAGAAACAGATCATACGTACTTTACAACATTGGACCCGCGCGAGAACAATTTGTGTTCTAAAGCGATCATAACAAAGATATATCTGTGTTTTCTGAAAGAATTTCTTACAACGGGAGCGTAATTTTTTGCAACTTATTTCCGGCTTGATTATATAGAGGTAATCTCACTCAGAATGGACGTCTCGGGGCTCGGCTATAACAGATTCCTTTTTCTTCTTCTTCTCCCTATTACCCAACAAGCCCTGGCTTAATGAAGAGAAAACAGAAGGGGCGATTCGGTGAAGGTAGGTAAACTTAATTTAAGTCTAACGAATTTCGTCATTTCCGGTATGTTCGTCCCCTCGAATTTTCACTCGCCAATGTTACAATGCCAGCAGTTATACCCTGCGTCGGTAGGTAGATAGTTATATTCATTCCTGCCAATAAAATCCGTGAAAATGTTCAATATCTTGGAACGTGCGGTATCGAAGCCTAATTTTTGCAAAGTACAAAAAAATTGTCGGGCTTGTTGATACAGCCAAAACGATTACTAGACAAGTGATGCGTAGTATTACGAAAACATTAACGGAGATTTCTTCCATCCTATATATAGGTGGCGATCGGTGAATGAATAAAGAAGAATCGTCTGCCGCGCGCGTATTTAATAATAACCGTCGTGTTTTATCCTCGCTTCGGCAATAATCTTCGCTCCGTGCAGCTATAGACGCGATACACTGGTATACACACGGTGTCACGTGTGAAACATGCACCCTTGAGGCTGCTCGAGTATCAAAATGCCCGGGTAGGGATAAACCATTTATAACTCGTGTCTTTCTTTAATAATTAATCAAATTCGGCATCCGGCCGCACTTCGTATCGCGCACCACCGCAAACAGAATAGATATCCATACATATGTATATACATCACGAACAACATTCTCATTCGCACAAGATTTCCGTGAAAGTAGATGTTTTGTACAGAATTACGACGACAGACATTAAGGTATATATAATTGGTACGACCTACCAACCTACCTCCATATTCTATTCTATATATCCTATATCCTATCATGGGATAAATTTATCGTTAACAATAACGATGCCTGGGTAAAGATAACTGTTATTGCACGGTACGATCTAATGCCTACGAGTTGAACACACGTTGCCCTACGTTATTATACCTTTTGGATAGTATTTCCGTGAAGCTGCGCAGTTGCACGCGAAGTAAATGCCATCCGTGCGAAAATTGTAATACAAGCCGATGGTATCTGATCTTCGTTGCTTGTACTGCTGTACTGACCGATCAAGTTTCGAAAAAGGTTTTTTTCGGCAGACTACGAAAGCGACGGAAGCTTTTTATCCGCCGGGCAAATCAAGGTCGGCCACATTCCTCTGCGATTAGTATAATTCGTGAATATGCATTCAATTTCGTCGCAGTATATATTTCGATGTAGGTATATATACCTACCGATTGGCCGAAATGTCAGACCGCGACATTATTAAGGTGCGTGAGAATACAGGAAATAACTATTCAAAAGTCTTTACACGATCAATTTCATACATAGAATCACGTGGCAATCAAATTTCTTTATCTTGTCAATTTCGGACAGCATCGAGAATGCGTTACATACGTCGGAGCTGATGATAAGAAGCAGCTGGACACACAAATAGCGATCGGAGGTTATCCTACCGGAATTGAACGAGAAGAGAAATACGATGATCGCTATTTTTTTACCAACTCAAATTTCGTCTTCAATTTCACGCCTGTATACGTTATACACCCATAATTGGCAATTTTGTCTTTCTTGTCGTGATAATGGCGATAATATTATCCCAAAGTAAATCGTGAATTTCACATTCAAGCGGACATTCAAACGATTCGTACTTGAACCGAGCAAGTTCGTTATGTGTGAGGATTCGGACAATTGTGAAAATGTAGCTATAATTTCGTAGTACCTTCTTCTCACGCGGAGATGTGAGAAATATAGATGCAGGAAATAGGAGCATGCGTGTATGAGGTATTGCATGAAAACTTGTAAGAATTTGATACGTGTCTCCTAAAGTCTGTACAGGACACTTGGGAAATTATGAGGAGTAGGTATACTCATATTCCGTAGGAGATGGGCATATATGTACTGCATTTGTAGAAAACTAAAAACGCGTTCGATCACATTGGAAGAATGGGAAATGGAAAAATTATACACGAGGAAGACGACATTCGAACAAAACCGCAAAAAATTTGAAAAAAAAAAACCATTTCATGCTCTTGCGATGAAAGATTCTTTGTATTTTATTCCACTATCTCACCGATGCATTGCCGTATGAGATAATAATACTTCTTATGATTTCCCAAGTGTCCAAAATATAAGAATCGGTAGACAGCCGTGTAGGTATGTAGGTATGAAAATTTTCTACAGTTTGCATGAGAATGTTTTCCCAATTACCACAAACAATATATCGCGTGAAACCGTTTCCGTCCCAAAGATATATATAACATGTGAAAATTCTTACAACGACGTATATTTTTGAGACAATAATCTTCGGAACAATTGCTGGAAAATTACTTTTTCCTTTGGATATACCGACTGCAGTGTAGGTATCTCCACATCAACCCTAAAACGGAAATGACTCTGCGCATGCGATCAGTGATGCAACCGGAAATACGGCGAGGCACTTCGAAGGCGGATGTGTTCTTTAGGAATGCACGCGCAAATCTAAATATATATATAATACCAGACTAGACTGACGTAAGGAGAGTTTGTGCAGATATGCCTACCATAAGCTCGGCAGAAGCCTGCACATTCTGCGAGAAAAAAACGCATTCAACGAAAATTTGAAAATTATTTTCAACCTACATCAGTATACATCAATCCGCTTTTTCCGAATTATGTACACACATACATACGTATGCATACGACAATTTATAGAATTGCGTTACTAGTTTGTCACGCGATCGAGTAAATTTCACTCGCGCTTACCAGAGTTTGATGTGAGAAATGTAAAAAAATCCAACGCCCTACCTACACCCGGGGGGTAGTTATACGATGTCATTATCACCGGAAGAATAATTTCACGTTAAAACGTCATTCGTATAATGCCGTTATCGTTGTCACTCCATGAAAAAAGCCCGTTCGAATGCCTATTCACCTCTGAAATTCATCTAGTTTACGGAAATGTTTTCATTTATTTTCTTTCATTCTTGCTCGCGGCTCGTTCCTAGTTTCTGATAGCCGGGTACCTCGACGACCCTCCTCTGCAGATTGCGTTTGCCTTATCGCGCCCGGGGTTAATAACATTAAATTCCATTCCATGCGTGCTTCGAAAGTATAACAGATACCTGCCGTACTGAACAACTCGCGATAGGCACATAGTCATACCTGAATGCAACGTGACGATACGTTAGCTGTGACCAGGTACTCCTCCGTGTCTAGCTAACCATAATTTCGTGCCTGAGGGTCGTCCAAATGTTGGATACACTGACTAGATACCATTTTATATGGCCACCACTTATGGGATATTGGGTCGTTATTCGAATACGACAATACCTATCTAGGCGAGCCACGCATGATTACTCGCATCGAATTCATGTCGATGGGTGACTTAGCTCGCTCCGAGTCCAGACAATGTAATTTATTGTATTTTATCATCGCGGTTGTATGTACGACGATTATATATGAAATTTCACCAAACCGATATACATTAGTCTTTTCGAATTCACTCGTGTGATATGTACGCGTAGTTGTTTTTTCCATGATGCTGCAAATGATACGAACGGGTTCATTTGACCTTCTTCCTACATGACTCGGTGCCGAAGAATCGTAAAGATGTTTGAACGAAAAAAACCGATGAAAACCCTCCGATTTCCTCATCAAGACACAGAGAGAGAGAGAGCGAAGAAACCAAAAAATGACCGACCGATCGGTTATACGTCATTAAACTTACACCCTATTTTTAGAGGTTATTATAACTTCCGCAATAAAGTTCTCCAAGAAAGCTGAAGAAGTAGGATAACTGCGGATGTCCAACAGACATTTCAAACTCTGATGATTCTTCGTCTCTATATATATAGGTATCCCGAGGATAAAGAATTCAACTATAATTGCATCCAAATTTTTCGCTGTTTGTGCATTATGAAAGAGCACAGATTCGAGGTGTTTGGAGTTCGAAACAACATCAAACGAAGAAACGAAATGTATACAATTTCATGTTCAACGCCATTTTTTTCAGAACTTTTTCATTTTCAAACACAAACTTTCCGTATACCGGGTGCCTACTAATTGCGTGAATCCAGGTTAAGCCACGCTTTATCTCGAGCCAGTTTGTTGTTTCGTTTTTCTTTGCAAATTTTCACCGGCCTTTAAGGTCCCGAGTTGTTGATACGCTGAAAAGGTAATGTGCCTATATTCATGAGGAGTTTAGCTACAGACGATTGCACGCATCAAGTATGTACATATTCGAGAATAGAGTATATACACGTAGGTCGCACGCGAATTCGTGCTTCCTCCAAATAAAATTGAACTACGACATAGGAGACGGTCGACGATAGGAAACGATAAGCTTGGAACTACTCCGTGTCACGATGCAATAACGATGCCTATACCTACGTATCAGTGTTAATATTGCTTCATTGTCCTCATAGAAATACTCACCAGGTTCCACTGAGGGAAACGTACTAATGGCAAACAGCAGAATAAGCATTGCGAGATATGCGGATAATGTGATTGCAATAGTGGCAAGGAACTCAAAATTAGAGAAAGAAAAAACCACCGTTGCGCTGTTCCTCTTTGCTTATAGAAAATTGTCACGTTCGTGAAGGCAGATAAATTTGTCCCAGTTGGCGTTCGAACAAACATAATTTCGAGGCTAATTTGTTACCTTCGCTACACGGGAGGGGGCAAGCGGTAACTAGAGGCCGGAGCAAACTGAGTCACGGCGAAGAACGGCGGGGAATTTTCTGTGAACGATTTTCACATGCATTTTCACCGCTCTTCGCTAATGTTAGGTGCGCGTGCTTCCATACATGAAAGCATGTAATAGTAAGACTTTGTCGCCGTTCGCCGCGGCTGCGTGTGCTCTGGCTTTGCACGCCCTTCTACAACGAAGAAACTTCGTTTTTGAGCAATAAATTGCAGCGTTTCTTCTCAAGTTCGTCGCTTCGGCTGAGGTAATTGTCAAGCTGCATTCGTCGAACGGTTTGATAGCTCAAAATAGAAAATTTGAATGTTTGTGACATGAATAGGTTTGAATGATGCTCAGTACCTAGCTGATGAATCGTAGAATATATGATATCGTGTGTCTACGAATGGTATCAGGTCGTATCCGCCAACATCGTTTTTCCCTCTGTAAATGCTCCAAAAACTTCTGAAATTCCCAAAATTATCGATATCGGAAAAACGTTGAAAATGTTTTCATGTTCGAACAATTAATGAATTGGCGACGAGAAAGGAAAAAAGATGTGATCAATTTTTCCAACTATCGATGAATCTTCGCATTTCAGAAGTTTATGGACCATTTGCGATGACGAGACGAAGGAAAATTGGCAGATATGACCTTACACCGTTATTTTCGAAAGTTCTTCTCTGGAAATAACAAAAATTTGAACTTTTTTCAAATAACTTTCAATTTAGAGGTTTTCGGAGCATTCGAAATAGGAAGACAAAAATTTTTTGGATACGATCTTACACCATCAGTTAACAAACTTTGTATTCCACAAATCTGGAGACGAAAGAGCATAAACAGCAGTACTTACGACCTTCTACCGTTGATCAATTATCTCAGTTTCTCAATTTCAAATTTTCCGAACGCATTTTGATATTTTTTGCGGAAATATGAACAAAAAATGGATATGCCCTTTTACTTTCACACGTGGTAAAAGGTCATATATTGGCTCGTATGACCTTCTACCTACATAAGGCGTGCGATAAAATTTATCTATCTATATCTTCTCTATGTGTGTAGGAATGAAAAGTAAAACGGAGAGCGCTGGGCATACGTAGGTATATCACTATGGCAGAATGGCTTGTGGAAGCTGAGCCGTTGAAGTTAATTAAAGTTAAAACTGCATTGACGTTGTGAAACTTTTTTCATGAGCCGTATGACGAGGTTTTCGAAGTTTTTATCAATCTTCTTTTATTTTTCCTATACGCTGGTTTTCACTCACGCTTCGGTAACCTAATGAAAAATTTACCTATAATATCGTCATGCCCGCGCGCATATGGATAGGTATTGGTGACCGTAATCAATCAGGCCAATGCAATAAGAAAGGTAAAAGAATTGCCTTTTCCCTTGTCAATTTCTTACCGCAACCGCGGAGAGTCGTCAATCATCACTAATTAAAATATGATCGAACACTCGGTAGTATTACATAATTGAAATAGGATTATACTTGTTAGGATATGTAAAAAAAGGATCGTCCGCATCAACGCGATCAAAGAATCTTGCTAATTGGGTAAAAGGATTGTTTCTCCGTAATGGATCAATGGTGATACGCGAAGAGGGCCCGATGAGTACTGAAACCAGTTGCATAATAGAATTTAAGAAATCTGTAATGATCGTAATAAATTTAATTGCAGGCTAACGAAGAACCGCCTCTCTCCGGGGTTCATTTTTCTTAACAAATTCCCCCCCCCCCCCCCCCCCCCCCCCCCGTTATCCTTTGACGAATGATTTCGTTCGCGAATTCACCTGCCTCATTTTCTTGCGGCTAATTACGACCAGGACTGAGACTATAGAGAAGGGAGACAACGGGGGTTCCATAGAAAAGCATGGATGTCGAGGTTTGATTGAGTAACCGGAGGGTGAGTAGGCAGGTACCGCCCACAAGGATCCGGTACAAGTTGATTGATTGCGGATCCTGAATCGTGATAAAACGTACGGACTAAAATTAAGCTATTTCAGTAGGTAGGTGGGGAGAGGATAGATACACACCAGCGCTTACGTTTGTCGTCCTCCCTGTAGGCCAAAAGTTACGGAGGCAATACTAATTCGAAAATTTATTGTCCGCGACTTGCAATCAGTCGCCCAGATCGAAGAGAGTACCAACCTACCCGACCTATACTAGATTGGTGTTTGTTCTGAACAGTCTCACGTGTAAACGTATATATCTATGTGTATAGTATCTTTGTGTCTTGAGGTTTTCCGGAAAATTCTTCCACGAGAGCACCGGCCGCCGAGGCACGGATGTCCTTCAATTTGCTTATGCCTGTAGGTATATGTACCTACATAGAACCATAGATTAGCTGTACGTGGTCTGGTCCAAGGGAACAGTATTCGTGGAGTTCAATTGATTGCGAAAGAGTTACGGATTGGGGTTTTACTCCATCCGCGGCATTACACTCTCGGTGTAGAGTACACGCGTTCTAAAAAGGATAATAAGAATAAGAGCGTAGTCGAACAGAGGAAGGAAAAAGACTCGTTAATCTACGGCTGGTTAGCGAAGAATCGCTTGACGGAAACAAATTGCTTATACGATTTAAAAAATTTCCTCTCACGAATCTTCTTCAACATTTTTTGTCTTTTGTTCATTTCCCCGTTTCTTCGTCTTCCGCGTCACACCGCAACGTCCGCGTGATCACTATTGTATAAATATATAACATACATATATATCGATCACATTCAGTCGACGTGTTATAGCAACTCGAGGAAGTCTATAGACGCATAGGCTTCACATTACGGACAATCGTCGATCCCAATAATATGTATATTGTGCAATCGTTCATTGTGTGAATTAATTGCCAATGTAAATGATTAACTACGTTTGTGCGCGACATATGTTCGCACTATTCAGGTGTACCTCCTACCCGCAGGACACAAGTATGTGGCGTGTAACAGCGAGCAATTGCGACAGTGGGGGTATACCGTATATGTATATACATAACTATGTTATCCGCACGCAGGATAGATACACGTGGCTACGCGTATAGGTACAGGACATGCATAAGAATGTGCGTGTATGGTGAAGTTTTCGTATATATGCATATCTACATGTTGCACGGAATTGTTAACCGATTCGTTGGTTCATCCACACGACAATTGATCGATTATAATTCAATTTGCGAGCGTCAGCCAATAATAATAATTATCGGGATACATGCCACCGAATGGCAACCTAGCAAGAGGATTTACGACGACGGATCAACCGATCAGAATCGGAAAATGTAAAATTATGATTTGAAATACGCGATTATCCTATAAGTCATCGGTGCGTCTGTGAAGTGGTGTCCGATCTTTGAAAATTCGATTTTTTCTTAGAGTTCTGAAATCCTTTCGAATAGTGCTGTTGTTGTTGTTGTTTTTTTTTTTTTTTTTTTTTCTCTTCAGAAAAACAGCACATTCGACTATTTCTGTTATTTCATCTGTATATATATTTATCAACACCGTGAGAAATAGTCGGCGGCCTGCCAATGGGACGACTATAACGAACGAACTGGGCGCCGATCGGAAGTCCGAAATGAAATTCATCTTGACGTTTCCAGGATTTCCGTTGAACTTAAAACTAGATACAATTATTCCGCATTCTTTCCTCTATCATGCGCCGAATCGCGTAAGAACAGAACGATCTGTTCGGATGAACGGAAGCAGTGCAGTTCCTCGACTTCAATGAAAGTTTCAAAATACTTTGCGGCTAAAACTTTCCATACTTCGTAGGTCAGGTTTTTGACTGTCCTGACTTTCCTATGTACAGGTACCTGCTTTCCAACCGTTCAGAGACTCTTGCCTTGTTTATTTCTGTCTTTGAAATTCACAAGGCGAGTCCGCGTAGACTTGGATGAATAATTTACGTGATTAATTAAATGAAAACTGAGGGGTAATATAAATTAGTATCAATTAAATCCAGCCATATAACAGAACTTGGTTATCTTGTCAAAGGGTTGCGACCAAAGCTCATATACCTATACGATACCATGAAGAGAAATCTAGGGTAATAAGCGAGGTGTCTTCTGGGTTAGGATCGGTAATGTAATTGTAATAACGGAAGGTCTAGCCTTGACTTGCTCCTTTAATAATAATTAAAGTGAATTTAGATCCGAGAACGGCGTTACTCTGGCATGCTAGGGATGTATCAAAGTTGAAGCAATTAATATAATATCATTACGCCACGCGTGACTGAGTGTTCGTAATTTGAAGGGAACTCCGCGAGGTGGGACACGACTCAAACTTGTACCCACCCTTACAGTTCATGTTGGTCGTTGTTCAAGCGATTGTATGTAGCGCATACAGACATACCCATCGCATAGCCGGCAGTATCTACAACAATGAAACAATAGTCCAGAAATTGCATATCAGCTCAGGCATCCGCCTAAATCTGGGATAGGCAGGTAACTATATCTATGATTGTCGTAGGTATATATACGTACCACGAGACCTGAGCAACAGGCTGTTTGAAGTGATTACACCACAGAAAATCACGTGAAACCATTGAAACTTGAATCGACCGCAGATTTTCATTCGCTGCGTACGAATAACAGTGCGAAACGATCGTTTCGTTTGACGAGACGAATGCCAGAGAGTAAAGCGATAGATAGTTGTTCTAGTTTCCATTTCATCAATCAAACTTCATATTTGTTCAATTTTTGTATTTCTAAAAATAAATTACGGATCCCGTGCACGGACTACCAATCACACAGAATTACAAGACTCATGATATCCTCATGCAATTTAGTAGGTACTTCTCATTTGCTTCCAATTGGTATTTTGATGATTCGAAAACTTTCTGTTAAAGTATATATAATTCGAATCAAGAATTGTAGAACATCGCCCTGCGGGTTTCAGAAAACTTTTTAATCAAATCAACTATATCGATGGAAAAGAAGGCAGCTGCGCGTTAGTAGTCGTCAAGGGGATTGCGGGATTACTTTTTCATTATTCCGATTGTCGGCAGTAATTACCTAAAATTGAAACGACAAAATCCAATCTCGTGTGCAATAAACGGGGAAGAACAATTAATTATCAACATTATTCGGTCCCAATGGAGACAAAAAAACAGCCATGTTTTCAATTCGTCCATATCACTGCCACTGCAGAATTGTCATCATGTATCATAATTGATACGGCATGATGCGTCGCATATGATAATATGTACACATACGTATACCAATATGCAATAATGGATGTTCGTAGTCGGCAATTAAAATGAGGGGACTAAAAAGTCGAGCCATGTTATAGGCTAGCCAATTATCACTGGCCCCATTATGTACGTTTTTCCTCATGTTTATCACTAAAACCAGATGTTTCCCGCTCATTTGCTCGAACGAGTGGTATCGTAATTATTTGTGTGATTTTTGCGCAAGTAATAGATAGGTGGTAACATGTTTCGAATCCAAACTGAACTATACGTTCGAACTTCAAAAATATACGCTGCACCTATACCTTGAATCTTGGTTAGAACATGAAGTACCTAATTATGTACCTGCATATTGCCAAATAAATTCAGTTATATATAGCGGTGCTCTCGGTGGTGCTCGAACCAAGATTGCCTCCATCTTCCGACACCTGATATTTAACAAAACAAACATTACATCCGAGCAAGAAGATTCATCCAGCGAAATCTTCCGACTCTCCGCATTTTTTGTACGAATATAAAGTTCATGTAATTCATGCAAAACGTATATATATATAAATGCGGAGCATCCTCCCTCTTATCCCGTTAATCAGAATTTGTGGGATCCCTGGTGACTATTTGAAGAACGAATCCTCCTCTTCCTCCTCCTCCTCCTTGCAATATTGTTAATTCTGTGTAAACCTTGTTATAGATATTAAACATGCCCGAGTTTACAGATAAAAGTGTATTTTCGGTATTAGGGTAGGTAGATATATATATATATATATATATATATATATATATATATATACGAATACACCCATATAACAAATGGCGCGTGACTGCAATGCCGAGAAGTGGAGACAAATTGGCTGATCGAAGGTCTGGGGAAAATCTGAGAGCGTGACTGGGACAAAAATGCCGGTATATATATATATATATAAGATGGCGAAGGGAAGTTTTCCAACCGGATTAATGTGGGGTTATGGTTCACGTTTAACGGTAGATGATACCTGATGCTGTACCAATACCGGGTTTCCAAAACTGCCTGTTTGGTGTACCACCAACCTGATTTCGTGCGGCGATGCCGCATATTTTTCCAGGATAGAAGAACAGTCTGTGTGAAATTTGCCAGAAGAAATGTATATATGTACCTATATGTGATGCATATGACATACGGTATAACAATACATTCATATACGCAGCAGAATCGGCGCGCGGTTTTTTGAGAGAGAATGACGCCCGTTTTCTTTATCGCTTCGTAAGTACAGCTTGCTTCTAGTTCTCCATATGAGATGGTGGTAATAAATTTTGGAAACGTTCATGAAAATCGAATCCTTTCGAAATATCAGGTGAAATTCACGAGGAGAAGGGAACGCCCGGGCGAGAGCAGACGCGAGAAAAAAATTGAATGAAGAAAGCAAAAAGAGAGAACGAAAACGAGAACAGAACGAAACCATGCATAGAGGAGATACCTATGTCGAGCAGCTCTACCCTGAGGAAATCATGTTTTTCGAAATCGCTTCAGACGCCATTCGATCTGATCTGGCAGACAACAGTAAAATTGTCGAGCGTTTATGGTCGTGATCGGTCTATGACGGTCCCGGTGATGAATTTCACCGATTTTCATGCGGATATTGAAAAACTGATAGAGCAAATACTGGGGAGCCTTTTGCCTATTCCAGCACCGAAAATCGATCGGTAAACTGGTGTAAAAATTCTCCCGATCGAGCAGCGTTAGCTGCTGTTTATCGATAATGAACATCATCGAGTGCCAATGCAACGTGAATAATATTGAACGGAAAGCTGCTAATCCACGTCCATGCTGCAGAGACAAGAGGCTTAGTTTTATCATCTTAATGACCTGCATATCGCGATGTGGTAAGTCACTACAGGATTATAGGGGTAGGTAGGTATACGACGACGGGGAAAGGAGGGGGCGTTGAATTTGAACGAGGCGCAAGGTTTAGGGTCAGGTTGGCAAGAGAGATATCACAATAAGGGAGAGTGAGTGGTAGCAGTGCTGTAATTTTATCATACGACTACTCCTCCTCTCCCATATTTTGTAAATATAACAAGGAGGGCGGTAGCGAGGGCAGCGGTGAATTTTTACAAACTGAATTAACTCCGCCGTGATGCCTTAATGAACTGACCTTCGTTTACATAAGCAATAAAAGAGACACCGTGTATTGTACGCAACGAAGCTGTGATTATCATTCTTATTCACTCTGTGAGGGTCGTTGTTTCGGCTAACGAGACAATTTACACCTTGGGCTTCTTCCGAAATTTTTCAACAATTTTTCCTCACTGCAGTACCAACTTCGTCGCAGAGAATATTGAATATTTATCACACATTTTAAACATCATTTTGCAATCAATGAAACTCGCATAATTGGACAAACGGAGCGATCGACAGGTTAATCGACACTGTCTCCTTCATACAAGCCTTCGGGGTGCAATTGAGCCCCGTCAGAAATGAAGCGTGGTCAGTGAATTTTTGCGAGACGTTGAAAAAAAAAGTATATGTGACAACGCCTGAACTTCATTTTTTAGAGGCTCACTCCGGGGCTCACCAATATTCAGAATTCAAAGTATCGATGTTTCCGAAGGTTCATTGAATAATTGTTATACGTATATGGAACATATGAGTATCAATGATGAATAAAACTCCATAATCTTTGCTGACAAGTAATTTTTTTTTTTTTTTTCAATTAATCGCGCCGCTTATCGTGATTAGCGATTTGCGTCGATAGTGGCCAAAGTTGTCTGCGTATGGAGGGCGATATGACGAAAGTTTACGTATGTATATACATGATATACATGTATTTTTCTTTCTTGATAGTATGTATGATGAGAAATTGAAATGGTCTGATTGGGTTTTTCTGGGTTTCCCCAATCCATAAGCAACAAATGTTGGACCATATGTATAGCCCCAGAGAAGTAGAGCAAGTGCAGGGAAGGTCTGTCCATAGTTATTGATTAAGATGAAATGTGAATATATATATATATTCTTAAGTTTGATACACAGTTAATACACAAATATTGAGAATATAGTAGATTAATTTTTGAGAAGGGGTATTGGATTGAGACAGTCACTAGCACTTGAGATTGTTTAGTCTCAGTATACATGATTACACGGGATAGCGATAGCGAATAAAGTTTTGATACAAATTTGTGTGAAACGGTTGGTGAAAAACCGTGACTGCAATTTCTTTCCATTAAAGAATCATGCATTATCGCGACTGACTGGGCGAATGTCATTTACAAGATCTGACGATCGATCGGGCCGACGTGTTAGAATCTCATTTCAACAAATTTAGTTTTCATATGAATCAAGAGAATTTTTACCGGAATTAAAGAAAGAATAAAAAAGAGAATTCAACTTCCGAGGTAGGCGGTATACCAGGTGACAAATCGGGAAAATATATCCCTCTCTTCTGATCGCGTGCGTGTATTATGCGAACGAGAATTTGGCAAAAGAAAAAGAAACGCGAGCGCTTTCAATACGTTCGATCGATACGAATGTCCACATGAATATTGATCGCACTCTCATACATCGTATGAATTAGGAATTATGTGATCCCGTATATAGGTAGAGAGGAAAGTGGTACCTAGGTATCAATGAATCGCCGCAGAACCCGACGAAGTTTTATTTTCTACGGAACCGAACGGTAGAATTTCAATACTATCGATGCGAAATTATAAGATATTAGGATGCATTCAAGTAGAATAGTTCCAGCGTTCGTGAACGATCGCGAATATGAGAGAATTAAACGGGGGCAACGGGATGGGAAGCCCAAAATAAACAAAGAAACTCGACGATTTTCTTTTTTCCGAAATCGGCTATCTCGTTCTCTCGGAGTATAAAAATCGGGTTTTTTGTTGTTGTTTGTAATTGCAGGTTATCAAAACCAATTTGGATAACAGAGTCGCATTTCAGTAGAAAAAAATCATCTCAATGGTAGAGAGAAAAAAGCTCCACGTGCGATTGATTTCCTTCGCATCATCGAAATGCAAAATTTATCCAAGATATACCTGGAGCTTTCTCTCATTGAATTATTTTGCCAAAATGATCGTCGCCGCGCGATGTTCATCCACGAAGAGGTTAGAATAATTTGTGAAACTCGATTCTTGGTCGACCAAATTATTTGATCTAATTATGTTCCGCGTCTGATATCGCGTACAGGAAAGCCTGCGGAAGCTCGAATGCGATCATAGATCGTATATAACTTGGTTCCTGGCAGAAACTACTCGAGGTGGTTGAGTCAAGTTTCAGTATACACAATCCTGAGAGGCCTACAACCGGCCATAACGCTATTAGAGAGCATCCATGAATTACCCATTAGGTGCAGCCCTACTTTACCCTACCTTACTCTACTCTACAGCCCTCCGTTTCGATCTCCTCCTCCGTTTATGTACGGTACGACGAGCTTTCTTGGGCTAGTCTAATCTGGTCTGTACCCATCTACCTACCTACCTACCTCCCTACGTTGGCATAAGGACCAAGCTGTCCACGGACGAACTAACTAATAAGAACCCTCCCTACATCCGAGCTTTGAAACACGTGTATAGTTAAATTTTTCCAATACGTGAGTACATACAGAGTGATGAAAGGTGATTCTCCAGCTCGAGATAGCTCTGAAGCGCGCCCCGACAGCATGCCATCGCAGAATTGACCTCGGCCTTGGAGATAGAAGTTCAAATTTTTCTTATCGGCCGAAAAAATGTCACTCATCGAGAGAAACGAAAGTTTCGAATATTGCAAATGAACTTGAATTCCATATTTTTTTGGTAACTTCGTGACTTTTTTTCGGCGCAAGAGTACGTTCGTTTGCGGCCGGTGGTCTCCCCGGGACTTTCCTATCCCTTGGCATTTCAAATTTTCGCGAACCAATCAACGAAATTCCGAGTTCAGTTTCAACAAGGTTGAGATCAATTCTGCGGCGGCACCTTGTCGAGGCAATCGACCGATCCTCTAGCCGGAGAATAAACACGGCGAAGTGGTAACACCCAATATCGATACCGCCTGTACATATACAGGGTTGAGTAAGAAAGAAAAAACGGCCAATTTTGAAACGTCAATGAAATCCGAACGCGTTGAACGATCTCGGCGATGTATTTCCCTCGGAAACAAGAACAATATACCTGGCATCTGGCGTTCCTAAATCGAGAAAATCTCTTCGCGTTGACGAGGAACAAGCGTTCGACAAATAAATTTGAAAACAAAAAATTCTTCCCTCCAGAGCTCGTACGGCTATATTTCATTGCCACTCTGTACATATGTGATGTACGTTCATATTATACAGTTATATAATATCACCGATGAATTTGTATCCACGAGTACTACGCGTGTATGGTACATGGTAATCGTTTTATAGTATAGAGCAAACGTACCTACGCGTATCCGCAGCATCATAATGTACACGAGACACATGCTCAGAGGTTGGTGAATCCATATGTATGTACATATGCCTATATATGTATGTGTACTGCATCGTTATATAGCTATACCAAAATGCGAGGAGGGTTCGTCAGGGCGCGTGTCTGTGACGGTGGGACATTAATCACGCCTCTAATCAGGCCTTGGCTTCGAATCAACTCGTGGATGGACCAGCAGAGTCTGGGCCAAAAGGCCAACAACTAACTAATCGTGGATTGCAATATATATATGATGGAGCATCCGGAAAATAACGATATTTGAAAAACCGTGAGAGCAATGCCGCGGACAGGGCTTAGATATTCTGCACATTTTTCGAAGTTTTTCAATCTCTCGATTATTTATCCAGCATGATTTCCCGCAAATTTTTCGAGATATGGGCCTCTCGGCCCGTTACATCGCGAATGACGCGATTGACGATTGACTCAAAGTGGTATGAAAGCATGAAATTTCGGTGTTCCGAATACTGCTGAAATTAGCATTTAATGAGACCGCACGTAGGTACACGTCGAACGCATAATGAATGAAAAATCAAGTAGCTAGTATGTGATTGAATTATTCATTGCTAATTTGGCAATTCTATGAAAATAAATTAATCACAGCTTTGACTTACAATTCGACACTTTCGCCTATCTTCCGGTCTTCATTTTCTAGATCGAATTGGATGAATGGTGAATTCAATTCCGATATTCTTCGGGCCTTTTGTTGTTTTTGTTTTGTTTTCAAAACGGCCAAAATATCTGCCGGTGTTTCCGCACAAGTGACGGCGTTCCCACGGCATACAACGAACGTCGGGTTTGTTCGATTGCCAAACAATAGACGCCAAACGTGCGTCGGCGCGGGTTATTTGATCTTCGGGAGATAAACGCGGTACTACGCGAAAATGATTCTCCTCCAACAACGAAACATAACTGGCAGTTGGGCATGAATACAATACCTGCGCGTAAATTAGGAAATTTTCAATTCTCTTTTATCCGCGGACGTTGGCAAGGAGCGCGCCGTCGCAGCTCTCTTTCTCTCTCTCTCTCTCTTTCTCTCTCTCTACGTTGTTACTTTTAATTCTAAAAACAGTATAACGGATCCAGCGACCCAGCCCGAGCGCAGCGGCAGACATAATCGTTCCATCATTATGTCTACAGGATTGTTAGCGAAGATTGAAAGAGACGGTAACAATCGGCGGGAACAAACCGGAATAAAGTGGAAGAAATTCGAGCGGAATAGGAGAACAGATTGATTGAAAATGGTAACTGAATTACAGTATACACGTATACTTACATATCTACTTACATATCTTTCGAAACTGCTTGTTACCATTCAAACGAGATACCGTATTAGGTATATAGGTACCTAGCCAAATCGTAATGAGGGAAAAAATGACGATACGATAGTAACGATGAAAACTGATTGAAAATTTTCAAGATAACGAACAGTTTCGAACAATTTCCCTGATAATTATGAAAATAATAACAATCGAGCGGGGGATACAACTGTGTAACCAATCGAGCTGTCCGCAAAGTGGTCCGAAGTTGATGTCAGACGAGGAGAAGAGATTGCCTTCGTATCCCACGACTTTTCCAATTTCTTCAAAATACGACAAAGTGAGCTTCGTACTTATTATTATTATTTTGTTGTTGTTGTGAAAATACATAAATGAGGTAGAGCGGGTACTCTTCCATACGTTGAAAGGAAGGGGGATGATACCGATGAAGATTTTATGCGAAACAAAAACCAAAAACCAAAAAAAAGAAAAACGAGTATTTCGAATTGAGCTACGATCGTCAGAATTAGGAATATGCATTATGCTCCTCACGTCGCACAGAATATTCATTTTTCCAATTACAATTTTCAGCTGATGTGTAGATGAGTAGGTAATATAATTGAGTAGATCACATAGTGAATCGGATGAGTGAATTTGTGTTCTTTTAAAAATTTGCAAACAATGTTTTTCATCTTCGCAAAGTTATAATCAGTTGAAAACTTGATATGAAACAATTTTTCAACAAATAAAGCTCCTCCAAATCTGGTTTGGAAGTGATTGTGATATATCGGCGACCTTCTTCCGTGATCAATTGTTTAAACTTTGACGCCCTTTTGCTCCTTCTCTTATCACGCGCACGTTTGCACGCACCCGAAGCACAAAGGTCACGTATATATCTATACAGCTATATAACTATATATAACTCTCGTGAGGTACGTGGAAGGATTAAGGTCGCCCGGTGTTATACACGGTGCGTACTTCCTCGTCTTTGGGTACACCTAGGGACCGATGCTCGAGAGAGAACAAGAAAAACAAGCAGAATAAGAAGAAGAAGAAGAAGAAGAAGAAGAAGAAGAAGAAGAAGGTTAGTCGTCGCCCCTTTTCATGCTCGCGAGTTGAAGAAGGGTCCTCTACTCGTCAATTTTTCATACTAACATAAATGAAGTATAGAGGAAGGATTCGTTTTGATTCTTCAAGAAGAAGAAGAACTCGTTGAGTGTGTTTGAAGAACGAAGTGCGTGCTTTTGAAAATTGGTATAATATTGTAATACGAGAAAGAAAAACAAAGTAAGAAAAACGAGAAGAAGAAAAGAGAACGAGAAATTGTTGGGAAGAAAGAATGAAGAAGTATAGAAAAATATAGAGAACGAAGTATGGTTGCCAAGCCGTAGGAGTATTCGGCGAGGAGGCCACTCTCGTCGAATTTGATCTGATTTAATACCGCGTACGTATCATTATTTCTTTAGATAAGCTTTTCGAAAAATCTTTCCACCCCAAAAAGGACGCTGCCGTATCGAATTTTCGATCGTGAAACTTCAATTTTACACTATAACAAACTTCTGCTCCAATAATTTTCGGGTATTCAGCTTCCATCGAAAGAAGGGAAGAGACGAAAAAAGAAAATACGCACTCTGTTACGCTTTCGAGGCTTGAGAAGTCCCCGCAGGATATTATATTGCGAATTCGAGGTCGCAATAATTCGACAATGAAATTATTGTAATTGATTCAATCCCCCCACCTCCCGATCTCGCATAACACCGGAGATCCGCGTTAAAATCCCGTAAATTTTCTCCTCGTTTATACAATCGTTCAAGTTATGGATTTTTGTTGCGGACAATTCACGTCAGGTAATAAATTTGCCAAGGACCGCATCTGCGATAAAGATGAGAAGGATCGTTGAAAAGATTGGCACGATCGGTTAATCGAAGCGGAATAACACTCGAAAAGTAACACGCGATGTCATGTTACTGTAATATTATGTTATATATATATATATATCACAGTTACAGTACCCAAGTATCTTGTGTATGCAGAAAGGTATGTAAAATTCACTCATTAGCTGCCGAGTGGGTATATAATATTCCTCTGGCGAGAACGAATTGTAGTACACAAAGTTCTCGCCTAAATATACCTATATAGATTCCTCTCTATAAAAGCATTTCAAAGCCATTTCCATCAAGAATATCCCATTTCATTATCCCGAATGTCCGTTACATTCGGAGTAATTAATTAGCGACGAATACAAGAATAGAGTATGAAAATTGAGAAAAAAAAAACACCTTACGTGGGCAGATGGACCAGCTGAGCTGAGGCGAGATCAATTCTGCCCGCTTTGGACAGAAATAAACGGCATCAGCGAAAAACTTTGTTATGTCCGTTAAATACGTAATCTCAGACTTCCGATGACAAATGAAAATAAGAAGGGGGGGGGGATTCACAAAACGTTCATCGATCTACCAGCGAAAGTTTCACGCAATTATAAACTCCGCACAGATCATCGTGCGAAAAATTTAGTGCACCAAGAGGTACTTTTCTGGAGCTTTTTCTAGCCATAATCTACACTGTAATTCGTGAAGCCCCTAAGATCATTGCATCGCACATTTACCCTGCAGGTTGGCCATGGATACACGTAGGTATATCTTTCCGGTGGAGTGAGAGCAGCGGTAAAGAAATTTACGATAGGGTAAAAGTCGGCGTCGTCGTCATCGTCCGCTGCGATTTTCAGATCTATATGTCTACTATTTCGCGTGATCTGAGTCAGCGAATCGCATCGGGGCGGTTGACTTGAAGAAGCCGAACTGAACCTTGTCCCCGGAATTTTTTGACGATATGTCTTTCGCTGATACTTCAGTATTCGCTCATGCAGAGCTTCCGATCCGTAGCATTGATGCACTTTGGAATTTGTGTCTGTTTCGCGGTAAGAATTTCCGCAGCACGAGCACAGAGATCTACGTGGTTCGTATATGTTGAGTTAGGTATTGTATATAATATATAGGTACATGTACTACAGTTGGAGGTTTGAATTGGCAGTGATTGGCGGGGCAACAAACATCCGGACGTCTCAATCCCACGGCACGATGTTCGCAGGCGAGCATTTGAATTACTCGAGCTCTCACTCAAAGGTTACGGAACATCGGCTTCTCCTGCAGGTCCTCCTCGTCGCTAGTGTTACCCTCCGTGTCAAGTCACGTAGCCTAGATCTCTGGCTGGTATATCTACTACCAGTGTTCACACCAATTCCCTCGTGACTTGCATAGACCATTGACTCCCTGCAGCATTGACTAAAACTTAGCTGCGAAGACTGACTTAACTGACTGACCGACTGACTGATATTGTAACCAAGGCACACGGCGAACAATTGACAACAGTCAGAGCACTGCGCACGTATTTCCCTACTTCCCAAGAGAACTTCATTATTGCACAGGTGTATAACAGCACAGAGTTTGCTAATAGCGAATTCGTCCCAAATTTCGCAGTTCCAACTTCCATCGGTTCACTGCAACTATACCGAGATACTCACATCGAGGGGTTACTCACCGACCGAAACGGCGCCGAAATTGATTTCCGATTTGTTGTAATGTCAAGTAATTTGGAACCAATTTTGAAGTAGGGCGCACTCACTTCACTCAGGAGTTACTCTTCGAGGGTACGCAGTTCGATAGCGATGTATCGCGTCTGTGATCAATTTTGAAAATCGCGCTTATTCCCTACGCCTGATGCACGTTCTTGACCCCTTCAATTCGGCCGTATTCACGAGGAGAGCGTCGGACCTTCGGGTGACACTTTTGGAGCCTCAAAAATTTTCGACGAAAAGGAGCATCTCGATTAAAAAACGTAAAGATTTGAAAACAAAAAATGGGAAACACAAATACGGGGGGGGGGGGGGGGGGGGTAGGGTAATAAGTGCAATGCAATGGATTCATGGACTCACGATAGTGATTCGTGAAAGTCAGTGAAATGAAGCAACAAGTGACACCAAGAAACTTGCAGCAGTGGGCTTTGGCTGCTGCAAGTCAGTTCGTAGACCGGGAATTTGGAGCTTTGGATGCTTGGGTGAAGGCTTCTAAACGAAAGCAACTAATTCGTCGAAGAAAAATGACCAAATTCGTATCAAAACGAGAAACGGCTACGATGGAGGAAACGTGCACAGCAGCAAAAAATTTTCGATTACAGACTCTGACCTTAATACCAAATTTTCATACTGATTTTGTTATTAACTGCACCGACGAAACAGGTATTTCAAAAAGGTATCTCATTGTTTCACTTCAATTGTAATAGATTTTCAATCAAATAATACGATTTTTGTATTTGGGCAATGGATAATTTTTTTTCGTGATGCCAATACCAATCAAGTTTTGACCGAACCCTTGACGAGCGCGGATCGGAGGTAGTTTTCGTCTAACGCAAAGACGTGAACAAGCTAGGTGACCCATTCATGTACAGCGCAATATGCGATGAATGTATTAGGAAAACTGATACCAACGGTACATGTTTCTTTGCGACAACCAACTGGCCAACATTTGGTCCAAGGGTCCAAAAAAATGGTAGACGGGCACGCAAATAAATAAAAAGCTGTTGTTATCGCTTTCTCAAATATCGGGCAAGCTAACGGCAGCTTTGTATAAGAACTTTTTAACAACAGTGCTGAAACCGTTCGTGGAAGATGATAAGTTTCTTCTATTATTTGATTTTTGGCTGGGAGGGGGGAGCAGACAAATCCACAGGCATGTATTACGAAACTTTTCAAGATGAAGCGGAGGGTCTACCCACGTGTAGTATCGAAGTGATCCCACAAAAATATACGCCGTTGGTGCAGCCATGCGATGTATATGTTTACCTGCCGGCAGGGTGGTAACTTCATTGAAAAAATCCAAAATAGTTTATATATCTCATTGAAAAAAATACAGAAATAACACCTAGAGAAGACTGTATCTAGATTCAATCGATGGTACATGATCAGCAGTTATATCGGCACCAATCTTCAATATAATGCGTTGCAGTACGCGTGCATGGTTTGCGGCCGCAAGCTTAGCGATTACCAGGGAACCATTTGTGAACGTTAATCAAATTTGTTTTCCAACGGATGTCTGAAAAAAAAAAAAAAAAAAAAAAACCGCGCCTGTAAAAATCCTGCATTTGCTAGATGCCGTAGATGCCGTGAAAATTTACTGTTTTCCTAATTGTTTTCACGATCAACATCGCCCGAGCTTGTGCAGCGCCCAATCGTCCGATCAACAACATTGTAAAAAAAAAAAAAAAATGATAAGCATCGATAATGATAGGAATGTTGTAAAAAAACAAATCATGTATACCTACCGATGATAATCAACAAAAAAATACTCGTTCCACGAAGTTGTCGCGTACGATTTTTTTACATTCGAGTCCAAAATTATCCCACCCGCACGCGTTTTGCTTTCCGATGTGCATATCTCGAGGAAGAAGACGCATTCATTACCATTCGTTTGAATTTGTCCTAAGTTATGTGCTTTTGGTCAATGGAGTTCGCACTGTGCAGAATCAGCTTCAGATATCTTTAGGCGACTGGTAAATGGACAGTGGCATACATTGGCAAAGCTTTGTCTCACAACGCGTGGAACAGGTATATATATATCACACGATGCTATGTGAAACCCGAGTAGAAGTCGTCGGATACACGAATGTAGCGGGGTGACTATGAGATTATAGGAATCCAAGAGCGATTGGAGGTCTGGGTTAACGTTAGATAGAGACACCGGTCTAGTATAGTCTACTCTAGTCTAGTCTAGTCTCGAGTCTATAAGTGAGAGGCGTTGGCTATCTGTGTTCTGAGATTGGTCCATATTAGGCGGAGATGAAGCGGCCAAGTTCTACGTAGGTATATATTCGTCTTGTGTAATTAACTATTCGAGTCCGCTGGCGCCCTGGCATCCAGATAGTTCAACGGCACCCACCTAACCGCTACTTCAGCAGGTTGCTTCCTCGGGGACCAACGACGAAGGGGCAGGGAAAGGGGGATTGGAATTGGAACTAGAACTGGAACTAGAACTGTTACTTTCCAGAAATATAGTATATTTAGCAGCGGATATTCTACTATATTTTACCTCCCTCGCCTCGACACACATAAATATACAAATATATGTACCTATACATACATATCCATAATATATGTCTCGACTCCAATTAGGTCGTAGGGTTATCCCAGCCTACAACCGAGGATAGTTGGCAATTTGCTGAATTCATTCAACGATGTTGTAATTCACGGATTCCAAATGCTGTACGGTTATATAGGGTTCCTCCTGCACTAGCTAAGAGATAACCGTTCACCTATATTTCGGCGAGAATATGGCAACTCTGTGAATTTGAATCCGTGAAACTGAAACTGCTAATCAATGATACAGTCACTGATTCGCAGTTATGAGTATACTTATACCACGTGTGAATAAATCAGCTGTATATTTATAACTGCAGTCAGTGACTTTCGACCGATTCAAACACAGAGAAGACAACTATCTGCGAATTCGCGCCGGCCCCGGAGCCGTTTGGGTCCTCCTCAACGTAGGTGTAGGTACCGGAATCAGAATTGGATGTACAAATGTAAAAAATATTTAACGACATCGCTTGATAAACGATGGATAAGTCATGTATTTTCGACGTACAACTCATTACGTGAATTATAGGTGTATCTAATTCGTGAAAGAGAAGATTAGATCGATGCGAAGACCTTGTAAATTACATAGATCGTGGTCAGGACAAGATGTGGAGCAATGCGACCCAGCGCTATAAGTTCATTAGTTGAAAAGTTATCAAGTCAGGTTCTCGGCAATTGCGTGAATGACAATGAAGTTAGTTCATTGTCGTTGAGGAAATGCTCGGCGAAGCGAATCAGGAACAAAGTTACGACTCGAGAGCTATTAATGAGTGAGAGGATGTTAAAGTTTGGATTGCTCGAGAAACCGGTGACAAAATTTAAGTAAGGTAATTCAATTTTATTGCATTTCATTCCTATCTGTTCCTGCATATGTGTCTCGAGAACTACTATAACTTTCGGATAAACTGGTCTTCTGAATAATTCAACGGCTAAATCTAATGTGGCTGAAATTTGATAACTTCAACGCAAGGAAGTCGCGAGAACTACTGATATCGGGACAAATTTTTTGATGAAGAAAAATCTACATTTTGTCTACAATTTCTCGATCACTCAACGCTAAGTGTCCAGGATTGAGATTTCCCTTTATCATAGACATTTTTACCGATATTAGTTCCCGTGATTTTCATGCGTTAAAGTCGTAGACTTCTTCAGCGGCGCGCCGCGCGCCGGGTAGAATTTTTCCGCGCAAGCAGAGAGTGACATTTGAAACCATTGTGAGAATCCTGGATCATAGATTACGGTCGAAGGACTAACAAGCTTTACAATTAGAGCGATACCCCAATGGCGATATATCTTCCGATCAAATGAAACAAGGCCGGTCAAGAAAATATGAAGGTATGAAGGCTCGACGAACGGAAACAAATGGAGCGCTATAGTATACCGAGAGAAGGAGAGGCTGATTTATTATGAAATTAGGCAGAGCACAATGCGGGGTAATAAATTGTTGTTAGTAGAAGAGTGAAGATGAAGGAAACTGGATTTATAAAAGCGAGAAATTAAAATCACCGACTCGATGATTGATAATACTAATACTAAATAACTAAGAGAAATAGAAAAATAATGAATGAAATTTCCCACTCACCTCGAGAATGGACTGCTTATCACGTAGTAAGTGTAGTAAAAGATGCTGAATAACGAGATGAGAAGAAGTGCGGCGACGCATCGTTTCACTGTTGTTTGTTTTACGACACATCGTGGTACCACGCCGCCTAGCAGTCGAATGCTGGCTTCTCCAGCCGCAATTACCATCGCGATTACAAAAAAGAAAAGAATTATCCGCAATTGTAAGATCGATTATTTGAAATATATGTTTTATATACGTTGCTTATTCTTTGACAAATTTCTTCTCATTATTATTACGTATGGCGGTTCGCACGACGATGAACAGCGATTCAACTATGAAAGTAATTTGTTGTTGTTGTAGTTGTTAGTTTGTTCTGTTTTTCACCGTTAATTTTTACATCCATTCACCGCAATATTATACCTATTATAATTGTTGTAATCACACGAAAGAGAGTTATCCTTTCTCTATTCGAATTACTTATAAGTAGGCATTCATATCGGAGTCGACTTTTCAATTTATATTTATATTATACATACTTTTATGTAATATTATTTAAATTTATGCACCGAACGCTCGGACGTTATTATACCTATATATATATATTTAATGGATAGCGGATACCTTCCACTACGCTGAAGAATTATCTCATTACTTTGGCTTTATTCAATCTCATTGATGTAATTCATTGTTTATTATTAATTATTCATGTGTTACTCCCGACTCGGAAAGCTCCGCACGTTAAATTATACGGGTTTTATACAAATCTCTAATTATATATACGCGTACGTAGCATATTGTACCTCAAACAGTCACAGTCAGTCTATTATTCCAATTTACCTGAACGAGCGAACGGGCGAGCGAGCGAGCGAGCGAACGAACGAGTGCATACGTCGAAAATATATATGAAATTTATTCAAGTTGAAAATAATCATCGAATAACTTTTACCAAAAAATCTCAATTCACGCTCATCAATTTTTCCTTGTCTTTTTCTTTCTTTTTGAAGCTCCCTTTCCCTATACTATACATTTGTACAATAGTAATGTTATAAACGTCGCACGTTTTCTTTCTTTCTCTCTTTTCCCGTTTGTTCAATCTTTTTTCGTTTATATATCCCTTTCTCTGTCGAAAATTAGGTGAAAATTTGAAGGATATTGGAGTATCGAGGACCGAGATAGTGTTTTTTTTTTTTTCCCCTTTCCTTTTCTTTTTCAGGGAAACGGGGGGATTTTCCTTCTTTTGAACGAATATCGCGGCGAAAGATGTGATGAAAATATAGGTAAAACGTAGATCGGCACGGAAACAGGCGAATAAAACAGGAGAAAAAAAATCAACGACTAGAACGGAGAGAAACAAAAGGTAATGATTGAAATTCGACAACTGGGAGTTGAAATTTTAGTCAACTGGTATATACTGATCCAACTGTAACCATATAAGTTGGACAAAATTTTCATCAATAATAACGTAATAGTATCCGTTTTTCTTTCTCTCGACGAGAGACCCGCACTTCTTTTTTCTTTACATCCGCAATGAGAGTTAACCCACTCATAAAATTTCACTGAACAATCACTTGTCGCGTTAGGCATTAGTATAGGTAAGCATGGTGCGGGCGGTGATCCTTGTTCATCTGCTATCGGCAATTTGTCATAATTCGACAATTTCAATTCGATCACCATTTTGTGACTTCAACAAGATGGCGTCGTCGTCCATAACCATTTCTTTTCTCGCTTAACCCATTTGAATTTCACGAGAATACCACTCCTCAAAATCGCTATATATATATATATATATATATACACACGGTACAAATGTTATGCGGTACTATCGATTACCGCGGTAGCCGATAATCCCAACCCTCGTAACTACTTTCATGTTCTGTAAACGAACGGGAAAAAAAGAAAACATAGAGAAAAAAATCACAGGATCGTCTTTTTGTTTTCTTTCGTTCTTTTTTTTCTTTCTTATTAAGAACTCATATAATCTTCTATAGTCGCTGAGGCCTTATAGCCATCGTTCATACACGACTTTCCTCTCATGATCATCAATCAAACAAGACTGAGGGTATGATATTAGTTTGTCCGCATCCATCCGGTCTCTCTCTTTCTCTCTCTTTCTCTCTCCCTCTCCGCGTCACACTCTTATTCCTTCGCCTAAAAGTTTAGCGTCGGTCCGTTTCTGTGTTTTCCCACGTATCTTCTTCTTGTTTTATTTTTTTTTTTTTTTTTTTTTTTTATTCTTCAGTTTGCTTCCTCTTCTCACGTCAGTTTCTTGCGGATTCGATCGACAGAATGTTTCGCCGGTATCGCCGAGCTTTTGCACGCGATATCGTCGAATATTTTCACCGACGTAGGCACTCGGTCTGACGATCGATGAATGGAACTTTCCGGACTCCTCGCAATCGTAATTTGATATTGAATTAGAAACGTACGTATGCGCGTATAATTTGGCAAAATTTTTTATCAACTCTTTGTCACACTTCTAGTATTTTTTTCTCCACTCTTCAACGCGGTTTTACGCCCGAAAACCATTCGTTAAGTTATAAGGGAAAGAAATAGCTGTCTTTTTCTCGTAAATTCGAGAAAATGGTGAAGTGAAGGTTTGTAAGAGCGTATATACAGGAGAAGACGCCTCCTGTACCTCGCTCTACCCCCTCGGCACTGTCAATTAGGGGAGATGTAGGACCCTGCAGTTTTTACGATGTGATTTGCCCTTTATCTTTTATCTTTCTTCAACTTTCAACGCACTTTCTGCGTAGAGAGTTCCATCCAAGCGATACGAGTTAACCGCGCGAAGACACAGGAACTCTCCCGCTCCCTCTCCCACTCCCGCTCCTCTCTTCCCCTTTTCCTCACACCGATCAGGAACCCCCTCTTCTCCCTCCCGCAGCTTATCGTTCCCGAAGCAGGTCCTTCTCTCACACTGCAGCGGCATATACGCCTTATCCACGAAAATATATCACAGCCGATGATGCGGAGGAGGCGGATTATTATTATTCTTATCTGCAACAATAATAAAATATCCAGGATCAGGTATAGGTACTTCAATTGATTTTCATTATACCTACGAATCATTCAATTCAATTGGTACCTATAGGTAGATAGGCCGATTTAGTTGCGATCGCTCGTATCAGTTTAAACGATAATCTTAATTATTGGTCTTAACGTGCCGCAGGATTCGCTATCCTAAATGCGCAGAGACCGTCTCGAAAATGAGAATCGTAAATTTTCGGAAACGACTCCGTCGATTTCGACGAAACTTTGAGAATCCGTCGAGTATGATGGCAGAAAGTGGCTGAATATTTCACTTTTTCAAAACGTTGATCGGTCCGGATAAAAAATAAATATCCCCTATGTTAGCGAGGTTAGATTGCCAGCGGCGACTCCAATGGCCTCTCAACACGGAGATATGATAATAGAATTATATCCACTCTTCCATATCATTTCATATTCATATATATATATAATGAGTGGGAAGAGCATAAGATGTGATGGGTCAAGATTCGAATCATATCTGTTATTGGAAATCATTTTCGAACATGTGTTCAACGATGATCTGCTTGGTCGTTAAATGGCGATCAAATTTTTCTGGGACTTCTTTGCTCCAAAGTTGAATAACGTGTCGAACGAAACTCGTACAGAGTCGAGTATACGCGGGGACTCATTTTGAAGCTGAGATTCCAAGTTCAATTTTGGGTATCTCGAGATTGGGGTAAAATAATTTTCGAAATTCGGCTGCGCTTCCAAAATTTAGACAAGATTTCCGTAAATCTTACCTGTTCGTGTTGTTTCCGAAGCTAACAAAAATATAGAATGAATTAGCTGGGAAAATTTTACAATATAAACAGATCAGGAATTCAGGTCTTCCAAATAATTTTCGTTTCGAGCTTCGCGTACATTTTTTTCCCCGGGAATACAAGAGGTTTTGAATCCTCGGTTTTATTTTCTGAGGAAATTCGAGAAGGAGCCCTGAAAGCCGTTAAGGGAATCACCTTCATCTCTACGTTGCAAAATAATTCAACAATACACGGGCCGATATTATCAACTTTAGAAAATTTATTTGTTCAAAACCAAACAGACCAGACCAACGATAACGGAGAAATGAAAAAAATGGCAAACTCTTCGCACTAATATACGAAGAAAATAATTTAATATACCTATGATATATGATATACGATACCAACGTTATATATATACATATATACATAGAAGCTTATACACCTAACAAATGACGCTGGTAGGTAGGTATACCATACTACACTACGCGTCGTGGATGAAACTTATCGATTTCTTTACGCCTCGCCTTGAGCGTGGGGGTCAAAAATAAACTGTGCGAATACAAGAGCGTGCAAAACGGGCAAAAAATGAGAATAAGAACGAAAAAAAAATGTCGACTATGAAATATAGGCTGAAAAATTACTCTGATCAGCATCCTGAATCGCGTATGATTAAACGACTGCCGTTAAAATTTTTTGCTACCCCACCATTCTGCCCCGATCTTTCTATATAGGTATGTATAGGTAGGTATGTATGTGTATATATTCTTAATCACCGATGTAGCCGACGTTTTCTTTTCTTTTCTATTTCAATCTTTCGCTTTTTTTTTTGTTTTTTTTTGAATCTTCTATTTATTTTTTTCTCTTTTCGTTTCCATTCAATTTTTTTCACCCCGTTCTTTGCCTCGTCCTCCGAAAACATGGCTCTATACAAGGAGTTCATTAATCAAGTTCCTCGCCTAGCTGCTAGGTAAGTATAGGGTATTTGGTTGCAAGGAAAAGCGACGCGACGGCCGAATCGACGCCGTGCAGGCAGGAGGGGAAAGGGAAGAGTCGAGGGAGTGGATGGCCGAAGAAATGAAGGAAAAAGTATGAGGAGGAAAAAACCAAAGTAAATAAATTGAAAACGAAGGAGTGGATAAAAAATTGGAGGGACGAGATCTCGGGAGAGCTCGACAAGCAGATAAGGATGTCAAGCTTGACATTCATTCCAGATAAACAAGAACCGATATTATATATAGTATCCTATATATTTTACAGTATTATATATAATACATATATACCTCAGAGGAAAACATCGCCGGAGCGAGCGCGAAGCGATGCGACGCTGACGGTGACGGTGACGGTGACGGTGACGGCGGTGGCGGCGGCGTTTACGTTTACGTTTACGTTTACGTTTACGAAGACGCCTTATATAGACGCAGAGATAAGCTAGGCTTCGTGAAAAATATACCTATATAGTAGCTGTGCGGATCGGTAAGCTGATCGTGAGTAAATTCATGTATCATGTAATAGTGATGCGTCAGACTAGATTTCTATTGCCGCAGATATATAGGTATGTAGGTAGGTATTCGTGTGTACGTACCTACGGACTCCAATGAATCTGCGATGGAGTTGAGATTTCAGATTCGACGGTATCATGGAAGATTTTAATATTCATACGTAAATGTTCATTAACAATTAATTAATGAACAAAGTGATTGGAAATGGAATTAGAGATGCAACTAGTTGAGGAAATGTTATTCTGATGATCCCACAGAAATGAGTTATCAAGATCACGAGTATTCCTTGACGAGAAATTTGACCCGATGTTATTTTTTCGTGGTTTAGTTGCATTGAACGTCATGAACCATGAAGATAGCCATAAAACTCGCTACACCTCGAGTGTACAGAAACCGCTTCGAAAGAGAGAATCGCAAATTTTTTCCAACGACTCGAGCGATTTTGATGAAATTTCGAGAATGCATTGAACACGATGGCAAACAGTGGCCAAGTATTTCGCTATTTCGAAACATCAATCGAATTTGATGAACGATAAATATTTCCTATGTTAGCTAGGTTAGATTGCCAGCGGCGACTCCAGTGGCATCTTAATTGCCTCAAAAATTGACGTTCGAACAGGACGATTCTCAAACTGGATTTTCTGCAGTATACTACAGACGTCCGGAGATATGAGAATGTTAAAGAATGCGATAATTATGAAAATGCGTAGCTGCAGTGAATTCATTTCAGACTTTTCCCTGGACTTTTGCCGTGTGAATTTCACATCTATTCAAAAACCACATATTTTATGTAAGAGAAAGAAAAATAGTAAATTTTCTGAAAGAAATCGAATCGATTATAACTACGAGCGCGGAAAATGGGAGAAGGGAAGAAGAAAACCAGATTATTTTCACCTTAGAGCGCTTTTTCATGGATTATCTGACGTCATATATATAAAAATGGATAGTATTTTTTCCTCGATTTTTTCTAGAATCCTTCCATTTTTATTCCACACGTGAAAATGAGTAATCTTCAGTTTTACAATTTACGGAAATCTCACCGGAATATTTCAAAAGAAAAAAAAAAGTAAAGAAAATAGCATATATACCGAAGAACTTGAAAACTTTGAGAGATAATTGGTTCTGTTTGGCAATTGGATCGGTGATGTCGAGGTACCAAAGACATTATCGAATCTCACACACCGAATTCTCTTATCGTTTGTTCAGAGGTGTGTGTCAAAAAACGTACATCGATGATAAATTGATAAATTGATGAAATGATAAAATTTCCAAAATTCCGGCCGCCGAGCGTGAAGAAGTAACACATGACGTCCAATTGTTCATGAAAATTTGTCCAGTGTTCTCAACGATGTACGGAAAAAAGAGATATATATATATCCATATATATATGACCTGCATGAGTCGTAGGGAGATAGGTGGATGTAACGGGGCAAAGTTGAACGATGTTCTTGAGGAGTTTACCTATAAAATTCTTTGCGCTCAGGTACTATACAGGCCAGAAATCGCGTTTGTATAGGCGGATAGGTATGCATACGCCGTCGTAACCGTGAACGGAGAGCTGGCTTACAGAAGAGTGTATATATAATATATATGTATACAATAGTTTGCATGTGAAAAGTAATAATATGAAAATCCAACTGCAATATTCGTTTTATGAAGTACCTACCTACCAACCCTCGTGAAAAGTTTACGCAATAAAGATCGCGAAAGAGAAAGATGAATAAAAGAAGAATAAAATGAAAGGCGAAACGCAAATCTGCACGCTACGGCGGTTGCCTAAAAACGAATAGTTTCCCCATACATTTCATCGGATTTTCTGTCTCTCGTATATAATAATACCTGCTATACTATGATACAGGTACATGTACACACATTCTATACGTATGGCGCACTGCGCGGATTTTTCGTCGACCTGCAAGCCGAACATGTCTCGCTGGAATTCTTATACATGTACATATATATAATAACGTAAACAGAGCACGTTTCATGCACTCGGGCTCCGAGAATGTGAAATTTCATGTGAATCATGATATTTGTAAAAAGTTTTCGAATATCCGAAATAGGTAAATTTATATATATATATATACGTATAATACGATTAGATGCATCTTACGCCTAGCCTAGCTTGAAAAGTTTGGCTCCTCCGTGTATAGTCTACAGATTTGGGGACAAATAGGTATATTGACATGAATAAGTCATGTGGGTGAATGTTATCGTGGATATAGATACTATACAGGGTGTCCGTGGAACAAGAGCATTTTCGGGGGGTGGGGGGCGGTCCAACCTCCAGGTCTCCGGTCGCGGCGTCTGTGAGATACCACTCATCCAAAGAATCGCGCTAGTGATCGAAGATCGCGGTATTTTCAACCACAACTAGAAGCAATAACGATCAAGCTGCTTTTTTCAAACTGTACTACGATCACGTATTGTCGGACCAAAACAGCATATCAAGCAGTCGGTTAACACGTGACAGCCCGTGAATTACCTTCGCGATTCTTGAGTCGGAAAAGTGTCGTGACAGCCCACTGATCGCCGCTGTGTTTTGTTCTCGGCTGCAGCCTACATGACGGAGCTGGCGGGATTTTTTGAATGACCTGTGTCTTACAGACGCGACGCCGCAACAAAGACCGCTATCCCCGATGGCAGGGTACCTAGCTAGACTCCTTGTCCTGATCATCCTTTCCCGGAGGAAAAGAACAACATTTAGTTCGCGGCCACCCTGTATAGACTCTGAATATCTGTGTTTTCGTAAAGTTTATGATTTTGTATACGGGAAACGAGTCGTAAGAAACTAACCTAGCTCAATCTCAACCAAAGTATGCAGAGTCTAGTCGTAGCGTGGTATATATATGTATATATGTCTAGTACAGTATTCGAAGTTTTCGCATTTGGAAACGCCGCGCGCCGGCCTCGGTTTGCGACTATACCTATTTCTTCTACATATATGTAACAAAGTTTTAAATTTCGAATATGTACATCTGCGCGCATGCATGTATATATCTAAATTGCCATTACTCACACAGGTGCAAAAACTTAGAAAAATTACGAATATTTTCATGTATGTATGTATGTACAGTGTAGTACCTATAATAGATTATCCAATCCTTTTGATCAAAAAGTTTCATACACAAACTTTCCTCTTGGTATTATATATATATATATCTAAATATATATGTATAATATATATACCTATATACTAATTATTCACAATTTTCTGAGTATCTGTATATGCAAATGTGCTCTTCTGGAGTACAATCTACCTACGACTGGATTTACATCCAAAAGGAAAGAAAAAGAAGAAATAATATAGAACCAAATTTGCCGCGATTGCAGGACTATGAATGTATATGTACCTACACAATTTATAACCCCAATTTCTCAACTTCATTATTGTTTTGTAAAATGTATTCGCCATCACATATAACGACGAAAAAACCCACATTCCAGAATACATGTATATATACATAATATACAGTGATAATTCCTAACGACCAAACGCTCCGTAGCTGCTCCGGTGCGATTGCGCGATTTTTCGACTTCAGCTGTTTCTCATCTCTACCGACTGTCGAAAATATATGAACAGGTCACCGCGATGCGATGTCTCAAATCTTCGGCAAGCCAAGTTCACCTGTCAGAATACTCAAGGATATAGATATCGCGGCGACCTGTTCACATTTTCGACAGCTGGTATGGAGATGAGAAACAGCTGATGTCGAAAAATCGCGCAATCGCACTGGATTTGTCTAGCAGACGGATTATTTGGTCGTCAGGAATTCTCACCGTATATATGTATACGTATACAGCTGTTCGCTATTGAATGAAAAAAGTGACCCGTTTTCTAGAACACATGCCGTGGACGCGTTAGCCAATTAATGAATTGGCAATTAAAGCTAAATATAGTATGTTTCATCTCACTAGACGATTTTGTGAAAGTAAGATTGGCAGAAACTCGCGAAAGTGATAGTTTCGTCGAAATTTCAAATTTCTCATAAGTGGGGTTCGACCGATTTTCTCCAAAATTGAAATCAGACGAGCGTTTTACGAGACAAACAAGATGATGCATCGGGGTTTTTTTTTCGTCGCATTCGCAGAAAATTTGTCCCCAGAAGTTCTTCACCAATGACCGATTAGAAAAAACATTTGTACATCCTGCAAAATTGATCTAACGATTTCATTCGGATCATGATGTAAAGATTCTAGGATTCCACGTGCCAAATAGAAGAGCACAGTTATCTTTTGAGCAAAAAATGCATCATAGACCCGGTTATCAACGTTGACTTGTCAAATGAAACCTATAAATTGATAAAACGAAAAATGGGTATGCGTGCGCATCTATGATAGAAAAACCGGGTTACTCGATTGCAGAAGAATTCGCCCTTCATTATCGTATTCTTCGACGATGTCATTTTTATTATCTTCATTCGATACAATGTCCTTCAATTGATTTAGTGACAAAATTTGCATATGGAGAGTAACGAAGTTTAGATTGAAGTATATCGATTTTAATCGGAGAATATTCATTTTCAAATCAAGAATTTTGTTCTTTAACGAAGAAAAAGGAAATTTTCACGGGGAAACTTTTATTCGCTCAACTGAAGTGAAACTATCTTATTTCAAAATAATGAAATTACTCATTTCGAGAACATTGTTTTCTAAACTTGAGAAAAAATATGTTCAATTTGAAAGAATTAATCTTTTGGCTCAAGAAAATATATATATTTTCAGTTACGTAAACGTCTCGAGTGGATAAATTTCTCGTCTCAAATAAATGTGAATTCAACTCGAGACTCAAAAAATGTTGTTCAATATGCGAAAATTTATTTTTTGACGAAAGCAGAAAATGAATTATCAATTTCAAATCATCCGTCCTAGGTTTCAAGACAACTTTTTACTGACAAACTTCTAGTTCACGAGCTTAGACATTATGAAAAGTAGGTACTCAAGTTCGATACGATATATCAAATATACGAAAATTATTCTAAATTTTTATCCGACTAATATACAATTTATCTTCGACATTACGTATTATCAGTGGCTGTGAATTACATTGATCATCATTGACGGAATTTCTTTTGCTCTCCACTCCACTTTTAATAATATCATACGCTTTGAAATTCGAATTGAACATCATTATTTTCGGTAGCGAGCAATCAAATTTGACAATACTGTCATCGGCATTATTGAAATGGATATCATTAATCAGATAAAGTATATCAGCTGATCGAATTCATCGAACTTATGCATTACCGCCATATTATTTCATATTTATTTCCATTGATTTCATATCAATCAACAGAATATACAGTATCACTAATAAAAGATTGATGTGGAGTCTTACTGTATGAAATTGAGCCACTGAGTAATTTTTTCACTCGAGTATTTTCACCAAGCTTTTAATTAACATCTAGTAGCGCAACTGATAGATGATATTTATTTGTTTTCCAGAAGTTCCAGAAATACAAACCATTTTCAATTCTGTATTTTCACTTGCATATATTTATACGATCCAGTTGAAATGATTGTGCCAACTTTTTCAATAATTTTACCATAGTGCGAAACGAAATGAAACTCGGCCTCTAATCGTTCATCAAACATATCTAAAAATTTCTGATCACGACCGCTAATTAAATTTTCCAATTACTCTGATAAAACTGATCAGTAAACGCCTGTTAAGTGAATATATCAGTAATTTCTAATGATTTATAGCAGCATTGTCAAACTTCATCCCAGATTGCGCGTATATGAAAGGAAACCTAACAGTGTAACAGGGGACACAGAAAAACATGATCCATTATATTTCCCCGGCGAAATACGGAGGTTTTGACGAATAGTAGTAACTAGGGTATAAAATAGTCAAATTTGATATACATACATACATATCTTGAAAAATTCTCTCCATTTTCAAGTTTTGATAATTCAATTGAAGAAAATTATTTTTAATATAAAAACGGAGCACACTTGCTCTAAGACTTGCTCATTCAACTCGAGAAAATTATTTTCTCGAATTGATATTATGCTACTGATGTTAGTTCGAAATACTACACCCGATTTGCCGAAGAAAAACCGCTACTTGAGTAAAAAACAATTTTCTTTCGGGCCAAATAACTTTCAATTCGATTGGAGTAGCTAACATTTTTCATTTAAAATATATGTTATTCGTTGAGAACAATTTTACAATCTTCGAACAAATAAGTTTTATTCTTGAAACAATGCGTTTGCGGATATGTACCTCGTTGAAAGAAAACACTGCTTCACTTGATGCAATTACAGTTTCGAAAAAAGATTGTACATTCTCGGAACAAATGTATAAAATACGAATTGACGTAAGTAAGTAATTTATCGGAACAGGATGTAAAATACAAGAGAATTTCATGCGCTCCAGCCGAGAAAATTCCGGTTTACCTTATATTCTATGTAGTATAGAATTTTTTCCGGGCTCAAGATAATTTTTCTTGAATCAAAATATTTTTCTTTTCGTGACGCCGGACACTTCGTCCCATAATTGTTACAACTGATTTTTCAAAATATACTCTCCAACGATATTATATAATATAACTAGGTGTATAAATATATATATACCGACTCACATGCAATGATATATAAATCAATATCACGCGCGTATCCGTCCCAACGGATTAAAAAAAAAAAAAAAAAAAAAAAAAAAAGAATCAAGATAAAAATCAAAATCAATTTGAATTGAACGAAAGTGGAAATGGTATGGAGGGACGAACGTGCGTAGGTAACGATCGACGAAGCAGACCTCTGCAAACACGGATCGTCGCCCGTGCTGCACCGTCGAGCCATAAATCGAAGCGCGGAAGTTTCCCGCTAGAACTGATGGAATCTGGATAAAAAGAATAAGAAGAAACCGACGAAGAAGAAGAAGAATAAGGATAAAAAGAAGACCAGAGTTCTGCGGGGATAGATGGATGGATGGATGGAAGAACTACCAGAGTAAACTGGTCTAGGAAGAAGGTAAACAACTGACTTGACGGAGGACGCGTCATCCAGGAATCGAGCCCGGAGATCAGAGGCGCATGCAGCGATTTCTCGTGAAAGTATTTCAGACGTCACTCGAACCGTCTTTTCCATCCGGAGGCAATCCTGCAGTAAGCAAATTTATCCACCCGACGCGTCACATTGCCGCACCATGATTCCCCTATTCTTATTTTCTCGATGCCATATCTGGGGGAGAGGAGAAAAGTCGAAAAAAAGAAAGAAAAAAAGATTCGATCGATCGTCAGTATTAATTTGAGGACTGCGCTATCATCATTTGTAATTAGATTCGCAGCTAACTCCGATGAGACTGTCTGATAAATGAACTCCCAACTTCCTTTCTATATATATACATTCCTCGACTTTTTCCCGCTGCGTCCCTTGAAGGAACAATTTTCGCACCATACGGTCTTCATTTCATCAAAGAAAGAAGTCACCGTGAAAAACGGTGAATAAGAAAATGGGCAAAACGGGCCGCGGTTGTAGTTTTCTTCTACTGGGTATATTTTCTGAACAAATTCCGTGTTAAGGTAATATCCAAATATTAGGTGTATCAAAGTGTAGTTGTGCAAGGCCGTCGTCGTTCTCGTGGAAGGCGAGGGAAAGAAAGCGAAAGAGAGAGGGAGAGAGAGAGAGCGCGGACAGGGGTAAAGGAGGTTTTTCAGGTCCGTCTTAGCTCACCTCGAGGTGACGTATAGGGGCGCCAGATTTATTTTTACAGCTTGCGCTTGCTTTTGGAGGCAACGCCCAAAGCTCAACCAAGGTTTGTTATGAGTCAGGGTTGCAGGTTGCTCACGGTTATTGGCCGATGAAATACCGATCGCGTCACGTTGGAGATACCAAAAGTTTCACAAATACTTATTGGAATAGCTTCGATACGTATGTACATCCGCAATTAATTATGAGATAGAAGTAATGACAGTCAATGCAACGAAATCAGGGAGAATCATATCAGAAGTTTCGTCGCCTGAACTGACCTGT